>OY755249.1:48195788-48795788 GCA_963576725.1 Azorinus chamasolen
TGTCAGGTGTTGGTTATATACGTAGAACATAGAAGCTATACGAATTTGGTAAAATAGCGGGATGATCTGGATCTTGACCTGACTGGAAATAACACATCATATAATTGCTCGCAACCTGTGACACGTGTCTTTCAGTTGTACACGTGCACTTTTTAGCTTCCTTTTCTGTATGAATTTGACGTGTTACAAATGTGATTGTGAGGCATCAAAAATCGGCATCGATCACATTTGTCACAAAAATTGTTACATAATTATGTGCTCGATTTCCGGATCACATTTGTAGCACGTGTTATGAATGTGATTAGTTACGATTGTGGTCCAACAGCGCGCCCTATCTGATATATTCAAACAGTTTAGATCCTGGTGAGAAGCCGAGTCACCTGACGCCTCATCCAGATCCAGACAGGTTAACACAAAACCAATAGTTCCTCAAAATGTAGAACAGATATCGAGGGATTGGTGCACTTTGTGAAGGAGTTAGAATTTTGCACCAATCCCTCGATACACAGTCCCCCCTAACCCGGAATTTTGGTAGAGAAGAATTTAGATACTGTTAGGCAGGTGGCTGCCTAGAGGAGCTTTCCGCATGACTTTCAGCCTGCATTAAGCTGACACCTGTCTACAAGGCCGATAATCAAAAGGCATGTGCCTTATGATCTAAGTCCATGCAGTTTGCATAAACGTCCCGTTGAAGACACCTCGTTTAACCTATTCCCTCATAGTGACGCATGTTATGCCTCAGTAAAGGCCACTTTTCAAACCATTGTGATAAACAGAACATTTGTTCCATAAGGGGGAAGGGGGGGGGGGGGGCAAATGCTCTTTTTATCACAATGCTTTCAATATTAATCATTTTACTGTCTCCATTTTTCTAGTAAATGCTCTTTTCAGTAGATTTACTCATAGAGGTTGGGTCTAAAATTAGCCTATGAGGGAATGGGTTAAATACAAGGTACTTGCATGAGTGACTGGCAGTGGGCGCTATTACCGGTATAAGTACGGTACACCTATATTGTAATTATCATTTGCATCGTCAAGTCTGGGGCAGTATAGTGTTTTCACCTGGAGACTTGTGGGATACCTGGAGTAACCGGTGAACGTGTTTACCGAGAGGAAAACTCTTAAACTAAACCCGGAATTGTCGCATAAGACGCCAAGATGGCGAACGTGGTACAACTCCGACGACACGACACAAGCCAGCCATGGGGATTTAAGATGCAGGGAGGGACTGACGTGGGGATTCCCCTATTTGTGGCTCATGTAAGTTTGAATTCATCTCGTAATAATTGTTAGCTTGTGATTGGTATTGCCGTCCGCTCAAACCCTTGAAAACTGATATGTAAAGCAAATAATTCAGACCCTGGCCAGAGAGTCTCCTTAATGACCCCCTATGACCTAGGTCTACACTGTTTGTCTTTGATTTCGTGGGCACTGTGCATAAATGGGTTATGGCAATACAATCATTTTACATGTAAAACCTAAAATCTGTTGGATATGTACAGTAGAAAATATTCAACTCAGGTACACTATCTACAACAGCCAAGAGGCAAATATTATAGCTCAACTACTGTGCTAGTTTCGATATTATGCAGGGCAGTATGTTTTGTTAAGAATGAAGTGACTTAGTCTGAGTCACATTTGTTACATACATTAAAAAAAAAGACCTCTCTCTCTCTCTCTCTTTCTCTCTCTCTCTCTCTCTCTCTGCACGTTCCCTTCTTCTTCTCTCTTTCTTTCTCTCTCTCTCTCTCTCTCTCTCTCTCTCTCTCTCTCTCTCTCTCTCTTTCTCTCTCTCTCTGTGCACGTTCCCTTCTTCTCTCTTTTGCAGTTTATCCTCTATATGTATATGTCAGTACTGCATGGTAACTACACGTGCGGTTCGTATCTCATATAACACTGGCACACAGGTGCAATTTGTGATGCACTTGATGACCTACGGGAGTATCATACCAAAGTTTCCTCTGCAGTATAACATAAGTCCTTACCTCATGAATATTCAATATCAGAAATAATGGCATGATGAATATGTTATCTGATTGTTTATAATAGCATATGAACACACGCATGTTTGACCATGGCAAAAGCTGTCGAATCAGATTGTATTATTCCATCAGCAAACAGAGCAGCTTCTGATCATGCGGATCCGTACATGGGCCGCCTGATTGGGGTCTACTCTGTTTGCAAAGGCATCAAAAGACGATTCTATTATGGCAAGCAGTCGGGGTTCTCCGTTAACAGTAACAAGCTCGTGGTCTGAAAAAAAGAACAGAAGAGCGTACATGTATGTATATGTTAACCGTTCTCTTGTTGAATTTTAAAATACATTTCTCCTTCTTTACCCATATATCTTCACTGTGTACAAGTAGTTCGCTGTGCAGTCACTGCTGTGGAGTGCACTGGTTGCACAATCAACTTGTAAATAGTGCAGACCCTGATGAGACAGCTCCTACAGGAGCTGTCTCATCTGGGTCTTCACTATTTACAGGTAGGTATATTGACGTGAATAGCAAGCGAAGGGTTAACTGTTCATTTGGAAAAATAACACAGTAGAACAAAACCAGACATCACATAGAGGAGCTGCCTTTCTACGCCTTTGCAAACAGGGTAGACCCAGATCAGACGACTCCTATAGGATCCGTATGATCAAGGTCCGTTTGGTCTGGGTCTGCTCTGTTTGAAAAGGCTTAAAAGGGCGTATTTATGGAGCAAAGGATGAATAAACAAGGCTTTAGAAAGAATGCATCCAAGCAGGTAAATTGTTAATCCATAAATTATATTTATAGGTGTATTTACCTGCCATATGGGGTATTTTGGAATATCCTAAACCCTTAGTCTGCTGAATAATTAAAACTAACTAAATATTTTCTAAATAACTGATATAAAATATTAAACAAAAAATGCTGAATCAAAATTTATCCCTGAAGAAAATGATTTTATGACAGTAAATACCCTGATCAAAGGGCTCTCTCGGAGGCACTTTGATCTGAGTCTACGCTATCGGCAAAGGCCTTATATACACGACCCCCTCATAGTAAGTGTTAAACCTACAAAGTAGAAAGTGAATGCCTAAATACACGTACAATACTTTAACCCTTTCCCTGTTCTATGTTTATTACAAATTTCAATACCTACTGAATATTCATGGAAAGTATAGTTACAACGAAAATTGGAAGGTATAACATTGTAACAATTTTAGAAAGTAAAGAAACAGCTCTATCAAATTCCATTAGCAAACAGAGTAGACCCTGATCAGACGGCTCCTCTAGGAGCCGTCTGATCTGGGTCTACTCTGTTTGCAAATGCGTGAAAACACGTTTATATGAGGGAAAGGGTTAAATTGATGTAACTCGATATTAACCCTAACAACACTGACTTTTCAAATGAACTATTCCAAAATTCAAACAGGTCAAACTTATGTGGAATGTTATGGGACTTTTCTAAAGAAAAGTGTAACATGAAAAACAGTGCAGACCCTGATGAGAGGGCTCATCTAGGATCCCTCTTATCTGAGTCTACACTGTTTGCAAAGGACATTAGTGACTCGTGTCCCGCATAATATGGATTAACCAGCTTCTAATGTTCATAGACAAAGAAAAAACGCCTAGATAGCATAATTTTGTAAGATACAGTAAAACTTCGATTATCCGAACACTAAAATACTCCTCCAGGAGCTTTCTGCATGACCTTCACCATGCATTAAGCAGCCACCTGCCTAAAAGGGTCTAAATTCTTCTATACAGAAAATTCGAATAATCGAGATTTTGCTGTATGTTAAGTTTGATAATTGGTGTGTTGCGATTTGAGCCTTGGTCAATTGGGTCCATATAATACATGTACTCAGAATTAGCGTGGTACATGTATCATGAATACTTATCAGCTAGATATTTATAATAACATACGGACACGTGATGGTCTGGCCTGACAACAGCTGTAGAATCAGCTATGTATAATTTCATAAGCAAACAGAGCAGATCCCGATCAGGCGGCTCATTTTTCGTTTCAAAAAGCACGATCAATATGTCAAAATCATTGCATGTAAATGAGATTGAGAGTCACGGAGCATCTCTGTTCAATTCAGAATGGTTGTATAGGAAATGACCAGTTTACGTACAGATAACTCTAAGAATAGCTTTCATATTCTGAAATATTCCTAAGGAATGCGTATAAAAAGTAATTATTAGCGAAACCTTGGCTGTTGAAGCAGTGTTAAATGTAAAATCGCTTAATTCTTTCGTTGCCAATGGTGATACTGCCGTCATCTTTTCAAACAGTATAGATCCAGATAAGATGATGATTAAACCAGCATCTCTCCAATCTGTTAGTAACTTTTGTTATATTTTTAAAACTAAAATGAAGAAAATTAAAAACAAATTTAAATATGAAAATTGAAGCAGACGAAACAAATTGCAGAAAACAATGCATGGCCGTGAAAAGAGTTATAAACGTAAGTGCAAGCAATTATGCCAACTATTCTTGTGGGCCAGCAGGTAATATATCCCATTGTGCATGTACTTTCCACTCTAAGAAACGTTTTTTAACCTTTAGCCTGCTGTCGACGGATCCTCCATTACATTTACAACAATTTGAGTCCAGAGGTCCAATTTTATAACACTTCTGAGTCTCAGTCTAGGTAGGACTTGCAATTTGACCAATCAGATGCTTGAGAATGGTCTCAGACTCAAGCAAAAAGTGTTATAACCTCGGGACCAGACGAGACGCCTAGGATAGATTCTATTGTACATGCTTTTTAAGATTCACAGTTTTCCTCATCATGTGATCTCTTAAAACAAACTCTTCTGTAATTGTCAAGCATACGAAAAGGTCACCACCCTTGACATCTATATATATGCATAATATATCATTGAAACCATTTTCCTTATTCATTCAAACATGTTGATGCGCCTATGATCAAACCATAGGGATTCACAAAAACACCAAATATCAGATATGTGAGCATCACATATTTTCATTAATTCGTATGAACTCTTGACCTCATGAATATTCATGTTATAAATAATAATACAGTAAACATCCTCTAATGCGACCACTAAATATGGGCATAATTCACAGTGGCAAAGGCATGTAGTAGCTTAATGCAGGACGAAAGTTATGCAGAAAGCTCCTATATGAGCTTTCTGCATAACTTTCGTCCTGCATTAAGTAACCACCTGCTTATGAAGACAGCCGTGTTTGTTCATTAAGTGATCGCATTAGAGGGGGTTTACTGTAATTAAAATTAGTTTATAATAGCGTACGAACACAGGAACTTTTTTTATCCAGAGCAGAAACTGTGGAAACTGGTCAAAAGTAGTCCCTAAGCAAACAGAGCAGACCCTGGATGGACGGCTCCTACCTGAACTGTCTCAACTGGGTCTACTTTGTTTTCAAAGGCGAGAAAATGCGCCTATATCTGGTAACGGGCATTTTACTGGTAACTATATTTTAAGCAGACAGCAATTATTCTATACTCGCTGAGTTTAAAGGACCAAGGAAAATACAGCAAGCACTCTTGATCTCTACACCACACCTATTTCTCGTATGTACAGTAAACACATTACTAGCCTGAAACACTCAAATAATTATCATTATGGGTCTTAACCCTTCGCTTGCTAATCGCGTCAATATACCTACCTGTAAATAGTGAAGACCCAGATGAGACAGCTCCTGCAGGAGCTGTCTCATCAGGGTCTGCACTATTTACAAGTTGATTGTGCAACCAGTGCACTCCACAGCAGTGATTGCACAGCGAAATACTTGTACACAGTGAAGATATATGTAATTATACAACAGGGCATGGGTAAAGAAGGAGAAATGTATTTTAAAATTCAGCAAGCGAAGGGTTAAAGACAGGTGGCAGCTTAATGCAGAGTGGGAGTCATGCTGAAAACTCCTCTGGGAGCTTTCTGAATGTCTTTCACTCTGCATTAAGCAGAGTTACCTTTCTAAAAGGTTTTTAATTCTTGTTTGCTAAAAGAGAGGTTTAACTGTATATTACATCTAGCATAAAATCGGGGAAAATAAGAAACTTAGATAAAAGCAAGGTTGTTGTTGGGCAGCCTTGATCTCCAGCATACAGTCTACGATGTATATATGAGATGAGAGCAAGGCAACCTCGACATTTTGTACGCAGTGTAGATTCTGACCAGATACAATAAAACCCCTCTAACCCAGACATTAAGTTAAGTATAAATATCGGTCTTGGAGACAGATGGCAGCTTAATGCAGGGTGAAAGTCTCTCCTCTGAGCGCTGTCTGCATGCCTCTCACTCTGCATTAAGCAGTCACCTGCCTAAAAAAAGTTCTCAATTCTACGACGAATACTAGTTCGAATTAGCGAGTGTGTATTGTATATTACTGCATCTGGCACAGAATCGGGGAAATATTAGCTTAGATAAAAATCAAGGTTATTGTTAGGCACCCTTGATCTCCAGCACACATTCTACGATGTATATGTACGAGTCTGGCGTTCTGTACGTAGTGTAGCCGTACAGGAGCCGTCTGATCTAGGTCTACTCTGTTTGAAAATTCATAGAAAGGCGTATTTACGGAGTAAAGGGTTAAAATTAGCCCTTATCCGGCTGTAAAAAATAATCTGCGAAAATTTTTACTATGTGCAGTATTGACCACGTCCGATTCTGTAACCCTTTACTCCATGAATATTCATATAAGAAATGATGACGTCATTAATATTAATTATATTAATTTGTCAATAGCACATGGACACATGCCTTTTTGCCATTGCAGAAACTGTAGAATCCTATCTATATAATTTCATAAGCAAACAGAGCAGACCCTGATCAGACGGCTCCTATAGGAGCCGTCTGATCTGGGTCTACTCTGTTTGCAAAGGCGTAGAAAGGCCTCTTTATGGGGTAAAGGGTTAAAACATTTGAGAGCCTATTGATAGAGTGCCAAACAACTTGAATCTTGATGAGACGTTGAGTTGCTCGGCCTCTCATCTGGATCCAATCTGTTTTTAAACGTGAGTCAGGGGGCGGATAGTGGTATAAGAATTATCTTTGCCTCTGGAATAAATGAGCTTTGATAAAAATCAACGTAATCATTACCTGTTGGGGAAACTAACCCCGGTGATGATTCTTGTTTGATCATACGCGTTCAATGTATCGAGGCATATCAGATTTAGGACGTCCTTATCGTCGGACCAATCCCATTACTGGACCGGGGTCGAATCAATCCAATGGCTTGTTCCTGGTAAAATATTTAGCAAATTGTTGGCATTTATCAAACACTAAAAGACGGAATAAATGTGACCTAACCCTTGTCCGCGACCTGACCCCCATTTGCAAAAAGATTGGACCAAGAAGAGTTGCCGAATACCTCGACATCTCATTAGGATCGAAGCTATTTGACATTCGATCAATACTTTCTCAAACAGTTAAATGAATCGAAGTAGTCAAAACTGCACGTGATTCAAATTTGAGCAGGCGACTAACTTGACAGACGACAATTACTTTGCCTATACGAATAGTTAAAAAGAAACACACACACATTTTAGTCCAGAAATAAATTAGACCCTCTGAGACGACGTGCGGTTCATGCGAAGACTGGTCTGGATCTGAACTATGACAGCCTTCCAGAGACAAAGTCATAGGTTAAACGGCATTAACCCTTTGACCGCCGAATTTCTAATTGTCGTCTGCAAACCAAGTTTGTTAAACCATTCAGTAAAATAAGAAAATGAGATAAATAAATGCAAATTTCAAAGGAATAAAGCACATATATAGAAATTGAGACAAATAGTGAAGTCCTTGATCAGACGCCGCCTTGATAAGGCGGCGTCTGATCTGGGACTGCACTATTTGTCGTTGTGCATTTATGCGACTGCGGCGGTGAATGGGGTTATTTTTAATTTGCAGTCACGCTAACTTGTCATAGTAAATATACGAAATTACTGTAATTTGTGTTGTAAAACTAATCACTTTAACGATACATACGACCATTGTTCACCTGCAGATTGGGGCACGAGCTCGCCAAATTGTCGTCTGCTAAAAATGTCGTCTGTAGGTTTAGCTTTTGCAAACCGTACAGACCCGACTCAGTTGTTGCAATGCACCCTCTTAACACAATCCCCTTATATACAGTTCTGAAGCTGCAGACCCATTTCACAATCTCTAACACTATTACAATCTGAAAATATACAGTAAACCCATTAAAATCGAATATTAGTAAAAACAACTTTAAGGGGGTGCCACACTTCAACATCTGGCACGAACGTATGTCAAAGAAAATGCTCATACGCTCGCATACGCAAATATACGCTAGGGTGGGTTAGGCATACGTCATATATACGTTTCAATTACGCTGCCATACGCCGATGTTCGTTCTTGTACACAGAGGCCGAAAATAATGTTTGAACATGTTCAAAAAAGTTCAACATATACGAGCGTATGAATTATACGTTACATATACATGTACGCTTATCATACGCTAGACACACGTTGAATACGCTAGAGTCTCGTTAAATGTGCGTTACTTACAGGTCAAATACGCTTTACATGTACGTTGGCATGAAGGCAGCCAGTAAAGCTATCCTATGGATAATAGCGTATCACTAACATATTTGTAACTTAACGTAACCCTAATGTATCAAACGTATTTCTGGCTATTCTTACGCTACTTATTCGCTTACATGCGCTTTAGCATACGTTTCTCATATGCTCGCATACGCTACTCATACGCTGATATACGCTCTACAGACGGTGAAATAAGTTGACACACGCTCGTATACGTTTCTCTTACGCTGCCTATACAATGCACGCTAGCTAAACGTTACACATACGCTATTCATGCGCTGCTAAAGATAGTGGTCGAAGATAGTGGTGAAAAATTCGGGTTGTTGTGCATATGACCAGTTTGTTAAAACTTTCATACGCAATCCATACGTTTCTCTCATACGCTATAGTGTAACAGGGCCATAAAATATCTGCTTCGATGAATTTTATGCAGAAAGCTCCCTTGCAAACATTCGATGTGATTTTCAGTCTGCATTAAACAACCACATGTATACTACAGTAGAACCTGTCCTAAGCGGCCACTCAATTATCGAAAATAGGGGTCTTAAAAAGCCGATTATGGCAAAAGTAATACAAAAAGCTCCTATAGGAGCCCTTGTCGTTAAGTTTGTTCTTTATTAAGCTACCGCCTGTATTACAGACCCGTAATTGACCTCTTTTTGATAGCTGCTTAAAACATGTTCTACTGTAATACGAATTTTAAATTCCGGTTTAGAGATGTCTGATTGTAATTTTGTATATAGGATATTAATAAGTGCAATTTCCTCCACCATTGTTTTACCAATGACTATTCATGTAACAAAATGACATCATTATACGTTTTATAACAGAAAAAAAAAAAACAGAAATAGTTGGTCATGTCAGAAACTGTAGAACTAGGTCTATATCATTTAATAACCAAACTCAGATCAGACGTTTTCTGTAGGAACTACATATACACCGTTTGCAAAGGCGCCAACCTTTTTACTCCATGAATATTCATGTAAGAAATAATAACACCGTGAATATTAATTAGATCAATAGTTATAATAACCTGCATACGGGATTTTATTTTACCTTGGCAGAAAATGTAGAATCATATATTTATTATATCATGAGCAGACAGAGCAGACCCTGATCAGACGGTTTATATAAGAACCGTTTGATCTGGATCTACTATGTGTACAGAGGCATAGAAATGCGTCTTTATGGAGTAAAGGGTTAAAGAAAGTCATATATACTACAGTATACTGTACAGTCCAAATATCATGACTGTATGAGCTCAGCAAGAAGGAATGTTCATACAACGTTTATTTCGTCTAACTGCGCCTGTTTGTTTAGTTCACCCCTCCCCCCCCCGTTTCTGTTTACATTTAGAGACACTACGGTAAGCGCAAAACACAGCTTGTATTACAACTCACCTTTTTGGCACGCAGTTGCCATGGTAACAACAGCATGCTCGCTGCATGAATGAAGTTATTATTAGCACAGGGAATTCCAGCTCTATGACCAGTACACAAGGTTCTTCATACCTTTCTTCATATTAACGTGTTTTCATGCATTTGCAAATAGAGTGGACCCAGATCAGACAGCTCCCATAGGCGCTGTCTGATCAGGGTCTACTCTATTTGATAATGGAATTTGAATGCTCTGTTTCTTTACTTTCTAAAGTGGGTATAATGTTCCACCTTTCAGATTTCATTATAACTATTTTGTCCATGAATATTCAGTAGGTATTAAAACATAGAACAGGGAAAGTGTTAATCTGATGGTGTCGAGGGTTGAATGCAAGACTGTAGCAATAACATTGTTTAAACTATTTACCTGATGAATATTCATGTAACAAATTATGACACCATGAATAATAATAAGTTCAATTTTTATAATGATATATGAACGCACGTTAATTTGGCCATGGTGGGAACAAGCTAACATTGCAGACCTTGATCAGACAACTCCAACAGAAGCCGTTTGCTTTAGATCTTCTCTGTTTGTTAAAAGGCATGTCTATGAAATGAAGGGTTGCAATATACATGTACAAGCATTAACCTGTCTCAGTTGATTTTTTCTTTTATTTCTGTTGAAAGATGATATGATAGTGCAAACAATGTTTGGATCCCTGTGAAACGCTGAGTTACTTTGCGTCACATTTTGATCCAGACTGTTTGCAAAGATCCTGATGAGATCAGCCCATAGATTGTAGTTTTGCGCTCAATCTGTGTTTAACTAGGGTCCAGATAAGATGCGTAAGGTAAAACATTTTTAAGAAAGTCTCCGTTATTTCTCCACCAAACCATATGTTGTGACTACTCATCGAGAGACGATTCTAAAGAGTAGTCATAACATATGGTTTGATGGAGAAAGGACATTTTTAGTATTTGAGTATGCAAATTTATCTATTACTCTGTTCAATGCGAAGGAACTTCGTCTGCTAGAATTCTGAAAGCAATTTGTTCTGTCATTACTTTTCAAATGTCGGTGTCTGAGTGTCAAATAGTTTGGGTCATCACAATACGTCGTTTGCATATGTCATCATGAGACGCTGAGTCACGCGGTATCTAATTAGGTTCTAAATGGTCTGTATATGTCATCATGAGACGCCGAGTCACACGGTGTCTAATCAAAATCTAAATGGTCTGCATATGTCATCATGAGACGCCGAATCACGCGGTGTCTAATTAGGATCTAAATGGTCTGCAAATGTCATCACAAATTGGTGCAATGTGTTGAAATGGTTATAAAAGATGGTAAAATTAACCATTCGCATGCCAGCCGTGTATTTGTTGTAAACTGTACAACGATTTTGAATTCAGGGTGAGATAACTAGTAATGCTAATCATTGTGTTTTGTGGGAAATTAAAATGTGTAGAAGATGGCATTAATCAGGGACCAGCCAGTTTATTAGAATCGAGTTGAATAACACGCGGTTATGGGTTATGAATAACAGAAGCCATGGCAACAATTTGAAAGTGAATAATCAATAATATTAGTTCTGTTTGAGTTTAGAACCTTTTTCAGAATGTTTGCACTGTTCGACTGATATGGATGGATGGGTGGGTGAATCATCTGCGATATATAATGTGTGATAAGCGGATGGGCAGACCGACATACATCTCAATGAAAATCAATGTCTCCCCCAGTAACGCATTCACAAACAGAGTAGACCACGAACAAACGGCTCATACAGGACCCGTCTGATCAGGGTCTGCTCTGTTTGCTTATAAAGACTGGATTCTAAATATGCCTTTACTGCCAACTTTCTGTGTTCATATGACGTTGTGAAGAGGGCCTGGACCTAAATATATTATCTTGCTTCTGTTCCTCAAATTGTCTCTAAACCTTAACTCACCTTTCAGAGTACCCTTTCTTTGGAGTTGCCTCCTATACACATCACCTGAAACAAGTGCAATGGAACTTCACAAAAGCGACCACTTAATGAATAGACATGGTTGCTTAACGCATGGTAAACGCAATGCAGAAAGTTCCAGAGTTCCACAACCTTTGTGCATTTTAACCCTTTCCTTTCCCTGTTCAGTATTCAAGTAAAAATGATGACACCGTGAATATTTATTAACTGAAGTTTTATAATATAAAATTTTAAAATGGAATGTTATCGCTTTGACAAAAAACTGTAAAATCTGTAAAAAAAACTACATGTATGTCATGTCAAAAGCAAACAGAACAGACGCTGATCAGACGGCTTCTGGGTCTACTTTGTTTGCAAATGCGTGATAATACGTTTATATGAAGGAAATTGTTGCTATGGAACCGTCTGATCTTGGTCCACTCTGTTTGTAAATGCGCGAAAACGCGATTATATATGAAGGAAAGGGTTAATTCGTATCATGCAACAAACAATATATCTGCTTAAACGTCGACTTGTCCTGTAGTAACCGTTTGATCAGGGTCTGCTCTGTTTGCGTATGATTTTGTTGATATATAATTCTACAGTTCCTTCCACAATCCAGTACCAAATTTGATTTTAACACTTCGCTTGCTATTCGCGTCAATATACCTACCTGTAAATAGTGAAGACCCAGATGAGACAGCTCCTGCAGGAGCTGTCTCATCAGGGTCTGCACTATTTACAAGTTGATTGTGCAACCAGTGCACTCCACAGCAGCGATTGCACAGCGAAATACTTGTACACAGTGAAGACATATATAAGTATACAACAGGACATGGGTAAAGAAGGAGAAATGTATTTTAAAATTCAGCAAGAGAAGGGTTAAAATATCAACATAAATAAGACACACAGTTGTCTGTTTGTATGAGTATCAGGGGAGGTAATCGTGAACGTCACTATGGTTATTTAACCTAAAACTACAAACATTTATCTTCTCATTCGCATTTCAAAGCAGTCTGTCTTCCAGACTTTCCTATTCTTGATAAAAGCCAAACGGGTATATATAAACTTACGGTCATGGAAATGTTAAGAAATGCATTGCGCCTATCCCTTTGGAATGTATGTAACTTTCGTCTGGAAAGCTTCTCGTCTGCTAAAATGTTATATTTTCTTCAATTCTTTTCTTTTAACTCATTCCCTCCTATACTATTTTTAGACCAACCTCTTTGAATAAATCTACCGAAAAGGAGCATTAACTATGGAAAAGGAGACTTTTAGAATTGTGTAGTTATGAAACCATTGTGGTAAATAGAGCATTTGCTCCTATGGAGCAAATGCTCTATTTATCACAATGGTTTCAAAATGTTACTTTTACAGAGGTGCCAGGAAGGCACTACTAGGAAGGAATGTGTTACAGAAAATAGTTTGGTCAACATGAGTCAACAAATGATTTGATCAACCTCTACTCTGTTTGCTAATAAAATAATATTGTTCTGATTCTACAGTTTCTGCCATGTAGCCAAAATCCCATTGTTCATAAAGCCGTTATAAAAAGTGATTCCTTACATGAATACATGTATTCATTGGGTTAAAGGTGAAACCATTTCCCTCATATTAACGCCTTTTCGGGCATTTATAAACAGAGCAGACCCAGATCAGATGGCTCCTATAGGAGCCGGCTGATCAGGGTCTGCTCTGATTGCCTTTCACATGATATAGATCTGTTTCTATAGTTTTTGTCATAGCAAAAAATATCAATGAAAAATTTACATTATAAAAATCCAGCTAATAATAGTCATGATATTATTTCCTACATGAATATTGAACAGGGAAATTATCAATCAAATTCTATAAGCTGCATGGTGTTGAAAACCAGGTAGGTCCTTATCAGAGAAGCAAATTCTGATAAAGTTCTGTTATATTATCAGTGCACATATAGTGTATCTTGGAGAGATACCGCATTGCGCGTTGTCCCATCCAGATATGATACGTGTACTTCTTAATTACAGTGACACCTGTTTTACCCTTTTCCTGTTCTATGTTTATTTCAAATTCCAATACCTACTGAATATTCACGAACAAAATAGTTATATAATGAAATATGGAAGGTAGAACATTGCAGCCATTTTAGAAACTACAGAAAAAGATCTATCAAACTCAATAAGCAAACAGAGCAGACCCTGATCAGACGGCTCATATAGGAGCCGTCTGATCTGGGTCTATTTTATTTGCAAATGAGTGAAAAGGCGTTTATATGAGGGGAATGGTTAATTACAGTGACGCCTGTTTAAACGTTTCTCATGAATATTGATACAATAATTCGTGACTTCATGAATATTCATTATCTTTATTTGTACACTGGTTAATGCAAATGGATATGTTTTGTCTGTTCAGAAACTGTTGAATTATATCTTTATCATTTGTTAAGCAAACAGAGTAGACCACGATAAGACGGCTACTACAGGAACCGTCTAATCTTGGTCTACTATGTTTGTAAAGGGACCAAATGTCGTATACATGAAGGAAAGAGTTAAGCATCCATTAACGAGAAGTCTATTTATGGGTCTGTAAAGCAGACAAAAGCAGTGCAAAAAGAAGCATTCTGTATTACTTGTGTTCTATATGTAGAATCCACTTACTTATTAACATACCTTTGTGTTCAAAGAGGTCGCTTTCAATGTGGTAAAATCGAATCTGGGTTTGAAAACTATTTTACAAAATCGCTGTTTTGTAGTGAAAAATGGAAGAAAAATAAGAATAATTAGACTTGTAGCAGACAGCAACGTTAGTATACGAACAATGGCTTACCATGTGAAGAATGATATGACAGAGATACGCAAATGTAATAAGTTTATTCCTAAATATTAAAATCATATCTTAATTAGTTAGATTTAGGTTTTTGTAATGGTAATACAGTAATACCTCTCTATAACGACCTCTAAATTGTGTTAATTAGTTGGTATTTAGGGCAGATCGCTGCTTAAAGCAATGTGAAAGTAAAACGGAACGCTCCTATAGGACTTTAACCTTGCTTTAAGCAGTCACCTGCTTTTAACACAAATTACTTGATGTAATTTAGTTGCCGTTATAGAGAGGTTTTTCTGTATTAAATTATTTCTGCGATGGTAAATGAACACAATAAATATTGGCTGTGACAGAAATTGTTGAATCAGATCTTTATCATGCCGTAACCGCACAGAGTAGACCTAATTCAGACTGCTCGTACAGGAGTCGTCTGATCTGGGTCTACTCTATTTGCGCGTTAAAAGCATATCCATGGAGCAAAAAAACACACTAAAATATAATATATATATCTATTTTATCATTATTTTTTTTAAAACAATAATATAAATATAATAATTGCCATACTAAGTTACGCGATCGTTATTTACTGAAATGAGACATTGATTTGAAAGTTTAAAAATTGACACATCGCACTTGTGCATTTCCAGTTCCTTAAAAAATACATAAAAATGCATCGATATGAAAAATATTTTAAACTAAACTCACCATTGAAACAATCATAACACTGTTTTTATTCCACCTGCCTTTTTGCAACTGATTTAAGGGACGCTCTTTTTCGAGATAAACCTGACATTAAATCTTTGGACGCTTAGCAACTGTCATCTGCTTAAATTGACGTCTGCTGGAATTTTCAAAGTCGATGTTTTCTTGCATTTCTTTTCCGAGTACAGTTAGACAACAGTTTTTATCCTGATAAGACGCCGAGTTTCTCATTTGGATCTAAACTGTTGGCATGGGTTATTTAAGCTACACCGCTAGCTTGCAAATAGTGAAGACGTACCCGTGAAAAGTCAAGATTTTGATAACATCGTGAATCACCTGGCAACCAAACTCATTTTTATCATCTAGGTTTTAAAATAAAGTGGCCGGATGCTGAGTCTTGTTTCCAGCACGCATTTGATCTTTATATCCTTCCTCCAAAAACGGGGGAACCAACTGCGATAAGACAGAGATTAATGAAGATTTTAGAATTCTTCATTCATAAAATGTGTTTCTTCTAAATGCTGTCCTTAAAACGAATATCTATAGTAATACAAGCTATGTTTAAGTTATATATAAGTCATATGATTGTATCTGATCATGATTTAAATTTTACAAGAGTGAACTCGTGATCAGTTCTATAAAGATTAAGGGGGGGGGGGGGGGGGGGGGGGGTATTGTACATACATAAATGGAGGTATAAATTGTTGTGGCCGAGGAAGACATTGACAGGAGAAAGGTTAACTTTTATCCAGCTTCTCACGACTTAGCTCACATTTGTAAACAGCTTGGATCCTGATGAGACGCCGAGTAACTCGGCGTCTCATCAGGATCCAAGCTGTTTGACACTAGGTCAATAGTTTCTAAAAAAAAATCCATTCGGAAATAGGTACACGTTACACACGATAAAAAATTCAGCAGACAATATATTTTAACAGCTTGGTTAAGGGCTAATGTTCTGAGGTGTTTTAGATCCCTTCTGATACCTGCCTGGCGTATGCGTCAGTGGTGTCTGGTCTGGGTGTATGAAAAAATAAACGGACGGAATTCGTATTCATTCTTCTCATTGTTTCATATTTGGATATTGGAATATACATCTTGTTTAGAAGGTACATTCTATATGATTTTTTTTTATGTTTTTGCGTTTACTTCGCGAAAATAGATAATTGCTAATTATTCAATTTGATTATTTTGTTTCCACATATTGTCTTTTACTTTAATTTTCATCTTTGATTTGTTTCTATTTTTAAAAAAAATTATAACCACATCATCAAACAGCGGGAATCCTGATGAGACACCGAGTTACTTTGTGTCTCATCTGGATCCAATCTGTTTTGTTTGCAAAGGTGGTCACATATTCGTCATTGGCAGCTAAGGAGCAATTTGTTTTTCAGTTAAACTCTAATCTTGCCGATCACGACATGTGTAAATAGTTTGGACCCAGATAAGACGTCTAACAAGGACGCATGTTGTGTGTTACTCTACAAAATGTTGTTTTATTAACCGTTCGCTTGCTGAATTTTAAAATACATTTCTCCTTCTTTACCCATGTCCTGTTGTATAATTACATATATCTCCACTATGTACAAGTATATCGCTGTGCAATCACTGCTGTGGAGTGCATTGGTTGCACAATCAACTTGTAAATAGTGCAGACCTTGATGATACAGCTCCTGTAGGAACTGTCTCATCTGGATCTTCACTATTTACAGGTAGGTATATTAACGTAAATAGCAAGCGAAGGGTTAAAACGTATGTTAACCCTTGCCCTACATGAATATTCATACAATAATTCATGACTTTATTACTATCCGTTAACTTAATCTTTATGAATAATGAAGCCAATTAACAGGTGAATATTCGGCCATTTCAAAAACTACAGAATCATGTATAAAGAGAATCCCATAAGCAAACAGAGCAGACCCTGATCAGGATCTGTCCTGTTTGCTTATGGGATTCTTCTGATACTCGGACAACAGTTCCGCAAAAGGATGAACGAACCAGAAGTAAATAAAACATTATGCTAATCGTTGTTGTTCTCATCAGGATAAGGGTTAACCTCAGAATGTTAAAGAAATAGTTCTATAAATATTTGTTTTGTTCTGTTCTATAAGTGATTGGATAGAATATCTGCACGTGCCCTGTATTCGCGTCCTAAATTTTAGCGTTTATCACAGACCGCCTCATGCAACAAAAAGACGTGTATCGGACTTGGTGTCGTTCTTTTGAGTTGATCTCTGTCTATACAGTGTTTGTATAACCCTGACTGCAATTTTTTCTCGTTGAGTGGGTGTGTGGGTCTACATTATTTGTATGTCTCTGACTGTAACCCCTCCTCACTGAACATGTAAGCGTTGATCTGGAGCTACAGTAGAACCCCTCTAATGCGACCACTTAATAAATACACATGGTTGTCTTTATAAGCAGGTGGTTGCTTAATGCAGGACAAAAGTAATGCAGAAAGCTCCTCTAGGGGCTTTCTGCATTACTTTTGCCCTGCATTAATCTACCACCTGCATCTAGCACCCAGAATTATACCTATTTTAGGTGGTCGCATTAGTGGGGTTTTACTGTATATTGTTTGTCTAGCCCTGACTACAACGCGTTGAGCGTGTATGAGCTAATACGCGTCTACATTTTATATCCCTGAAGCATCGTTATGGATTGGCTCGTACTTCATCTATTGCCGCGCTTGTATTTTGCCATTCTATACCTATAGTTTGTATACATGTTCTTTGGTTTTGTGTATTTAGTTCTCTGCTACAGTTTCCTTTTTTATAGGCTTCATGCTTGTTTAAAACAGTACGAAGTATAATAACAATAAGCACAATATTAGATGGAATAAGAGACTCGTCCTAATTGGGATAGCCGAAACAAGCTAATCAGACGGCTCAAACAGGGGTCGTCTTATCTGACTTGACCATGTTTGCAATGGTACCAAAAGCGTGTCTACGGATTAAACGGTTAAAATATACGAATGACAAAAACTAGAGCTGCAGATAACATTGCGTACCCTAATAATAAAATCGTTATTTCTCAACCAAACCCTGTACTGTGACCACTCTTTAGAATCGTCTCTTTGAGACGATTCTAAAGAGTGGTCACAGCATAGGGTTTGTTGGAGAAATGAAGGAGCTATGCTTGAAAATGTTTAAATTTACGCATCTTATCGGGAGCTCTGAAAAAAAGTGTAAAATCTGATCAGCGGCTGCGCTTTGGAGTGCATGCAGTTGCTGATCAAGGAATACAACTTATTTTCATTATCTGGGTACATTTTTATCATGGCATTGACCATTCATCTGTTTTACTTACAGGTATCACCCAACAGCATTTCGGGCCAGGCCGGGCTAAAGCCAGGAGACGGGATTCTGAAGATAGGTAAAGTTGACGTCGCTGAATTCACACACGAGCAAGCGAGAGGCGAGATGATCAGGTGTGGCAATGAAATCGATCTTACAGTGCAAAGGTAAGCGACAACACGAGTTCTAAAACCCTTTCCCTTATGTAAGCGCATTTTCACGCATCTGCAAACAGAATAGACCCAGATTAGACGGTCCCTATAGGAGCCGTCTGATCAGGGTCTGCTCTGTTTGCTTATGGTGTAATATTGATCTGATTGTACAGCTTCTGCCTGTACCAAAATGTCCTGTGTTCATATGCCAGAATAAAAATAATCTTATTAATATTCATGACGACATTATTTCTTACATGAATATACAGCAGGGAAATGGTTAACACAAGTGCAACATTTTAACACATTTAGTAGGACGCTATCAGCTGCATGTAAGCTTAATAGTCAGTTATTGAAGAATACATAATATAATGAATGCTTCTGGCGCTTATTTTCGAAATTTAATGCTCAACAAATTTACTGTGGTGTTAGATGCTAATTTTCACCATCCCGAGACCGAAATAGAATGACCTACGTCCATGGTCTTTTATTATTGCCCTCTATGAAAATAGGTGGTCTTTTATTATTGCCCTCTATGAAAATAGTTGGCATTTCTTCATTATAGGCAAAATAGTGTAGACCCTGACCAAACTGCTTCTGTAGGGAGAGTTAGATGAGCTTCCACATTATTTGCTACTATGTCCGTCTAATATGAAGCTCTCAAAATAGTGTCACATTCAATTATGATGTACAGTAAAACCTCTATATAACGGCCACTCAATTACATCAAGTATTTTGTGTTAATGGCAGGTGGCTGCTTAAAGCAATGTGAAAGTAAAACAGAACGCTCCTATAGGAACGTTCTGTTTTACTTTCACCTTGCTTTAAGCAGCCACCTGCCCTAAATACCAACTAATTAACACAATTTAGTGGCCGTTATAGAGAGGTTTTACTGTATTTAGCTTTACAAACTGATGGAATGGCGAGGTTGAGTGTCCGTGCATTTAGAGTTATTACCGTAACGAATACCCATGATTTTAGTTACAGTAAAGTCTAGCTCGTATGACAACGTAATGTATTGACAAATAAGTCCGCAAAAGCAGGTGGCTGCTCATTGCGGGGCAAAGGTAATGCAGAAAGCTCCTATAACCACTTTCTGCATAATCTGTGTCACGCATTAAGCTACTACCTATACCACTTCTTTTTATAATGAAACATTAAAAACTTATTTGAGTGGTCGTATAAAATTAGTTAAGACTTTACTTTACTGTATTTAAATTTCATTATATCCGTACACATTTAAATAAAGACTGAAATAGTCCGAAATTTCACTTCACTTTGTACTAAGCCTGGCTTTGTTATATGAGATCATATTGAGATCATAAACCTTCAATAAATTAATATTCATACAGACATTATAATTTCTGATTTTAATATCCATGGAGTAAATGGTTAATTGTAATGTGTCCATTGCCACTGCCGGTGGAAACACGGAGACCGATTAAACTTAAATTGTAATGTGTTCCCTGCAACTCTTCAGACCTTGATCAGGCTATCCCAATTAGGATAAGTCTCTTATTTCATCTAATATTGTCCTTATTGTTGTTATACTTCGTACTGTTTTAAACAATCATGCAGCATATAAACAAGGAAACAGCAGCAGAGAATCAAACAAACAAAACCAAAGAACACACACACCATAGGTAGAATAGCAAAGTACAAGCGTGACAATAGATGAAGTACGAGCCGTTCCATACAGATCTTCAGGAATATAAAATGTAGACTCTAAACGAGGAGGCTTTGCGGGCATGGCTTTCTCATTTGTTTTTATTTTACGTGTCTACAAGGCTACACAAACAGTCTAGATCCAGATCAACGTTAACATGCTCAGTGAGGAGGCGTTACACTTTTTCATTCATTGTTGCAGACGTTCTGCGCTTTGTTATTTGTTGCAGAGGTGCTGCACTTTGTTATTTATTATTGCAGAGGTGATCCACTTTGTTGTTTATTGCTGGAGGCGTGTTGCACTTTGTACATATTGTTGCAGAGGTGCTGCACTTTGTTATTTATTGTTGCAGAGATGCTGCACTTTGTTATTTATTGTTGCAGAGGTGCTGCACTTTGTTATTTATTGTTGCAGACGTGCTGCACTTTGTTATTTATTGGTGGAGACGTGCTGCACTTTGTTATTTATTGTTGCAGATGTGCTTCACTTTGTTACTTATTGATGCAGAGGGGCTGTACTTTGTTATTAATTGTTGCAGAGGCCGTGTACTTTGTTATTTAATGTTGCAGAGGTACTGCACTTTGTTATTTATTGTTGCAGAGGTGCTCCACTTTGATATTTATGTTGCAGAGGTACTGAACTTTGTTTTTATTGTTGCAGAGGTGCTGCACTTTGTTTTTTATTGTTGCAGAGGTGCTGCACTTTGATATTTATTGTTGCATAGGTAACACACTTTATTTATAGTTCCAGTGGTGCCACACTTTGGAATTTATTGTCGCAGAGGTAACACACTTTGTTATTTATTGTTGCAGAGGTGTCACACTTTGTTATTTATTGTTGCAGAGTGCTGCACTTAGTTGTAACACACTTTTTTTTATTTATTGTTGCAGAGGTTCCACACTTGCTTATTTATTGCTGCAGATGTAACACACTTTTTATTTATTGCTGCCGGGGTTACACACTAGAGGTTACACACTGTTATTATTGTTGCAGAGGTTACACATTTTTTATTTATATTTGCAGAGGTGACATACCTTGTTTCAGAGGTGCTGCACATTATATTTATACTTAGTTGCAATTTGTTAGTGATTGATGATGAGGTTACATATTGTTTTTATTTATTGTTGCAGAGGTAACACACTTTTTATTAGGTTACAAGGTGTTAGTGGTTGTTGAACAGGCTACATCCTTTTTTATTTATGGTTACATATGTAACACACTCCGTTATTTATAATTTCAAAGGTAACACACTTTGTTAGTGCTTGTGGAAGAGGTTGCACACTTTTTTATGTATTGTTACAGAGGTAACACACTTTGTTATTTATAGTTGCCAAGGTAACATACTTTGTTAGTGATTGTTGAAGAGATCACACACTGTTTTAATTATTGTTGCAGATGCAACATACTTTGTTCCTTATTGTTGCAGAGGTAACATACTTTGTTATCTATTGTTGCAAAGGTAACACATTGTCAGTTATTGTTTCTGAGGTAATACCCTTTGTCATTTATTGTTGCAGAGGTGCCGTTAATGCTCCAACATCTGAGGTTGTAGAGGAGGAACGTCCACGTATGTCGGTCAGTGACACGGACAGTCCTTACCAGGAAGTGACACCAAAAACGTACCAGAAGATGGAAGACGAAATGGCTGGCAAGGGAAGTGGTGCAGGTATGAATATTTTTCTAGTTTAACAATATTACGAGATGTTAGTACATGGAGCTCTCGCTTGTTGATGCTTTCTAGAGTAAGTCCCTATTAAGCGACCGTTGCGCACGTGTAAAATAACACGCACATGACGTAATCAAGTCTCGAAACACAAACAGAAAAATGCGATGTGATGAAAAGAATATGCATTTATGTTCACTTACTATTGATTTTAAGTCATCGCCTATAATATATATGGCATGCAATATCATCTGTATATGGAGAAGAGGGTTCAACGTAGACAAAGAATGATCTACCTTATGATATCATATAGGGCAGTGTGGGTTTGTTAAACAATATGCACAAGTGAGAGTCGGGCTTAACTAAGCATCGATCATAATTATGTCAATTAAAGACCCAGTTAACCTTTACCTCATAGAGAGTGTTTTGACCAGTGTCAGATGCAAACAGTGTAGACCTGGATCAGGGTCTTCTCTTTTTGCTGATGGGGATACATACCGATAAGTCTGGTTCTATAGATCTAGTTCCTGTCATGGAGTGGGTTCATGCGCCATAACAAAAAAAAATAATCTAGCTATTCATCATGACGTCATTATTTCTTACATGAACCCATTACCATATAAGCTATTTTAGAGCATATACTAGAGAAAAGGAAAATTTTAGAAATGTGTAGTCTTGAAACCATTGTAATGAATAGAGCATTTGCTCATACGGAGCAAATGTTTATTCTCTGTTTATCACAATGGTTTCAAAAAGTGACTAAATTACAATGGTGTCAAAGGGTGTCAATACGAGGGAATGGATTAAACATTCTGTACACTCTTATCCTATCTAGCCCCATGTCTGTGTCTGACGAAGATGCTTCTGCAGATATTTCTACCAGCTCTAAAGAACGACGCCTTAGCTATCTAGCCACCGGATAGGTCTACGGTTTCTACAACAGAACCTCTCCTTTGCAACCACTAACTGAATAACCGTAGTGTCCATCCAAATCAAGCGGTGGCTTAACCCTTTCAACCCTTAATTATCAGAGTGGAATAGTCCATCAGTGTTTAGCTATAGACTCCACTCAATGTCAAAGGCATGAACTTGCCAGAGGATACTAAATTACAAACAGTGCAGACCTTGATCTAGGAGCCCTCTGTTCCGGGTCTACACTGTTTGCAGATGGCATTGCATGCGTGTCCGGGGTTGAAAGGAATGCAAAAATTTCCTCCTACATTAAACTACCCCCTGCCTTAACCCTTTAATCCTTTTGGTGCCAAATTTCTAATTGTCGCCTGCAAACCACTTTAGTTAAATCATTTGGTAAAATAAGGAAATGAGATAAATAAATGCAAATTCAAAAGGAATAAAGCACAAATATAGAAATAGAGTTTGACACAAAAAGTTGGCGACATTGGCGGTGAAATGGTTAAAATCCCATAATTAGGCATCTGTATAGTTGTCACTACGAGGAATTTTATCGTGCACCATGTACCTTGTGTCTGTTTTTTCAGGAGCACGCCCAGCTTCCATATTTGACAAGAGGCGACAGAAAAGGTCAGAGTACACCAAAACAGACCATTCGGGTTACCAGAAAGCTTACGGACAACAATGATGACCACGTGTGCTAGTCTGGCTCCATACGTCTACCCTTGAAACAAACCCACACTTCATGTCAACTTTGCTTTATCGTTAACCCCCAAACCTGCTTATTCAGTAAAGTCTCTCTAATGCGACCATATATTTATTAGCATAGGAGGTAAAGCAGGTGGTAGCAAAAATAATACAGAAAGCTCCTATATAACGACCTGTTTTAAAAATCCAGAATACCACTTCTTTTGAGTGATCATATCAGCGAGACTTTACTCTATGACCTGAGTTATTTGCAAACAGCTAGGATCCAGATCAGACACAGAATAACTTTACATCCGATAAGGACCCAAGCTGTGTGATATCCGGTTCGTAGTTGAGATACGCATCACTATGGGTCAATTTTGATGACATTCACAAACAGGTTGGATCCTGATATGACGTCGTGTAACACGATGTCTCATCAGGATCCAAACTCGGACTTGCCGATATCGTCTTTAAGAAGAAAGTATTTTTATGGAGACAAGTTTGTAGACGAATATACATAGCGGGCATGGGGGTTAACTAAAATGGTATTTGTCATATTGACACATGCGTGTCAAAGTAATATATTGTTGTTTCAAAGTTATTTGTGAGTGGCAGAGTTGTGTAGCAGCTGACTTAACGAGGACTCTGATTATAATTACAACTCGCTAAAGCAACCGAATTTACACATGCGACTGGAAACATTATGTAACTAACATTTTGAATGCGTTCATTTATCTGATTCCTTGTTTTACCGAATGATTTAACAAAATTGGTTTGCAGACAATAATTAGAAATTTGGCACCGAAAGGGTTGAGTTAGAAAAGAAAAGAAACTGTGAAAGCCAACACAGTGAAATATGCAAATTGTGTCCATGATATTTAAATATCCTTGAATAAGAACACTTTTAAGTGAAACCATTTTGTGCCATCTTGTGTGAATATCTGATTTATATTTAGCCTGTTTATGGGCCTGGTGCCCAAAGTAGATGCCGACACTGTGCTTCCTTTACCATTTTGTTATGAATAAACATTATCATAGTTCTTAGTCAACAAAGTGGTCTGGGGTCCGTGTATAGAGGGTATGGTGATTGATGCATACATAATTGAGTCTAATACTCTTCTATCATACTGCTTTATATCTGCTCTGTGACCCAACCAATCGCCTAGAGACATATCCATCTATGATGCTATAAGCACATCATCCTAATTACCTCAAGTATTCAAACAGACAAACATAGTAAAACAAAGAAGTTGTTTAAGTCTACCGAAAAGGAGCATTTACCATGGAAAAGGATTATTTTTTAGATTTGTGTAGTTTTGAAACCATTGTGATAAATAGAGCATTTGTTCCTATGGAGCAAATGCTCTATTTATCACAATGGTTTTAGAAAGTGACCTTTACAGATGCGTCAGTATGAGGGAATGGGTTAAATCAGAGTCTCTACTATTTGCTATTATACTGGTCTTATTCAAAGGTATTCAAGATGGTGCCCAAATTAAATTATTTAGCTTAACAAACGAGTGGAAAGGGGAAATTGAATGTCCGAATACTTAGGGTAATTAAGGCACGAAACTCACACAATGAATGTATATTTTATTGGAGCTTCTAGAAGATAAGATCTTTAGATAACAGTTATGTGACTATAACGTCTTTTAGCTCTAACTCCGCTGGGGAAAAATGTCTGCTTAAATTTGTTGTGGTGCAATTTTTGACTATTTCCAATTCGAACAGCTCTTGGATCCTTTCTGGATCCAAGTTGTTTACACATCTGAGTCAGGTTGTGGACAGCGGGCTATGGGTTAATCCGAGAACTTCAATATACACATTAAGTCATGTCTTGTTAACTTTCTGATCTGTGCTTCATCACAGCAATTCTTAATGTAAAGTTACATTGTTCGCTTTATATTTTTGTCTTTCATTTGTATTTTAAAATAAATTGTATAAAAAGTCATTTTTGTATTGTTTTTTTCTTTTCCTTATCTTTCGGTAACCTTATTAATATTATTGACCCATAAACGCATGTGATCCCAAACATGAGACAAAGGCAAACAGTGCAGATCCAGATCTGAGGACTTATGAAGGCACACAATGACCCGACTCTGCACTGTTTGCTTTATCGATGTCAAAGGTTATCACCAAATATATATTTCTTTTGAATGCCCCAACCCTTTAGAAAATATGGATGGGTTTCAACTTTCAAAGTGTATGAGTATTCCTTATACAGTAGAATCCCTCTAATGCGACCACTTAATGAATAAACATGAGTATCTTTATAAGCAAGTGGTTGCTTAATGCAGGGCAAAAGTAATGCAGAAAGCTCCTCTGCATTACTTTTGTCCTGTATTAAGCTACCACCTGCATCTAGCACCCATAATTATACCTCTTTTTGGGTGGTCGCAGGGGTTTTACTGTACTGTAACATGCAGAGGTCCAGATAAGATGCGTAAATAAAACATTTTCAAGAATAACTCCTTTATTTCTTCACCAAACCTTATGTTGTGACCACTCTTTAGATTCTAAAACGTGGTCACACCATAGGGTTTGGTGGAGAAATTTGAGTACGAACTTATATCTGTTGCGTTGTAATATGGCAGATAGAAAGTGAAAGTATGTGAAGAAAAATAAAACCAACGTTTTCACCTGCCGACTAGATAGGCAAGATTACCATCTGTTTAGTATCCTTCGAAACTTTATTATCAATCCATGAATATTTATGTTAGAAATAGTCACACCATGACCATGACAGAAATTGTAGAATCATCTATATTATATCATAAGCAAACACAGTAGTCCTTGATCAGAAGGCTCCTACAGTAGCCGTCTGATGATCTACTCGAGGGATTGGTGCAAAACTATTCTAACTCCTTCACAAAGTGAAGGAGTTAGAATAGTTTTGCACCAAACCCTCGAGTCCTGTGCTTGCAATGGCGTTAAACGCGCGTGTCTATAGAGTAAAAGGCTTCAGTGTTTCATAGTCTAAGCTGAGAATGTGTATAGAACAAACTCACTCAATAATTCGGATACCTGTGACATTTCATCACATGCTGTGCAATTGTGCACACTGCATCCAATTTTTGTCAAATAAAATGTAATATCTATTATTTTTTCTTCAAAAATGCAGTTACTGTTTAGATTGAGGGGCAACCTCGAATTACTCGGCCTCTCATCTGGATCCAAACTGTTCGCAAAGATAATCAGCAATTATTGTAGCATGTTAACTGCCATACATACATACACCAGTAAAGGTAAATATGTGTACGTGTAAGTAATATCTGTCCGAAGCGGTCATTAATTTATTGAGTCTTAAAAAGCAGGTGGTTGTGTAATGCAGGGCAAAAGTAATGCAGAATGTTTCTATAGAAGCTTTCTGCATTACCTTTCACCTGCATTAAGCTGCCGTCTGCATTATAGACCCAAACTTAGACCTCCTTTGATGACCGCTTAAGACAGGTTCTACTGCATGTACATGTGTACAGTAAAATCTGTCTACAGTGACCACTCAAAATAAGTAATTCTGTGTTTTAACCCATTCCCTAATGCTTTAATTTTTTTTAGATCCAACCTCTTTGAATACATCTACCGAAAAGGAGCATTAACTAGAGAAAAGGAAAATTTTAGAAATTTGTAGTTCTGAAACCATTGTGATAAATAAAGCATTTGCTCCTTAGGAGCAAATGCTCTAATTATTACCGAGGCGTAGAAGGGCGTATTTATGGAGGAAAGGAAAAGGATTAATGCAGGTGGTTGATTAATGCAGGACAAGTTATACAGAAAGCACATCAAAGTGCTCTCACCAGGTTCCAAACTGTACGATACTGGCACATTGGTTGAGACGAAATGAGAGAAAAGCCCACCTAAAATATTAAGGCATAAGGGCATTGATATACCTAAACAGATTTAGGATAGGCTAAGATTCCCTCCGTATTATAAAGTACAATAGAACCTGCCTTAAACAGGTCTAATTAACCCATTCCCTCATAGGCTATTTCTAGATCCAGCCACTTTGAATAAATCTACCCAAAAGGATCATTAACTAGAAGGGTGAGATTTTAGAATTTTATAGTTTGAAACCATTGTGATAAATTGAGCATTTACTCCTATAGGAACTCTATTTATCACAATGGTTTCAACAGGTGAGTCTTACAAAGGCGTAGAACGGCATATTTATGGTTAAGGTATGTAATGCAGGTGGCAACTTAATGCAGGTCAAAAGTAATGCAGAAAGCTCCCATAGGAGCTTTCTGCATTACTTTTGCCCTGTATTAAGCAACCACCTGCTTTTTAAGACTCCTAGGCCCATTCAATAAATTAATGGCTACTTAATGTAGAACAAAAGTCATGGTTGTATGATCCATAGTAGAACCCGTCTTAAGTGGCCATCATAAAGGTCCAATTATTGGTCTTGTAAGGTATGTGGTAGCTTAGTGTAGGTCACAATTAATGTAGAAAACTCATGAGCTTTCTGCATTACTTTTGCCCTGCATTAAGCAACCACCTGTTTTTTAAGACAATGTTCAATAAACTGTATGCCCTGCTTGAAGCTATCGCGTCTTAACCCCTTTCCTCAATGAATATTTATACAACAAATAATGAAATCATCTTGTTATAAATTGCACATGGACACAGGATTGTTTGGCCATGGCAGAAACTGTAGAATCATATCTGTAGTATATATAAGCAAACAGAGCAACGACATAGAAAGGCATATTATGGAGTAAAGGGTTAATCCTTTTGAGATGGCATATGACCACAATTCATTTTTGCAATGGCAGAAACTGCACAGTAAAACCTCTCTATAACGGCCTCTAAGTTACATCAAGTATTTTGTGTTTAAGGCAGGTGGCTGCTTAAAGCAAGGTGAAAGTAAAACAGAACGCTCCTATAGGAGCGTTCTGTTTTACTTTCATCTTGCTTTAAGCAGCCACCTGCCCTAAATACCAACTAATTAACACAATTTAGTGGCTGTTATAGAGAGGTTTCACTGTACAATCAGATATACATTATTCCATAAGCAAACAGAGCAAACCCTGATGATCAGACTGCTACCTACAGGAGCTGTCTGATATGGGTCTATTCTGTTTGAGAAGGCATTAAAAAGCCCCAGGTATGAAGAGTGAAACTCGCAGTATTATAATATTTCTTCTTAGAGGGCTCTGTACAGAGATTTGTGTACATTGTACTCAATCATAAGTAAGGCTTTCATAACATCATGCAAAATCTGGTGAGAAAATAAAACAAAGTTGAAAATCTGATAATAAACACACTTTTATTTTTCTTGACTGAAGTGATAAAAGGGGTATAATAGGATAGGGAACTAACAAAACCAATAACAAAACAGTAAAGGACGGAATAGTATGAGACAGTCAGGGTAAATAACCCAAGCTGCTGTAAAGGTAAATATCTCAAATCAACTGTAACAAAGTTCTTAGTGATAAAACCTAATATCTGTAACTGCACAGATATTTTTAAAAGAAAGAGAGGAAAGGAAAGAACTTTTTTTCTTTTTGAAAGAGAAAACCTAACTACAAAAGAGGTAAACACATAAAACTATTTAAAACAGAAAGAGCTTAAAGGTTTTTTTCTAAGACTGCTGGTGAATTAAAAGTAAAAAAAATCAAAACACATCAACATTTGGTGAGGGTACAGGGGTGGGGTATGTATTGGAGAATTCTTTCTTATTGATTACTACTCATACATGTTTGACACCCTTACAAAAATATTGAACTAGCTGGACAAGTCCTTCCAATAGTATTATACTATTGGACTATCTGGATAAGACCTTACAACAGTATTGGACTATATGGACAAGTCCTTACAACAGTATTGGACTATCTGGACAAGACCTTACAATAGTATTGGACTGTTTGGACAAGTCCTTACAATAGCTTTGGACTATCTGGACACGTCCTTTCAATAGTACTGGACTTTCCTACACATTTATTCTTTCAGGTAGAATGTTACAGTTGTGTCCCAGTATATTTAACTTAAAAAGGGGCCAACAGTCTCCAAAAAAGCAAAAACTGCTACTATATTAAATCAAGAATAAAGATTTTCTCCTACATCTAAAAACACCAGTAAAATCTAAACAAAACCCATGGTCTTTTCTTCTGGTCCTAGCTTCCACTTGTAAAACACACCAGTTCCATTGGAACCTTTGTCACTAACTCCAACAAGATCCATGATTTAATTGGTTCATTTAGAAAATAAACAGCAATTTATATATCTATATATATCTGCACAACATGTATTATATAAACACAAACTAATAAAAGGCAACCCTTCTATTTTGCATACTTTTCCCTCAGACTCTGATGAAAATATCTGATAAAAATGACAAATTCTGATCCCTTCAAACATGATTTCAATCAAGTACAAACCATTGTCAATCAGAAGTGTACTTTCATAGTTGTATAACATACAACCAGTTTTCTCTTCAATATAAAAATAGAATATACTTTATCAAACATTATTTACACTGTTTGTCCCCAAATTCACCATGGTACAGATAAAAAGAATACATGAACAGGGCTCCCACATCTCTTCATTTTCTCCTTCACATGCGAATAGCACTTTCATGGTCAAAAGTTTTATATTTGTATAGTAAACAACCAAAACTTGCAATTACTTATTATTGTGCCAGTGGAAAACAATATCTGCATTAATTCAGTATTATTTCATCAAATGCACAGCTTAACCCTTTCCCTGTTCTATATTTAGGCCAATTTTCAGTACCTGCTGAATATTCATTAATAAAATTGTTAAAAGAATTCTTGAAGGTGGGACATTGTAGACATTTTAGAAAGTAAAGAAACAGATCTATCAAATTCTAATAGCAAACAGAGTAGAACCTGATCAGACGGCTCCTCTAGGAGCCGTCTGATCTGGGTCTACTCTGTTTGCAAATGCGTGAAAACACGTTTGTATGAGGGAAAGGGTTAATATAAAAACTTTCAAAGTGTAGGAGCCCTGAGAAAAACATGAGACACTCAAAATTGTATAAACACCTCCCTGTCTAAACAGCCTTGTATACATGGCAATTTCAATTACTCATGGACGGAATCTGATCTTCAGCAATTTTATGTCTTTTGCAGACGGAATGTGGTTTTAATGAATGATGTAGAAAAAGGCAAATGGTATATGCTGCCTATAGTATTCTATCCTGTCAGATCTCTCAATCAAAACTCAGTTTGTTTATCAAAACAAACCATTCAAACTCTACAAATGTTTTTTCAGCCACTTTTTTTCCCGCAAACACAGGCAAGTATGCTTGACAAGTTTGTTCTTATACATTCTAATACAACTATGCAATTGCAATATGCCTAATTGTGCTAACAGTTTCCAAACAATTAATCAGTAAAAACATACACTAATGTCAATAATAATGGAAAAATTACTGCACTTAATTTGTATCACAGTACATAAATTATTAAATCCTGAATAAATACATTATTAAAACAGTATGCAAACGCACAATAATACAGACACAGTCAATATAATTCTGTAGCCTTGTTCATTTAACCCTTAACTTACTCATTAATTAAAACAAGCGCCTCGCTTTTTAAGTATTAATTAACTGAATTTGTATCAAACTTAATCACTGAAGAAAATCATTTTATGACAAACAGTGCAGACCCTGATTAAAGGGGTCTCCCAGGAGCACTTGATCTGGGTCCACACTGTTTGTGAAAGCCTAAAATGATAATTTCCCGTATTTAAGGGTTAAATTAATATACCAAGCACTATTAGCCATACTCAAATAATTTGATTGATACTTTCAAATTTCTCAATAATGATGATTGTCTTTAATGCCCTGCCTATCTTACTGGTGGTTTCCCACTTCGGCAGGAATCACTTCAGCTACAGAACCTACATTGAGGTGCAGATTCTTTGGCCAAACAAATGACACACGTGACTAAATCACCTACAAAACTCACATGTATTAATATTAAACAAATATTATCACATATATGCTTTTAATGCAAACAGAAAAGTAACAGGCAAAGAGGAAATTGCAACTAATTTTGTATAAAACAATACTCATTGGAATTTAGAAATTATTGAAATTTACTGTATTATTATAGTCAAATTTAAAGGAATTTTGTTCTGATAAAAAGAAAAAAATAGGGCTTTGAAAAAATATTGGATTTGCTATTATGAATTGTGTCTTTTTATCCATGTGTTTCATGGAGAAACTTCGTAATTGTAAACAACCCACCACCTTCAAAACCCTAGCTTGTCATATCAAAATACAGTACAACCTCTCTATAACGACCACTAAAGTGTGTTAATTATTTGGTATTTAGGGCAGGTGGCCGCTTAAAGCAAGGTGAAAGTAAAACAGAATGTTCCTAAAGGAGCGTTCTCTTTTACTTCCACCTTGCTTTAAGCAGCCACCTGCCTTTAACACAAACTACTTGATATAATTTAGTGGCTCTTATAGAGAGGTTTTACTGTATGATAAAATACAGAATGAAGTGCTTGGTGTACCTGATACTGTGTACAAATCAGTCTAAAAACAAACTACTGGATAACTGTTAATAGAGGTGATGTCATTTAGTATAGCACATTTTGATTTGTTATGACTGTTTGTTTTCTTCTTCCAAGAAGAATAACTGCTACAAAAGTTCTGTCAGTAAAATTCTATTTCGTGCCTTGCCTCTCTGTGCACAGTCTGCACATGGATACACTGTCAAACCTAAGAACTACTTTTTCATCTTGTGACGACGAAGAGCTGATGGACTAACAGTTCGTCTAAAGGAAGTCTGAGGAGCCAGCCGGGTGGGTGGGGTACGCATTGGGGATGGTCGCCTTTGAGGGGTTCTCCTTCCTGTATAGCCATGCACATCAAGAGTATCATCTAGTTTACGTGTCTCGATCTCAAGAAGCTGTGCATCTAAAGAGCCATCTCTACCAACATTGCCAAGGGAGCTGTCCAAGATGGAGCGCATGTCGTTGATTTCGTCTCCTGCCCGAGCACTTCGCTGAATGTACTGTTGTCTCTTGCGCATTTCTGTGGCAAGCTGATCCTTCAGGGTGGCAACCTGTTACAAAACAAATGACAAATATCAGGTAAGGAACTCTTGATGTTTCAATCCTCTATGTAAAACTTTACTACAATCATCACATTGATCATGGTCACTACCGGTATTTCTATAATAAACAAGAGATGTCTACAAGGCATGTATGGCCCAAACCAGTCTGTAATTTTGACCTTCGGCCTTGAATTGTGACCATAACTTTGGCCACCTGAACTGAATTGGGATCATCTGCATATCATGGCCAACCTTCCTATTATATATAAAAACTCTATGTAAAATGAATAGGTTATTGATTGTAAACCATTTGGATGGCCATCTGACATGTGCAAAGCAATATAACCCCATTTATCAATTCAGCTATTTGTTTTTATTATTCATACAGTAGAACCTCTCTTAAGCAGCTATTCATTTATTGAACATAGGAGTCTTAAAAAGCAGGTGGTTGCTTAATGCTGTGCAAAAATAGTGCAGAAAGCTCCTATAATGCAGAAAGCTCCTATAGAACTTTTCTGCATTACTTTTGACCTGCATTAAGCTACCACCTGCCTTACAGACCGATAATTATACCTCTTAAGACAAGTTGTATTGCACATTCATTATTTCTTAATGAATATTCAAGGAGTAAAGGGTTATGTTTAAGTATTGAAGCCAAGTCATTCTCACCGTTTCCTCCATGCCCTTGACCTTCTGTCTGTGTGACCTCTCACGAGCCTCTAGAAGTTTCTCAGCCTGCATCTGGGCCTGGCGTAGACGATCCGTCTCCATCTCAGTCTCAGCACGGTGGCGTGTGGTCAAGTCAATGAGTCTAAATAAAGAGCAAAAAGCATTAAACTGCTCAAAATCAGCTGGAAAATTACTTGACAACAAAAAGCATAAAAATAGAATGGTACTCAAATAGGAAATAAACTAAACTAAAAAGAAGAATGATATAAATTTATATTTTTGCATAACATATGACAGACTTTATCAAGTTACGAAGTATACACCATATTTATGTCTGACAGAATCAACCAAACTTTCTGATAACTTTTCTAACTGTAACTAAATAATATATCTTAAGGTTTCATAGTATTGTAAACAAAAGAAAGACTGTTTTTATTTACAGAATAATGTCAGGATTCTTTTCCTTTTACCCTTTACTCCATGGATATTCATGTAACAAATCATGACATCATGAATATAAATTAGATGAATCTTTAACTCATTACCTCATAGGCTATATTTAGATACAACCACTTTGAATAAACCTACCGAAAAAAAGCATTAACTAGAGAAAAGGAAAATGTTTAGAATTTTGTAGTTTGAAACCATTGTGATAAATAGAGCATTTGCTCCTATAGGAGCGAATGCTCTATTTGTCACGATGGTTGCACAAGGTGACTTTTACAGAGTCGTCAAAAGTCGTCAATATGAGGGAATGGGTTAAAATGAACTAAAACACAAGAAACTTTTGAAAATGAAGTTACTGTGTAGAATCCGATCTATATCATTTCATAAGCACACGTAGCAGACCTTGAACAGATGCATCAATAGGAGCCCTCTGATCTGAGTCTACTCTGATTGCAAAGGCATTTAAAAGGCAAACATATGGAGCAAAGGGTTAATCTGGGAGGATTGATTATTGTGTTTTGTATAAATCAACAAGGTCACAGCAAAGCAGAAAAAACTTCAGTAACACCAAAAATAAGCTTAAAACAAAGTCAGGACACACTTGTAAATATTACCTGAACAGAGAAAAACCTAACCTTACAGCCATGTTTGAAAGATTAAATAGGTTGGAACCAGTTGCTCAGAATGTGAAAGAAATTGCATCTCCTATAGCTGTATCGTATAACTTCTCTACAGTAACCAATGAATAAATATGACCCTTTACCTCATGAATATTCATAATTATACTGGTATTTACAAACACTGTAAACCCAAATCAAAGGGCTCCTAGCAGGAGCCCTCTGATTAGGGTCTGCAATGTTTGTCATTAAAAATCCTCTCATTTTTTATATCCTTTCATACTGAAAGGACTGTAACAACAAATAATAATGGCTCATTCCATATTGTTGAGATCTGAGCCTTATCTGGGTAATATTTAATTCAATCATGAGTCAGCTTTCTTTATTAATGTTTATTATGCGCTAGAATGATTAAGTTAATACTGAAACAAGAGCACATTATACAAATACCAACACTCATCTGTAATCATGAATGCAAACTGATATTTAAAGGGGAATAACTATTCAAATATGCATAATAGAGTAATGGCCCCTAATACTTTTGTAGTCCTTGGGCCTGTGAATATCTATATGTGAAGTTTGAAAAGGATAGCTGTACTGATGCCTAAAGTTTATTAAAATGTCAAAGTTTTTGCACACTAAAACAATGACGTCCATAAGATGGAACCATCCAGGCTATAGCAATACCTCGACCATTCTTCTTTGAAAAAGAGACAAGCTAAAAATTAAAACAACCCAGCATCCATGTTTTTAAATTACACTCCATTCTCTTTGCATTTAAGGTACCGAACCCTGTGGTGAGACTGCTTCCCTTTCACAGAAACAATACACTTACTTCTGCGTAAGCTCTTTCTCTCTGATCATAAAAGTGATACAATTAATAATAAAACAACCATGTTGAACTTCACAACCTGCAATGCAAGCTCTAAAGATTCTAAACCAGACCATAGTTTGACAGGTGACAGCTTAATACTGGGTGAAAGTCTTGCAGCAAGTTCCCTGAGGAGCTTTCTGCAAGACTTTCATCCTGCATTAAGCAGACACCTGCCTAAAATGATCCAAATTCTTCTTTACAACTTGTTTAATTAATATTCAGAAAAAGGAGGAGCCATTTTTAATTGATCAGCAGGTTATATGCTAATGCAATACTATGTTACATAAACACTGATTCTCATGTATGAAAAATATCTGCTAAAAACCTGCAGACTAGAAGCTAGAAAACAATTAGGCATTCACAATTCATAGTTAAGCTTTAATTCTACAATCACTTATTAAGTAAGCGCAGTCAAACACTCTCAACAAATTTCCACCCCTTTTAATAATCACTCTGACTTTCAGGCAAAAAATCTACCTTTCTACTCAAAACTTCATAAAATTTCACTCGTTCACCTTTAGCATGCTATTGGCAAATTTGTCACAACTTATGCAAGAATACAAATCCATATGAGGTGTTGGGTAACTCAACATCTCATTAGGATCCACAATATTTCTTAACCCTTACAGTGCAGGTCACGAGTCACTAATGTCCTTTGCAAACGGTGTAGACCCAGATGAGAGGGCTCCTAGAGGAGCCCTCTCATCAGGGTCTACACTGTTTGCCATGCTACACTGTTCTTTAGAATAATTCCTAAATATTCAACATAAGCTTGGCCTGTTTGAATTTTGGAATAGTCCATTTGAAAACTCAGCATTGTAAGGCTTAATCTGATCACATCTGTGAACACAAAAGAAGGAATACTCTGCTTTGACATACACCTTTTGTGTAACAGTGCTGTAGATAGGACGAGTGTTTAGGAAATAAAGCTCATATGTTTTCTAGGTTTTTCTGCCAAACTCTGTCTTGGTGGAACTCATCACAATTGCCTTTCCATTGCATTTTAACCCATCCACTCATAGCCTATTTTTAGATCCCACCTCTTTGAATAAATCTACCAAAAAGGAGCATTTACTAGAGAAAGGGATTTTTTTTTAATTTTGTAGTTTTAAAACCATTGTGACAAATAGAGCATTTGGTCCATATGAGAAAATGCTCCATTTTTCACAAGGTTTCATAGAGGTTTCACAATGGTTTTACAGAGACACCAAAATGTGTCAATTTGAGGGAATGGGTTAATAAGTACCAGCAATATAGGGTTTGGTTGAGAAATAAGAGATTTAGATACATTAGTATGGCTGTCATCTACAGCTCTGCTGGCAGAGAACAATTTGCCATGCATGCTAAAGGTTAAGAAAAACTTTAACAAAGACAAAACATTTACAATTTATATATCACTGCATTTATCTGTTTAGGCATGGTCAACAGCTAGTCACTGTTCTTCTTGTGGAAATTTGCTTGGAAAGGATTAAACCGTTACAGACCCAGACGTCCATCAAAATACCACTGATAACTAACGGAATCCATTTTTTTCACATAACATATACCAGAGCAACAGATAAATGTGCGTATTCAGATACAAAAATCGTTATTTCTCCACACTAACACTATGTTGTGACCACTCTTTAGAATCGTTTCAAAGAGACAAATCTAAAGAGTGGTCATAACATAGGTTTTGGTGGAGAAATAAAGGACTTATTCTTGAAAATGTTCTAATTTACTCATCTTATCTGAACCTTTGTTTTACAATTTGCAATGGAAAATGAATGGTTAACATGTCATGAATACTTATACACTATTTTTGTTAAACATTTATGTAAGTGTGCTAATTAATACATACAGTAAAACCTCTAACGACCACTAAATTGTGTTAATTAGTTGGTATTTTAGGCAGGTGGCTGCTTAAAGCAAGGTGAAAGTAAAACAGAATGTTCCTATAGGAGCGTTCTGTTTTACTTTCACCTTGTTTTAAGCAGCCACCTGCCTTAAATACAAAATACTTGATGTAATTAAGTGGTCATTATAGAGAGGTTTTACTGTATATATTGGAATTATTTCCACAGGACATTTTCTTTAGACTGAATCAGTGTGCAAAGCTATTTTAAAGTCTTGACTGTGATTAAAATGATGATACTGAAGTTATGATAAATAGATAATAATACTTGAAAAAGTGAAGAAGGAAAAAACACACAGATGAGATAATTATTAAAATGAAACAGGAGCGAAATTGGAAATGTTTCATTTTCAAAATTTCTTGTTTGCCAGATAAATACAGTAATACTGGTTAGTCACCAGACAACACCAGTACCCTAACAGTTGTTTGATTAACGTCTGGGCCTCAGAAAATCTGTCCCACCAAAATCTACAAACACGCCATAAGATTACTGCTATTATGATAAGAGTAAAAATGTCAACAGTGAACGCTACTAATGTGTCATGCATAGCCCTTGACATATTTTACTTTACAGAAGATGTTGTGAAGTGAAATAAAACCCATATCAAATGGAGAAAACAATGCCAAAACTTTATTCTTGTCATTGATCAACAACCATGTATTTTTATCACTTTTTCGATTGTTTGTCAGCGATCATTTTGTAATAACACCTATATCAGTTTACAAGATTATACAAAAAAATGTGCAATGATGAATATTGACTATGGTATTCGAAGCTCATTTTAGTCTTATAGTAATGTGACGAGACCTAAATTTCGTATAGAAAAGGTAACCTGATTCAAATGGCATCTCAGAAGAGAGCAGACCTACATCAGAGGTTCATGACAGTTTTCTCCCTTTCTATGTTATTAATCCATTCCCTCATAGGCTATTTTTAGACCCAGCCTCTGAATAAATCTACCGAAAAGGAGCATTTACTAGCGAAAAGGATTTTTTTTTTAGAATTTTGTAGTTTTGAAACCAGTGAGAAATAGAGCATTTGCTCCTGTGGAACAAATGCTCTGTTTATCAAAATGGTTTCAAAAAGTGACTTTTACAGAGGCATCAATATGAGGGAATAGGTTAAATCAGTAATTTGCACAACTACTCCCAATAAAGTAAAATTTATAAAAGGTTTTGTTATCTCCATCCACATATCCAAATTGAATGGTAATTGTCTAATTGATATTAGCTACCACATGCTAAGAAAGAATTAATTGAGCAATGTCACATGAAAACATGCCTTTATGATTTTTGGCATTTACAAAATGTATAAACCCAGACCAGTGTCAAGCTAGAGATGCAGCTTCTTGTTCAAGAACTGACTATTTGACAGGTCTGGGTCCACACTGTTTGCACAATCCCAAAGACATTTTTTCTGGTGAATGCTCAAATAATCTGGTTTTTGTGATCTGTATATTTTCTTTGTCCATGGACATGCATGGCACATGATCATGATACCTAGCAAAATGCTTGTTCTCAATTTCATTCATTCTGTCAATATAATAATAATAATAATAATAAATTGACTGAATCTCTCTCTGGAGAATAAATAATCCATCAACTTACAAATAATAAAGCATTTCGAGTAAAAAGACCGGAGGACATTTTTGGGAAATGGCACAGATATAGTTCTACCTACTGAGTTCATAAATATGTACTAATTAATAAATATTCAGCACCGATTAAAAACTCGGCATCTCATCAGGATCCAGATTGTTTGAACTGTATATTTGAAGAAAACAAGAGATGTCACAGTCACGTGACAAATGCCCCCAAAATTATACCCTGTGACCTTGACCTTTGACCCATGGACCAGGGAGTTGACACATCGTCTTTGTGTGGTGAACATTTGTGCCAGGTTCCTTTGAAATCCATTCACAGATAAACAAGTAATTGTACCCTGTGATCTTGACCTTTGACATATGGACCAGCGAGTTGAAAGCGACACATCATCTTTTGTGTGGTGAACATTTGTGCCAAATTATATTGAAATCCATTGATACATAAAGAAGTTACAGACCGGACACGAAATTTGTGACAAAGTAATTGTACCCTGTGACCTTGACCTTTGACCTATGGACCTGGGAGTTGAAAGCGACACATCGTCTTAGTGTGTTTAACATTTGTGCAAAATTATATTGAAATCCATTGATAGATAAAGAAGTTACAGGCAAAACACAAAATTTGTTACAAAGTAATTGTACCCTGTGACCTTGACCTTTGACCCATTGACCTGGGAGTTGAACGAGACACATTGTCTTTGTGTGGTGAACATTTGTGGCAAGTTATATTGAAATCCATTGATAGATGAAGAAGTTACAGACCGGACACGAAATTTGTGACAAAGTAATTGTACCCTGTGACCTTGACCTTTGACCCATGGACCAGGGAGTTGAACGCGACACATCGTCTTTGTGTGGTGAACATTTGTGCCAAGTTATATTGAAATCCATTGATAGATGAAGAAGTTACAGACCGGACACGAAATTTGTGACAAAGTAAATGTACCCTGTGACCTTGACCTTTGACCCATGGACCTGGGAGTTGACCCCGACACATCGTCTTTGTGTGGTGAAGATTTGTGGCAAGTTATATTGAAATCCATTGATAGATGAAGAAGTTACAGACCGGACACGAACTTTGTGACAAAGTAATTGTACCCTGTGACCTTGACCTTTGACCCATGGACCTGGAAGTTGAACGCGACACATCGTCTCTGTCTGGTGAACATTTGTGGCAAGTTATATTGAAATCCATTGATAGATGAAGAAGTTACAGGCCGGACACGAAATTTGTAACAAAGTAATTGTACCCTGTGACCTTGACCTTTGACCCATGGACCTGGGAGTTGAACGCGACACATCGTCTTTGTGTGGTGAACATTTGTGCCAAGTTATATTGAAATCCATTGACAGATGAAGAAGTTACAGACCGGACACGAAATTTGTGACAAAGTAATTGTACCCTGTGACCTTGACCTTTGACCCATTGACCTGGGAGTTGAACGCGACACATCGTCTCTGTCTGGTGAACATTTGTGGTAAGTTATATTGAAATCCATTGATAGATGAAGAAGTTACAGACCGGACACGAATTCCGGACGGAAGGACAGACGGACGGACGGACAGACGGACAGACGGACGGACGGACAGACGGACGGACGGACAGACGGACAGACGGACAGACGGAAGGACGGACAATGCGATTACTATATGCCCGCCTTTGGGGGCATAAAAAAAGAAGAAGAAATCTAAACTTGTAGGAGATGCCAACAATAATTTACTGTGAAGAGCAGTTTTACACAAGAGACATAATCATCTCATGAATATTTATCAGGTAAATTTTTATAATGACAATTTTTGCAAACAATTTTTTGCTTTTGCAAAAACTGTAGAATCAGATCTATATAATCCCATAAGCAAACAGAGCAGACCCTGATCAGACGGCTCCTCTAGGAGCCGTCTGAACTGGGTCTTCTCTGTTTGCAAATGCGTGAAAGGGCGGATTTAAAGGAAAGGATTAAAAGGATTTTAGCATGGATTTAAAAAGGATTTAAAGGAAAGGATTTATAAGAGGGAAAGGGTTAGGCTGAGAAATAAGTGATTTGTACATATCCATAGGCCTCTTATCTAGAGCTCTGGCAAAGATTTAACCTTTTACTCCAGGAATAGTCATGTAAAATACAATGACATCATGAATATTAACCTAATGAATTTTTACAATGACATACCAACACAGGAATTTTAAGCCATGGTAGATACTGTAAAAACAGATCTATGTTATTTCATAAGCAAATAGAGAAGATCCTGATCAGATTGTTCCTATAGGAGCAGTCAGATCTGGGTCTGCTCCGTTTGAAAATGCATTAAAAGGCATGTCTATGGAGTAAAGGGTTAACCCTTTCCCTCATATAAACATGTTTTCACACATCTGCAAACAGAGTAGACCCAATTCAGATGGCTTCTATAGGAGCTGTCTGATCAGGGTCTGCTCTGTCTGCTAACGGAATTCGATAAATTTGTTTCTTTAGTTTCTAAAATGGCTACAAGTCATTTCACCATCTATATTTCATTATAACTATTTTGTCCATGAATAGGGAAAAGGGTTAAGAGAGGGTCTACTGTGATAAAAGTACAACTGTACCTCTGTGCATGTTGCTGCTCAGCCTCTGACAGCTGAACCTGCAGACTCTGAACTTTCTGGGCCAGGTCGGAATTGTCTTCTTCAACCTTCATCAGGCTGTGGTCCAGACTTGTACGCTCCATCACTGACTTGTTAGCGATCTCCTCTGAACGCAGCTTCTCGCGCTCAACCTGAAATAGTACTTAACCATACTAAACATGGCTCCAGACAGGGGTGGGTAATCTCAGTATTTCTGAAGAGCTTATCCTGTATTTTTCCATCAAACTCTTAGTTGTGATTATTCATTTACATTGACTGAAAGAGAGGATTATAAGTAGTCACATGTAAGTTTTGGTAGGAAAAATAAAGACATTTTCATCTGATATACAGTAAAACCTCTCTATAACGGCCCCTGAATTACATCATGTATTTTGTGTTAGAGGCAGGTGGCTGCTTAAAGCAAGGTAAAAGTAAAACAGAACGCTCCTATAGGAGCGTTCTGTTTTACTTTCACCTTGTTTTAAGCAGCCCCCTGCCCTAAATACCAATTAATCAACACAATTTAGTGGCCGTTATAGAGAGGTTTTACTGTACTCTCTTACCGGGAACTCTGACATCAACAATTCCAGTGTACACTAACAGAGCAGTAGATAAAGGTGCATAATCAAATACTGAAAGACCCGCTAATGCGAACACCTAAAAGAGGTATAATTCTGGGGGCTTTATGCATGTGGTAGCTTAATGTAGGACAAAAGTAATGCAGAAAGCTCCTAGAGGAGCTTTCTGTATTACTTTTGTCCTGCATTAAGCAACCACCTGCTGATAAAGACATCCATGTTTATTCATTAAGTGGTCGCATTAGAGGTGTTCTACTGTACTGAAATTGTCATTTGTCCATCAAACCTTATGATGTAACCACTCTTTAGAATTATCTTGAAGAGTGGTCATCACATAGGGTATGGTGAAAAAATAAAGGAGCTATTATCAAAAATGTTTTAATTTCAGCATCTCATTTTGGCCACTGCACCATTAAAGTCTATCAATATTTCAAATTTCAAAACATGTAATAATCACTTTTACCATATTCTCCTAATGTCAAATAAGCATGCATTTGTAAACAGCTTGGATCCATATTATGAGCCACTGAGAAATTCAACATTTCATTTGGATCCAAGTCAATGAATCATGGTGGCGGAAGAGTCATCATAAAGTAAACTACGTTATTTGCGAAGACTATATCATCATACCTTGTCAAGGGTTTTCTGTAGAGCATTCTTGTCCTTCTCCAATCTGTTCTGTTCACGTTCAAGCTCACGTTTTTCTGTTTCCAAGGTAGCTAGAGCCCTCTGCAGAGTCTGAACTCTCTCCTGCATGCCAGCCTTATCAGTGCTAATCTTTTCAATCCTGTGACTCAGCTCCATCTCTGACTCTTGTTTCTGGGTCAACATCTGAAAAATCAAAACCGTGATTTAACATTGACCTTAATTTAACTGTTAACACATTACATTCGATGTAGCTAGTTCCAAAGATGTTGAAGTTATGGCCAAGATGAGCATATCAAAGCCTGCTATGTATCATGACAGACACAATGGCTGCATGCTTTTTTCTTCATACAAAATAAGTTTGAGATAAATACATTGACAATGAAATCATACAATCTTTACTTAACCCATTCCCTCATAGGCTATTTTTAGATCCAACCTCTTTGAATAAATCTACCAAAAAGGAGCATTAACTAGAGAAAAGGAACATTTTAGAATTTTGTAGTTTGAAACCATTGTGATAAATAGAGCATTTTCTCATCTAGAAGCAAATGCTCTATTTATCACAATGGTTTCAGCAGGCGTAGAAAGGCGTATTTATGGAGGAAAGGGTTACACAACATTTTTGCATGAATTGATCACTACATGTACATTAATTAACTGAATTTTTAACCCTTCTCTTGCTGAATTTTAAAATACATGTCTCCTTCTTTACCCAAGTCCTGTTGTATAATTACATATATCTTTACTGTGTACACGTATTTCGCTGTGCAATCACTGCAGTGCACTGGTTACACAATCAACTTGTAAATAGTGCAGACCCTGATGAGACAGCTCCTGCAGGAGCTGTCTCATCTGGGTCTTCACTATTTACAGGTAGGTATATTGACGCGAAGGGTTAAATGTTAAAAACATTGTTGGCAAAAAGTTAAAGCTAGATGATCAGGTGTATATAATTTCATAAGCAAACAGAACAGACTCTGATCCTACCACTCCTACAGGAGCCATCTGATCTTGGCCTACTCTATTTGCAAAGGTATGAAAAGGCTGTTTTATCAAAGAAAGGTCTAACCCTTTAACTCATAATAAATTGGTAAGAAATAATGACTATATGAATATTTATTTGCTGAATTTTTAAAATAACGCTTTTTCATGCATTTGCAAACAAAGTAGACCCAGGATCTACTCTGTTTTCTAATGGAATTTGATAGTCTTTACTTTCTAAAATAGCTACAAAGTTCCATCTTCCATATTTCTTTTATAATTATTTTGTCCATGAATGTTCAGATGATATTGAAATTTGGTACAAACATAGAACAGGGAAAGGGTAAAGAAGAAAAAGTGCTAAACAACAACACAGTACATACATGATTGCCTTGTTTAATTTGTCCATCCAGCTCGGCACGGCGGACCTCGAGGTCACTGATTTCATTTTGTAGGGCCTGTGTACGCTCAATCAGGTTGTGGTTCTGTTTCTTAGCTTCATTCAGAGCTTGTCTGGAAGAGAATAATACATTATGCTTACTTTTTTATCTGATATATATTGATGTAAGAATTAAAGACATCACGAACATTACTTAGTGTAATGTTTATATCAGTATGATGAACCCTTCGCTTGCTATTCACATCAATATACCTACCAGTAAATAGTGAAGACCCAGATGAGACAGCTCCTGCAGGAGCTGTCTCATCAGGGTCTGCACTATTTACAAGTTGATTTTAAAATTCAGCAAGCGAAGGGTTAACAATGGCAGAAACTGTAAGGTTTCATAAGCAAACAGAGAAGACCCTGATCAGACATCTTTTAAACCATTACCTCATAGGCTGGATTTAGATCCAACCTCTTAAATCTACCGAAAAGGAGCATTAACTAGAGAAAAAAAACTTTTTAGAATTTTGTAGTTTGAAACCATTGTGATAAATAGAGCATTAATTTTGCTCCTATAGGAGCAAATGCTCTATTTATGATATCACAATGGTTTCAGCAGGTGACACTTGCATAGGCGTCAATATGAGGAAATGGGTTAAAAGAGCTGTCTGATCTGGGTCTGCACTGTTTGCAAAGGTGTAAAAAGGTGAACATATCCGGTAAAGAATTAACATCATTACCAGACACTTAAAAGAATTAACAGAAAAGTGTTAGAAAATAATTATACAAGATTCTGTGAAACAAAGAAATCTTACTGTTAAAAGATCTAAAGCAAACACTGATTGTAAGGACACCGGACTCAATTAAAGTAGTTCATTGGTTACTGCAGTGAGCTCTAAGAGATGATATTTAAAGTATTGTTATTATAAAAAATGGAATGAATTTATTACCATGGTTAACAGTAGAAAATCAGATCCATAATATACATGTAAAAGTAACAAGGCAGACCCTGATTAGACCGCTCCAACATGAGCCGTCTTATCTCGGCCAACTCTGTTTGCAAAGGCACAAAAAGGTGGAACAATCAATTACAGGTTTAAAGACAGACAATTACACCACTTTAGAAAGGTTAAGCAATATTTTTGACATCCCAAAATACAAGAAAATGTACCTAGTAGTATCAAGACGCTCCTGCAAGATTCTACGATCATGCTCACTGCTTGTCAGCGCCCTCTGCAGGTGGCTGATTCTCTCCTCTAGCTCGGCAATGGTGGCAGCGTTGTCAGACAAGGAGCCATTCAGCAGGTGAACCTATACAGTATAGCAATACAACATAGAGATCATCATACATAGCAATACAACATAGAGATCATCAAACATAGCAACAGCTCAGCCCCAAACAATTGCATTTCCTTCAATTTTAAACCTTTACCTGACAGACACCATCTGGCTTCTTAGCAAACAGTAGACCCAAATTAGATGGCTCCTGTAGGAGCCATTTGATCAGAGTCTGCTCTGTTTGCTTATGAAATAATATAGATAGACGTAATTATATAGTTTCTGCCATGGTCAACAATTTCCTTATTCATAATGCTATTATAATAAGAGCACTGCAAGCGGGTGCGAACGCTCGTCTGTTATCATTTTGGTATGTGTGGATAGGCTTTGTCAAGATGAACATGCATACCAAAAATGAAGGTTGTAAATGAAAAATTTAAGAAGTTATGGTCAATGTTAAGATTTCGGATGACGACAAGGACGACGTCGGAGTTACGACAAAAGCTTCGAAACAGATGAGCTAAAAATTCATCAATTAATATTCATACAATCATTTAAATATTCATCAGGTAAAGGGTTAACCTCATTAGCAACTGCAAAACTGCCTCAGCTTCAATTGTCATTGAAGGACTTGCCTCAACTTCTTTTCAAAATCATATTAGGAGGGTCAAACAATTTGAGATCCTGATCAGATGAAGGGCTACTAAGCTTTTCTCCCCCTATTGAATACATGTATTATAAACAAACTTTGGGATAACTCGAAGTAAGAGTTCTGTCCTTCCAAAAATGAATAATACACAATTGTTCTCAAATGTATCACTGTGTATATGTGGAAACAGAGTGAAACCTTAATGCAGGTCAAAAGTAATACTGAAAGCTATTGAAAGGAGCTTTCAGCATTAGTTTAGACCTACATTAAGCTGTTAACTTAAGAAGAAATTGTTCAGGTTAGAAATCAGATAATATCTTGAAGTAATTTGTAGGGTCCCTTGAAATTCGAGATATTTAAGTCCAACTGTATGCGTGTATAATTATAAATCAATCATTCTCTTTATCTAGACTGGTTCCATGTGTTTAGACTGTTTCTCTTTATCTAGACTGGTTCAGTGTGTTTAGACTGTTTCTCCTACCTTTTCCTTTTGTTGTTGTTCCTCTTCCTCAGTTCGGGTGAGGGCACCGCTCAGTCTGTCGATGGTGAGCTGCAGGGACTGGGCCTTGCCTTCTAGACCCTGCACCTGCTTGTTCAGCGAGTCAACACGATCATGGAGGACCTGAAATAAAAGGAGATAACTTGTTTTGTATGCATGAATTTGTATCAAACTGTCCAAACAACCATGAGCACTTCAAGCATTCTTGTGTTAAATATAAAACAATCACCTGTGTGAAAAAAGGTATGTTGTTTCCTTGCCTCCCTCTAGGGACTTAATATGCTATTCTAGTTCTAGTACACTGAAGACACAATAATTCTCTGAACCCTTTACTCCCTTAACCCTTTCTTTCATATAAATGCCTTTTCATGCCTTTGCGAACAGAGTAGACTCAGATCAAATGACTGAAGTAGGTCTACTCTGTTGGCAATGGCAATAAAAGGAGTATTTATAGAGTAACAGGTTTGTTCATATTCCAGATATTTGTAATTTCATAAGCAGTTTTATTTTGCTGAAAGATTTGAAAACGTTATGATGACTAATCAGACATGTGATCTACCACTGGATTAACCCAGTTCCTCATATTGACGCCTTTTGAGACCTCTGTAAAATCACCTTTTGAAACCATTGTGATAAATAGAGCATTTGCTCCTATGGAGCAAATGCTCTATTTATCACAATGGTTTCAAAACTACACAATTCTAAAAGTTCCCTTTCCTCTAGTAAATGCTCCTTTTCGGTAGATTTATTCAAAGAGGTTGGATCTAGAAATAGCCTATGAGGTAATTGGTTAACTCTTTGAATGCTGAATTTTCAAAGTAGAATGGTCCATCAAAGTTTAACAATATAGTCCATTCAGTATGAAGGGGACTAATTTGCAAGAGAAACAGAATACATTAAGAGATCTGTATTAATCAATAAACAAACAGAGCAGACCCTGATCAGATAGTTCCTATAGGAGCCATATGTTCTTGGTCTACTCTGTAAAGGCGTTAAAAAGAATCTATGGAGTAATTTAGGTTATATAAGCATGACAAATTAAAGTATTTAAGTGAGCAAGCTCACATACCCCAGGCCACTGCATTGTCAAAAATAAAAGTGGTTCCCCATGACAGATTCCTCTGCAAATTGAACTCATCCAAGCTTTTATTCATGACAATTCTTAAACCAAATTTGTGATAAATTGGTCAAGAAATAAAAGTGTTAGATGACGATTATGATAACGGACAGACTCATGACAGAGCTGACACATGGACGGACTGGTAAAAAACTATATACCCAAAGCAACTTTGTTGCGTGGATTATAATAATGATTCCGGATCAGATTGTAGCAGAAAAGATGGTGAACAAAAGCGTTAAAAAATGGCTGTACTGATGTTGATAATACCGTGTTCTTATTTGAAAGACAGATTAGCTAATAAAATAACATTGATGAGAAAAAAGTCCCTGAACAGTGAGCAGTTCTTACCATTTCTTTCCTCTCCAAAATCAGAACCCTATCCTCTTTCTCTGTCACTACCCTATCCTGTCTGTCATCAATAACAACTCTTTTGTGAGTTTTGGTCATATTAACCTGGTGCTCAGATTGAGCTCTTTTCTCCAATTCATCTGCCACAAGCACCATCTTAAACTGATCATTGCTAACATGCTTAAACATAATGTCAAGTTTGCCATAATCTACATCTTTATCATTGACCTTCTTTCCAAACTCAGCCTCCGGATATTGTGCAACTTTATAACACCCATCCTGATGAGAGCTAGACATTGCTGTATGAGACATCTCATTGTTTATACCTTCCTGAAACTTGTGGTTATTTTTCCTGTCAAGTGGGATTGGTTTTGGTGGCAAGGCACTATTGTTTACTGTATAAACATTATACTCAGATGTACTTTCACTGCCAAACATTCCTAGAGTTTTGTCTACTCGTCTAGATCTTCCATCAGAATAACTACAGTCTTCTTTGAATGTTTCATATTCTGTACCAGTTTTACCACTTTGTTCAAAGATATGATTTGTGCCATACAGACTCATATATGGTTCATATCCATTGCCCTTCTGTTCAAATATATCAATGTCATTCTCCCTTCTGCCTTTCTTTATCTCCAGTCTCTCACTTGCGACATCACTTGACCTTTCAGCAAAGTTCACCCCATCTTTTACACAAGAAATCACATCATATTCCTTAACACCTTTGTAAATGTTTTCTTTACGGAATTTATTGAAATCTGAATCCTGTGAACTGCCAGAACGAGAATGATCATTGGTCGATCTGTGCCGGGATTGTGTAGTTTCTTCTCTCTTGGTAAGTCCCGGTCCATCACACCTCTGAAGCCCTCTTTTGTCCTTGCATATATAAGCCAGTTCAGCATCAGCAGGCTGATGGCCATCCAGTAAATATCTTCCATTTTCACTTCTTACAGAACTGCTTCTACTACTTCGTCCACTGGGCCGTTTGTTATACTCAGAGTCAATGACCACACTTTTACGACTGCCTTTGCTCTTGCTTCTATACTTTGTACTAACATTATCAACAGAAACATGTGAATAATTGATGCCATAAACTGCCTGAGAACCTAACCTGGTATGAGTATTACTATTGGTATCATCTGTAACATCTCTCTTTCCATCTTTATCAAGTATACTGTTCACCAGCTCATTCACAAAATTCGGATTTAACCTCACAATTTCAGACTCGTGAACATACGAATCAGGATGTGAATACTGAATAGGTTCCTGAGTGATATGATCATTATCAGAAACCTTACTACATGTATCTCTATTTGGAACAAGAGTGTCATGTAACTTATCACCTTCATGTGATCTATCATGACCAGCTGACAAGCAAACTGAATGTAACCTACCATTGCCATGCCCATTTGATTTTGACCTACCAACACCAGCTCTAAACTCTACCTCAGTCTCTTTACCTTTAGTATCAACTAATTGTTCAAAATGCACTTCCTTTGGAACAACTCTTGACCAACCATGTCCATTTATTTGATTATTTTCAATATCTTTGAAAACACTGGCCTCCCCACTTAAAGTCCCCATCATTCTTGATTCTGTATCATCATCCTTCTGTGAGCTGAGATCTATATTCTGATTCAGAGACAACCTACTATCTGTCCTCTGTAGTGCACCATTCTGATTCATAGACAACCTACTATCTGTCCTCTGTAGAGTACCAGTCTGATGCATAGACAACCTACTATCTGTCCTCTGTTGATTACCATTCTGATGCATAGACAACCTACTATCTGTCCTCTGTACGGTACCATTCTGATTCATAGACAACCTACTGTCTGTCCTCTGTAGAGCATTCTGATTCAGAGACAACCTACTGTCTGTCTTCTGTAGAGCACCATTCTGATTCATAGACAACCTTTCATCTGTCCTCTGTAGAGCACCATTCTGATTCATAGACAGCCTACTATCTGTCCTCTGTAGAGCACCATTCTGATTCATAGACAACCTACTATCTGTCCTCTGTAGAGCACCATTCTGATTCATAGACAACCTTTCATCTGTCCTCTGTAGAGCACCGTTCTGATTCATAGACAGCCTACTATCTGTCCTCTGTAGAGCACCATTCTGATTCATAGACAACCTACTATCTGTCCTCTGTAGAGCATTCTGATTCAGAGACAACCTACTGTCTGTCTTCTGTAGAGCACCATTTTGATTCAGAGACAACCTACTATCTGTCCTCTGTAGAGCACCATTCTGATTCATAGACAACCTACTATCTGTCCTCTGTAGAGCACCATTCTGATTCATAGACAACCTACTGTCTGTCCTCTGCAGAGCACCATTCTGATTCAGAGACAACCTACTATCAGACCTTTGCAATTTACTGGCTGTCCTCTCTATAGTCCCATTATTGCTGGTCTGGTCAGCATGTTGTCTCCCATTACTGGCTATCCTCTCTATAGTCCCATTATTGCTGGTCTGGTCAGCATGTTGTCTCCCATTACTGGCTATCCTCTCTATAGTCCCATTATTGCTGGTCTGGTCAGCATGCTGTCTCCCATTACTGGCTATCCTCTCTATAGTCCCATTATTGCTGGTCTGGTCAGCATGCTGTCTCCCATTCTGTGAGTCATGGTGTACGTTCTGATTCAGATCCAATCTACTGTCCATTCTCTGTTCAGCACCATTTCTGATGGCTTGGCCTGACTGCTGTCTTCCATTACCAGGAAAATCTTTCCTGTCTGTAGGTCTCAGCTGGCTTACTTGATCAAGGGAAGGCACTCTTCTCACAGACATTTGGGAACACCTCCCATTTCCCACATTATCAAGGGAGGTAAGCAGGCCATTTCCATGGAAATCATTGGAATAGTAGTTATGTTCTTGTTCAGTATAATAATTGGTATCAACTGTAAGGGGTTCCATGATTATCTACCGAGATCAACTCTAACATTCAGACAGAAGTTTGTTTCACAAATAGTACAATTCAGCATGTACAATGTCCATTGTACATTAACTCAGTCAAACTGGTTAAACTGTTTTACTTACACATAAATAGAATAAGTCCGTATAAGTAGACTGAAAAACTTGAATAAGTAATTACAGAACACTAAACAAACATTATATCCAATCACTGTCCCTAATGGAATATCCATCAACTCAAAAAACAAAAATCCTAAACTCTGTCAACCATCAATATTTATATAAATATTTCACAAAAATGAAAAGCAAAGTTTCACCACCATCCAACACAAGCAAATATGAAATGTGTTATTCCATCTTAACCCACAAGAACTCCTGATACCCTTTCCTGGGTCAGCCAATTACTGAAACAGGACACAAAATACCCTAAGTGACAAACACACAACACCCTCCAACACTACCTCATTATGACCCTAAATCATCCACTAGTATATGGCATCAATTATTTCACACCCTATAAATGATCCAATTTTTTCGGTATATCACGTAAGACTTTTTTCTTTCTAAGACAAAGACACCATGATATCTGTTTGCATTGTACAATACCAAGACCCAGTCATCCTATAATCTTAGTTATCCAATTTCTGCCCCCAATCTACTCAATTATTCATATGCAACATATTGTCAGTTTTCCAAAGACAATAAGGTCTCTATCAATCTGTTCATGCATATTTACTACCACAGAAATGGACCTTTAGTCACATCTCTAAATTAGACATTCATGAATATTTTATGAGAATGATTTCTTAATCAATTATTACTGTACATTTTAACCCTTTCCCTGTTCAGTATTCATGTAAGAAATAATGACATCATGAATAGGTATTAGCTTATTTTTTATAATGTAAACTTTTCAAGGGAATGTTTAGCTTTGACAAAAACTGTAGAGTCAGATCTATATCATGTCATAAGCAAACAGAACAGACCCTGATCAAACGGCTCCTATAGGAGCTGTCTGATCTGGGTCTACTCTGTTTGCAAATGTGTGAAAACATGTTTATATAAAGGAAAGTGTTAAGGTTTACGTCCATTTACAACAGTAAAGTCTCACTAATAAGACCACTCAGAAGAAGTATAATTCTGCATTTTTTAAATAGGTGGTAGCTTAATGCAGGACAAAAGTTATACAGAAAGCTCCATAGGAACTTTCTGTATTACTTTTGTCCTGCATTAAGCAACCACCTGCTTTTAAAAACACCTATGTGAATAAATTATGTGGTCGCATTAGCGAGAATATACTGTACTGCAGAAATGAACTTTTAGCCACACCTCTAAATTAGGTATTCATGAATATTTAATGAGAATTATTTCTTAATCAATTACATGTATTGACATTTCATCTTATGTTTCTGTATTGCTTTTTGCTATTCAATCTAATTTAACAAATAGATCACAACTTTGATTTGTAGAAATCCTCTTCAAATTTCAATATAAACTGCTAATTCATCCACTGCTTCACCTTTTTACTTCCATTCGACTAATCACATTCTTTATGTTCTGTTTATTCATTTTATGAACTAGCCACATTGTTTTGTTTAATGATAGCACATCCCTCCTATCTTATTACACTTTCCACAAACTATCGGACTGTTTTCAGATCAGCTCATCAGAAAGTTTCTGCTTCATCTGTTTGTAGTCCTGGTGATTGGTTAATCCTTTCAAAGGTCATCCTTAATTTTAATATCTGATTATATCTGTACCATACCAATTGATTTTCAAAATTCCTTAAAATTCTGATTTTTTTTTAAAGTGAACAAATTTCAATCTGGATGAATTTGGAATTAACCCATAATCTAAAAGTATAGTTTCTTTTAACTTTCAAAAGTCAAGACATGGAAACAGTGAAAAAGGACTTGAAAACTGTTTTTAAAGGTATTGATTATTAAAGTATCTTTATTTAAAGAATGTGTAAAACTGAATTATATCAATTCAAAACTGTATTTTCAATGCCATGGTTAAGTACTTAAGAACTTTCATAGGTCTGTTTAGCCATAACTTAAGCTACATTGAAATTTAACTTTTAAAATCCAGAAATCAAACACTGATAAATGTCTTTAGAGAATCAATGAAGCATCCATAAGAGTGAGTTCTTTCATGTATACATGAATACTAAATACATGTAGATCGATATACAACTACCACACTGTTTATGGCAAGTTTCGGTAAGTAATTTTTGAATAGGGACGGTCCCAGCTAAATTTGTCCTAAAAAGATTTCACTAACACTAATTATTGTCTTTTACCTTTTTATGGAGTAATTGCTGGCTACACAAAAAAACTGTCGACTGCTACACATTCTTAAAGAAGGGGTTCTTATGTTGAGTTTCTGAAACTATTATCAGTGTCAAGCAGTTTGGATTCCAATGGGATGTCAAGTTATAGATGTATTTGGTGGAACTGTTTGCAAAGGCCCAAAAAGTCTTAAGTTTAATATTGTTGAAAAACAGATCCATGTACATGTATTATTACTTGGCTATTGAGTACATTGTTTCACACTAAGTAATTATTTAAACAGTTGGTTTTTGTACATGTTCTGTAACTTCTGCTTGATCATGATTATACACCCAGTCTTTATTTGTCATGTGTGTGTATTGTTTAAAAGACAATCTTTCACTTGTTGCATTACATTTTTGCCTTCACTCAGATATTGGCAGTCAATTATTTACTGTTATTAGTCCTTTGAATATAGAATATCCAAAGTGGCATGGCCAATTACTATTTAACTATAGAGTCCATTCAGTATGAAGGGACTGTATGTGCTGAAGAATTTTGAATGACAAACAGTGCAGATCCTATAGGAGCCCTCTTATCTGGGTCTACAGTTTACAAATGCCAGTTTCAACCAATAAAGTTTTGGTTTTTACAGTAAAACCCCTCTAATGCGACCACCAAAAAGGGGCATAGTTCTGGGTGCCAGAGGCAGGTGGTAGCTTAATGCTGGACGAAAGTTATGCAGAAAGCTCCTATAGGAGCTTTCTGCATAACTTTCGTCCTGCATTATGCAACCACCTGCTTATGAAGACAGCCATGTGTGTTCATTAAGTGGTCGCATTAGAGGGGTTTTACTGTAGTTCTATATATTCGTGCAGCATTATAATTAAAGGTAAAGCTCTGAAAGTGTGATGAAGTAAAATTGCATTTGTAAAGTGTAGAATGTAGACCCAAAGTCCTCCAGCAAATTTAATCTATAGTCTACCTTGAAACAATTATGAACTGTACCGCTTTTGGAAATTCAGCACTTAACCCTTTCCCTGTTCTGTGTTTATTACAAATTTCAATACCTACTGAATATTCATGGACAAAATAGTAATAATGAAATATGGAAGGTGGAAGCTTGTAGCCATTTTAGAAAGTAAAGAAGCATCTTTCAAATGCCATAAGCAAACAGAGCAGACCCTGATCAGACGGCTCCTTTAGGAGCCGTCTGATCTGTGTCTACTCTGTTTGCAGATGCGTGAAAACACGTTTATATGAGGGAAAGGGTTAAGAAAAAATAGTCAGAGTGTTTGGTCCTGACTTGAGGGTGGTCTTTTCTATCCAAGCCATATGTTACTACAATACTATAATTCAATCAGCCTCCCCCATCAGCGTAGTAACACCTCAGGTTTTCCACAAGTCATTGGAAATCAAACCCTAATTACTGACTTGGTGAATAATTCATTTCAGCCAGACCTCTAAATCTTTGACTGCCAGAAACCAGATAATTGGCATTGACAAATAGTATAGACTCTGAAGCCTCTGAACAGGGTCTTCATTGTTTATTACTCAAAATCCTTAAGCAAATTATTTTTTTTTCCTAACTGAATGGGCTCAACTGTGAAACGATGACAGACCATTCCATTTTGACAATATAGCATTCCAAAGGTCAAACATTTCAGTCTCTACTCTCATATATATACATACAATAGAACCCCTCAAAACCAGATGTTAAATTCAGTATAAATATCGGTCTTGCAGACAGGTGGCAGCTTCATGCAGGGCGAATGTTATGCAGAAAGCTCCTCTAGGAGCTTTCTGCATAACGTTCACCCTGCATTAAGGAGCAACCTGTCTAAAAGTATCAAAATTCTTCTCTACTAGAGTTCTGGTTTACAGGAGGGTTCACTATACACCTCGTGCACACCTTTCATTATGACATGCCACAGTTAACATACCTGGTTCTCGGTTTCCTTGTCATTCATGGCAAGCTTGAATCTCTGCAGTTCACCCTCAGTGGATCTACGAGCCAGTTCAAGTTTTGTGCAGCGATTCTCGGCATCTTCCAGGGCACCACGGAGGTTCTTCTTGTCATCATCTAGTTTGGCCTCAGATTGGCGCATCTTGGCAATTCTCTCCTACAAATCATTAATATTATCTGTTTGTATGCTTTTTATTATCATCTACAGAAATTGTGCAAACAACTTCCAAAAGTTAATTTTTTTGTAAATTTTCTGAACACCCCCCCCCCCCCCCCCCCCCCCACAAAAAAAAAAAAATCAGCTATAATGTCAAACAGTTTGGATTCTGATGAAATGCAAAGTTTATGTGCGTGTCTCATCTGGAACGAAACTGTTTAACCCTTTACCCATTTATTCAAAATTTCTTCATCTTATAAATAAATATTTCAGAATCAATAAACTGGAACATAGAAAAGTATGCTTTTTCACTACTGTGGAAAATGCATAACCAGACCTATAAATTTCTATAAGCAAACAGAGCAGACCAAATCAGATGGCTCCTATAGGAGCCGTCTCACCTGGGTCTACTCTGTTTGCAAATGCATGAAAAAGCATTTATATGAAGAAAAGGGTTAAATATGATATCACATAATTATAATAGTATAACATTTGAACCGTTTACTTGATGCAGATGCTATTTGATGCCTTTGCTCTGTTTGCTTATGCAATAATATACAGTAAAACCTCTCTATAATTACCACTAAATTGTGTTAATTAGTTGGTATTTAGGGCAAGTGGCCGCTTAAAGTAAGGTGAAAGTAAAACAGAACGCTCCTATAGGAGCGTTCTGTTTTACTTTCACCTTGCTTTATGCAGCCACCTGCCTTTAACACAAAATACTTGGGTGTAATTTATTGGCCGTTATAGAGAGATTTTACTGTGTATCTTATTCAGTAGTTTCTGCCAAAACTTCCTATGCTCATTTGCCATTAGAAAAAACTCTACATATTGATATGTCATTGTTTCTTACATGAATATGCATGAAGTAAATGGTAACAATATATACTGTAGTTGATTAATTAAAACAAGTTTTAGATCTTTTTATTTAGAAACAAAATAATAATTGTATTTCAATTATGTCATGGGCAATTAAGATAGTAACATATTTATATTAAATATTTAAAAAATACTACATGTATATAAATTGTAACAAACAGATAATGTTTCAACGAAATAATTGAAATGAAATGAAGTACAGTAAAACCCCTCTAAACTGAAGTACAGAAGGATTTAGATACTTTTAGGCAGGTGGCTGTTTAATGCAGGGTGAAAGTCATGCATGACTTTGACCCTGCATTAATCTGCCACCTGTCTCCAAGACTGATTTTTATACTAAATTGAATGTTTGCTTTGGAGGGGTTTTATCATGTTATTGCCTGCAAATGTTGTATTATCTAGTGCCACTGCTTCTTACCTGTGTCTGTCTCTTCTCAGAGTCATTAGCTGCGATCTGTCGCTCAAGGGAGCTAATCTTGTCTGCCATGGATTTCCTTTCACGTTCATTGCGGCGGATTGTCTCCTCCTGAAGCATAAGGGCAGTCTGGGCACTGGCAAGGCGGCCATCGATTCCACGCTTGTCTGGAAACAAAACACAAAATATTACTGACAGGTATAGGCAGGCAAAGAAATAATGCTGTTCTTCTTTTAGAATGTGTCATAACCTAAAATTCCTTGAAAATCTCCATGAGAGATACTGATGATTAGGATGGGGATGAGGATGATGATCATAATGATGATTTTGATCACCATCATGAAATAATGATAGGTGATAGCATCAGGATGATGACAATGATGACGGTAATCATGATCATGAAATAATGAAAGGTAATAGCACTGAAAATGATGACAATAATGATGAAGATCATGATGATGAAGTTAGTAAAGTACTGATAATAGTGAAGTAGATGTTTGATTTATCTAGAAACGTTCTGTTGGTAATATTGACCAATTACTGCTTATAACTGCACTAATTGAAACTGCCAAAAATACTTTTTGCTACTTTTCGTCAAGCAAAATATTTAGTATGAAATACTTAAATTCACTGCAGTACGAACTGCAAACACTGGGATGAATATGTATTAAGTTGTCTGTATACATATTTAATTACAATGGATGACAGAAAAGTGATCCATAAATACAGTCCAACCTGCTGTAAGCGGTCAGTCTAGGGAAGTGGTCACTTTGGCCGCTTACAGCAGGTGACTGCTTAAACCAGGTGCAAGTTACCAAGCATACTTTCGAGTATTTATGACAGACATGTATTTTGTGTACTAATCGATATTTATAAAGACCGTACTGACCTAAAGTGCCCGTAATAATCGCAAGTCATATCGAAGTAATTGCCTTGTTTGTCGTTCTTCAACCTTTTGTCCCTTATTTATAAGTGTCAGTTCTTTCATTTGAGTAATACACATGCCAGTGTTATTTAAGAAATGAATGACGTGCTTCCGGTGTTCACGAGGTTATGCAACGCATAGCTTTACGAGCAAAGTTAGTGAAGCCCGAAGGGCTTCACGTGAATCTTTGCTCGTAAAGCTATGCATTGCATAACCTCATGAACACAGGGAGCACGTCATTCATTTCTTATATTTATATTCCATTGTATTTCTTATATTTCAACGGATCCGGTATTGAAATGAACGTTCATTGGAAAATGCAACTTTCTTTTTAGAATAAGGTTATATAAGGACGTTGCAGGGCGAATGTAAATATTCGAATTTGGCTTCGGGGTGTAACTTCTAACGGTGTAGCCATGTTTGACACGACTGGTTTCCGGAATATTCCGTCCGCGAACATCTAAATCATAGAACGAAAGTCAGGAACCAGCTAGTTCACACGTGATTACATTCCTGGGGAATTCCGAGTAGAAGGTAAATCCCCAATTAACATGGCGTGAACAACCGACACGCTTTGTAAACAAACAAAAGAAACTCTGATATGGGGTCCAAATGGGTCATAACCGTTAGTTGTATGCATTCAAAGGTGACAAAATGTCTGATGTTGCCGATCGATAGCCATGAAAAGTGTTTACACGCTTTACATTTGTAGAATTTGCCGCTTACACCAGTGTGTATTGGCCATTTGGGATGAAATAGAGTGGCCGCTGGCCGCGTTAGGCAGGTGACCGCTTATACCAGGTGTAATATATAGTGTTTTTAGTTGGGAGGGTCCTAGAGTGCCCGCTTACAGCAGTGTGGCTGCTGATACCAGGTGACCGCTGAAGCAGGTTGGACTGTATGTGACACAAAAACCTCCAACTAAACCCATATACAAACAGGCTCAAGTATTTGTAATGTAGACATCATGTAGAACATTTAACTGTCCTCTTAGAAACAGGTGTACAGCCATCCAACAACAGTAGAACCTGTCTTAATCAACCATTCATTTATTAAACATGGGAGCCCTTAAAAGCAGGTGTTTGCTTAATGCAGGACAAAAGTAATACCAAAAGTTCCAATTGGAGCTTTCTGGAGCTTTCTGTATTACTTCTGACCTGCATTAAACTCACCTGTATGAAAGACCCAAATTTTGACCCTTTTTAATTTTCGCTTAACCCATTCCCTCATAGGCTATTTTTAGATCAAACCTCTTTAAATAAATCTACCAAAAAGGAGCATTAACTAGAGAAAAAGAAAAGCATTAGAATTTTGTATTTCTGAAATGCTCTATTTACCACTACGGTTTCAAAAAGTGACTTTTACAGAGGCGTAAAAAGGCGTATTTATGGAGGAATGGGTTAAGACAGATTCTACTGTACTGACAAAATGCTGTTGTGACAATATATTAACTCCCATTAGTCCTATTATTTGTATAACCTGTGTGTTGCTTTTTCTCAGATCAATAATTGTACCTCTTTACATGATGCACTGTATTTATGATATCCTATGCAAACGGTTTGGATCCAGATGCAGTGCCGAGTAATAAAATTGGTGTGTAACCAGAATTCAAACTGTTTGAAAACCAATGACTGTACTTTTGAAAAGATTAATGAAAGAAACAGCTGCTTTGAGAATTTTAAGCAAACAATTTTACCATTGAAAACTACTTAAGATTTGAGATTTCCAATAAATCACCATTGTACACCTAAGGGCAGGTGAATCAGTGATAGAATGAAATATATTTGTATTGATACAATGTATTAAACCTTTTAAACATAGCATAGGATATTACTAGTGTGTATTTATTGGCCCTCATTGCAGAAACTGTAAAATTATATCTATTTTATTTCATAAGCAAGCAGAGAAGACCCTGTACGAGCTGTCTGATCTGGGTCTACTCTGTTTGCAAAGGCATATAAAGGTGTATTTATGAAGTAAAGGGTAAAATAAAGGAAAATTGGAGATTTTTTTTAGCAATGCAGAAGACAACAAACTTTGCAGATAACAGTTCAAGGCAGATGTTCATGTAGCCTGACTCTGTGACCATATGGACATTGAATAATTCAGTAAGGTGATGAATGTATAATTACAGGTACCGGCAGTTTGAAAGTCACTGAAGCATAATGGATGACTTGGAAATTAATACACTCTGGACCCTTTATTACATAGATACACATTTTAACCCTTTCCTGTTGAGTATTAACCCTTTCCCTGTTTTATGTTTATTACAAATTTCAGTACCTACTGAATATTCATGGACAAAAAAGTTATAATAAAATATGGAAGGTTGAGCATTGTAGCCATTTTACGAAGTATAGAAACAGATCTATCTAATTCCATTAGCAAACAGAGTAGACCCTGATCAGACGGCTCCTATAGGAGCCGTCTGATCTGAGTCTACTGTGTTTGCAAACACGTGAAAACACGTTTATATGAGGGAAAGGGTTAATGCAAGAAATTATGCCATCATGATTATTTATTAGCTGAATTTATAATGGCAAATGTACACAATCATGTTTTTGGGGTATTGGTAGAAACTGATGAGTCAGATCTATTACACTTTCATAAGCAAACAGAGCAGACCCTGGTCAGATTGCTGCTACAGGAACCATCTGATCTGGTTCTACTCTGTTTGAATAGGTGAGAAAATGCATTTATATGGAGATACTGTTTAATGCCTCTGCAAACAGACTCTTAATTCAAAGTCTAAGCAGACATCATTTTTTTACAGTATGATAAAGACTGTCCTTACATTTTCTTTTCAAAAGCCAAGTATTTCAATGTCTTATTGATTGGACCTTACATACCATACACAACAATTTGAAAAGTAAAAATCATACATTTACCCCAAGTGTGCGAGCTGATTAATACAAGTACAGCTGCTGTTATCAATATGAAGTAATTTCTGTTCAATAAAACTTCCAAACAATTATTCACACAAGAACTAATGACTGTATAAATACCAAATAGTTTATTTTATTAATGGCATATGAACAAGAGATTTTTGGTAATGACAGAAACTGAAAAATTGGACATATGTAATCCCATAAGCAAACAGAGCAGACCCTGATCTGACAACACCAACAGGAGCAGTCTAATCTGGGTCTACTCTGTTTACAAAGGCATCAGAAGGTGTCTCTATCAAATTAACCCTTTCCTCCATAAATACGTCTTTCTACAACTCAGTAATAACCACTTCTTGAAACCATTGAGATAAATAGAGCATTTGCTCCTATAGGAGCAAATTCTCTATTTATCACAATGGTTTCAAACTACAAAACTTTTCTCTAGTAAATGCTCCTTTTGGGTAGATTCATTCAAAGAGATTGGGTCTAAAAATAACCTACGTAGGAAAGGGTTAAGGATAAACTCATTGATTGTAACATTTTACCTCATCAACACTCCCGCTAAGTTGCTAACATACTACCTTAACAACATGCAATGAAGTGTTTTGTCATTCCATTTAATTTTATAAATACAGACAGCTGATCATGATTTTACATTCTACTCAAAATTCTGCTGTTTGCAATAAAAGTCAGAATTATTTTGCATGGAAAAATATTGTTTTGGTGGTTTGCTTTATAAATATCATACCATGGGTTAACCAATGCATATTCATGTATTTGCAAACACAGTAGACCCAGATCAGACAGCCCACATAGCAGCCGTACATTATAAATATTCAACTTATAAATATTTATGATGTCATTATTACTTGCATGAATATTACACAGGGAAAGGGCTAAACAGGACTATTTCCTCAGTACCCTTGCCATGCAGAGTGCATATTGGTATCATTTTTAATTTATCAATAAAGTTCACTGCTTCCTTATATTTTATCTTACAAAGTTATTCTGGGTTACATTTTAATCATGCTATTTTAAATCATATGATATACATGTACATGTTTCCTGATAAGACTTTCAACCAATCAGATTAGTTGTTACAAACCTTCCTCCTCAATCCCAGAATTCAATACTGCTCTGTAGTCATCTATTGCACAGTGTATGGATGGAATATCTTTAAATACTTGATTACAAGAACTTGGAAAAACTTCTGTCTGTGGCATATATATCCTGTATGCCATTGTCACTTTTGTTTAATCAAGACTTCATCCAATAATCCACCATCTTTGTTATGAACACTTAAGTAGTACTGGCAGTGAGAACACGTTTAACATCAACCTAGGGGCTACATTTTTTCAACTCAACTTACTCCAAATATATTTGCCCAAACTTGCTTTAAAAATGGGCTTTTAACTCCTACCAACCTTCCCTCCAAAACTATGATAAATTATAGATAATTTCCCCTCAACTTAAGCACATACCTACAATGTCACTTAGTACCCACCAATTCACCTGTTTGGCTATCAGAATACACCTAATAAGCCAGCTTTACAGCCCCCTCATAAATTCATTCGCCCATATTTGTTCTAGCGAAATTAAACCCCATGCTGTAACCTACATTTCCGCTACAGAATATCAGGTATTTTTATCCAGGATAAATTCTATATCGGAATAATTCACTTGTTCCGCAGCAATAAATCGATACAATGTACCTACATGAAATTGCCTTTGACTGCCTAAACATCCATCATTCTTTAATTTATGGCACAGTCCATTCAGTATGAAATATTTAAGCCTTGTATAAGATTCAGGATGAAAAAAACAGTACAGACCATGATCAGAGAGCTGATCTGGGTCTACACTGCTTGCACATGCCAGTTAACTTGTTTCCTTACATTCAAAGGGTAACCTTCAACAAACCCTCATAGATTAAAATACCAGTTAGGTTTACTATCAGATGTCCATACAACACCAAACGGGTATCTTCAATAGAAATTACCCCACTATTCTTCAGATGTTTGACAGCAAGTCATGACATGTTGACCTTTGGGACACAAAGTCGGCCTGTGTCACTGTTACAAGATTGTTACATTTTCAACTCTTACTCTGCCTGTGCAACTTGTCAAATCCTTTACAAACAGTGAAGATCTAGATGAGATATTCAGCCTGAGTAACTCAGCACTTCCTCTGTATCAAAACAGTTTGTCACATACTGTTTGTTTATTTGAAAAGATGTGAAACAAAACATGTTACTTTGGAAAAATCAGATCACAATTTTTTATGATTAAAGTTTCTGAGGGTGAAGAGTTATACAAACAAAACTGACATTCTGCACAAAACGAATCAATATCTTACATCTTACTGCACTGGGCATCAGGTTTTCTGTTTTTACCCACCTTACTCTAAGTATTCAGACACACATTTTCATTTAAATATCTGAATAAGTCAATTTGGGACCATTCTGGCAACTTTAAATTAGAGTGATTTAGAAACAAAATTTAAAAGTGAAGACCTTGATCAAATGGCTCCTTCAGGGTCTACACTATTTGCCTAAGTTTATCCATCCAAAAGCTTACAGTAAGTAGAGCACTTTATTCAATTATTTCAGATATAACAATCAAGATCTGAACTTTCAATGGCAGTTCTCCTTTGTTTCATGTTTGTGTTATTGTATATTGTGCTTTTAAGTTTACATATCTTTGTTTTAAAAATACCAGAAACAACTTGAATTTATTTGGTGTGTGTTAGATTCTGATAGTTGAAACTCGTGCCAGTCACATTAAACCCTTTCCCTGTTCTATGTTTATTTCAAATTTCAATACCTAGTGAATATTCATGGACAAAATAGTTATAGAGAAATATGCAGGGTGGACCATTGTAGACATTTTAGAAAGTAAAGAAACAGATCTTTCAAATTCTATTAGCAAACAGAGCAGACCCTGATCAGACGGCTCCTCTAGGAGCCATCTGAACTGGGTCTACTCTGTTTGCAGATGTTTACTTCATGAATGTTAACCCTTTCCTCCATAAATACGCCTTTCTATGCCTCTGTAAAAGTCAGATTTTGAAACCATTGTGATAAATAGTTTCACAATAGTTATCACAATGGTTTCAGAACTACAAAATCCTAAAATATTTCTTTTCTCTAGTTAATGCTCCTTTTGGGTATATTTATTCAAAGAGGTTGGATCTAAAAATAGCCTATGAGGTAATGGGTTAATAATGACAGCATGAATGTTAATTAAATGATTTTTCAATAATGGCATAAGAACATAATTATAAATATTTGGCAACCGCAGAAACTGTAGGGTCAGATTATTTCATAAGCAAACTGAGTAGACCCTGTTCAAATGGCTCTTGTTTGCAAAGGAGTTGAACCCTTTCCCTGTTGTATACTCATATAAGAAATAATGACATCATGAAATTGGAATATTTATTAGCTGAAACTAGTACTGTGAGTCAGATTTAATTTAATTTCATAAGCAAACAGAACAGATCCTGATCGGTCAGCTCCCATTGGAGCAGTCTGATCAGGGTCTACTCTGCAAAGGCATGAAAAGGCATTTTGATATGAAGTAAAGGGTTATAGGTATTTCTATGGACTAAAGGGTTCACAACAGACTTGACATATTATAAACTTAATACCTGAACAAAGCCATTACAAGCAATCTAATTGCATGTCAGATTTCATTTGGATAAAATAATAGGTTTATATATATATATAAAGCCTAAGTTCAAAACACACCACCCTGTAATGTAAGCAACAACCATTAATTTTCTTTTGACAATGCCATATTTGTATAGCTGATATAAAATATTGCCTTTTCAAATTTCTTGTATGGTTATTAATACCAAGTAGTTGGACAGACAAACTTAAGCAAATAGTGCAGATCCAGATCAATGTGCTCCAGAAAGAGCCATCTGATCAGGGTCTACACTATTTATTGCTACTGGTATGTTTATTAAAATTTAAAGTTATCAGAATGGCGACAAATGTTTACCCAAATCCTCATATTTTCTGCCAGAACCCTTCCAATCTACCACAAAAATTGTTCAATAAATCAATCAGGGCAAGTTTTCTTGAAACATGTGGACATCAATAAATTAATCTATAGAAATTGTTTCTACTTTTTTGATTGTAACAAAATTATTTACCCGACCATAAGGACTCTACCATTAAAATGTTGATCACATTAAAAAAAATATTTGTGACAAAAATGAAACACTACTGAAGCAAAATGTGGTCACAATAGGCATTAAAACTGTGTAAAACTAAAATGAAATATAATTCAGCTCATGTTTTATCATAAGGCAGCTAGACAACACTTAGAGATCACAACAAATTAATATTCATGAAGTAAAGGGTTTGATTATCCAGCATGCTAAAAGTCTATCTTTTAGATCAGCAGTTACTTATAATCTAAGTTAACTCAATATTCTTATTTTGATGTCAATACAGATAGATATACTTCAATTTCATTTTTTATTATTTTCAAATTTTTCAGCATTTGTGAGTGTTTTCGCCCTTGAAAATTGAAACTCTATGCCATGATACCAAGTCGAGAATTTGACATGTTTTATATAAAGGACCCCCAGCTAATCATGCATTCACTTTACATGATATGAAGTGTATGCTTGCTGAATGGCCTCTCAAGGTTACCCCAATTACCCTAAGTATTCATACACTAGTTAGTTATCCCTTTCTTTCATATAAACGTGTTTTCATGCATCTGAAAACAGAGTACACATAGATCCAGATCATAGGCTCATATAGGAACCATCTGATCAGGATCTACTCTGTTTGCTAATGTAATTTGAAAAATCTGTTTCTTTAGTTCTTAAAATGGCTACAATGTTCCACTTTCCATATTGCATTATAACGTTTTTGTTCATGAATCTTCAGTAGGTATTCAAATTTGAAATAAATTTAACATAGAACAGGGAAAGGGTAAATTTGGGTTCATTTTTGTAACTTTAAATCTGAATAACTTAGTAACAAATAGTGTAGAATTCATAGACCCCGATAAAACAGCTCTTCGGGAGTCCTTTGGTCTGGGTCTGCACTATTTGCCCAAGTTTGTCGTAATAGTTACAATACTAAGGGTTATTATAGTAATCTTACTTACGGTAACATACAGTAGAATCTGTCTTAAGTGGCCAACAAAAATGTCTAATTATGGGTTTGTAAGGCAGGTGGTAGTTTAATGCAAGGAAAAAGTAATGCAGAAAGCTCCTGCTTTTTAAGACTCCTATGTTCAATAAATGATGGCTGCTTGAGACAGTTTTTACGCTTTTCTACACCTTTGCAAACACAGAAGACCCAGATCAGATGGCTCCTATAGAAGGTGTCTTTTCAGGGTCAACTCTATTTGCTTATGGCATAATAAAGTTCTGGTTCTACACTCCTCTGTCTTGGGTTAAATATTCCTGTGTTTTTATGCTATTATGGAAATACAGCTAATTGATATTCATGATACATGTATCATTATATTCTGCATGAATATTCATGGAGAAAAGGGTTAAATAAAGAGTCTACATTCCATTCCTGCTATTCAATACTTATGTTGAAAAGTAATCAATTCTTTATAACTGTGGTTTACATTCAGAGCACCGCCAATTACTGATTGACAGTCAGAGGTGTAACTTTTGACAGCCATTGGCAAAGGTTGTAAATAGGTAATTGACAATTTATCTACAGGGTGTTGAACCCAACAGAATTATATTGTAATTTAACCCTTTCCCTGTTATATATTTAGTCCAAATTTCAATACCTACTGAATATTTATGGAACAGGAGTCACAATGAAACATGGAATGTGGAATATTGTAGCCATTTTAGAAAGTAAAGAAACAGATCTATCAAATTCCACCAGCAAACAGAGCAGACCCTGATCAGACGGCTCCTCTAGGAGCCGTCTGATCTGGGTCTTCTCTGTTTGCAAATGTGTGAAAACACGTTTGTATGAGGGAATGGGTTAACATTAACACTCATTCTGCAGTTAAAACTGATGTATGCTCAATATCTTATTTAGAGCAATTTTTACTTACTTCTGATTCATTTAACCCATTACTCCATAAATACGCCATTCTAAGCATTTGCAAACAGAGCAGACCCAGATCAGATGGCTCCTACAGGAGCCGTCTGATCAGGGTCTGCTCCGTTTGCTTTTGGAATAATACAGAATCTAATTCTACAGTTTCTGATAGGATCAAAACTTTTCTTGTCCTTATGTTATAATAAATATTAAGCTTATTAATATTCATAAATTTATACATTAATTATTTCATAAATAATCATGAAGAATCTACTGATAGATTGGATCCTGATGAGACACAGAGTTATCTGGATCCAAACTGTTTGAAAATGCCGGTCAGGTCATGCTCAGGTGGATCATTTTTGGTTAAATGTTTGCCTGCTAAATATCTGACATCAGTGTACATTATAATCTTCTTAACCCTTCATATAAACGCAATTTCACACATTTGCAAACAGAGTAGACCTAGATATAGGAGTCATCTGATCAGGGTCTGCTCTGTTTGTTAAGGGAATTTGAAAGTTCTGTTTCTTTACTTTCTAAAATGGCTACAAGTGTCTTGTTCTATATTTCATTGTAACTATTTTGTACATGAATATTCAGTAGGTATTGAAAATTGGAATAAGCACAGAACTGGGAAATGGTAGAAGTACATGAGGGGAACTGAATAACAGGTAAGAGGATTATAATTACCAATACTTAACCCTTTCCCTCATATAAACGTGTTTTCATGCATTTGCAAACAGAGTAGACCCAGATCAGACGGCTCCTAGAGGAGCCATCTGACCAGGGTCTGCTCTGTTTGCTGATAAAATTTGAAAGATTTGTTTCTTTACCTTCCATACTTCATTATAACTATTTTTTTCATGAATATTCAGTAGGTATTGAAATTTGGAATAAACATAGAACAGGGAAAGGGTTAATCTTTTGCATGCTGCCAAGGGGTTCATGATTACCTTTGCAAACAGTTTGGATCCAGATGAGACATCAAGTATCTTGACTTATCAGGATGAAAATTGTTTGACACACTGATTGCATTTGAAGACAAACAGATTATAGCTTGAATTTTGAAACTGTAGTGGGTGGAAAAATGTGTAAAAATAATTTGCTCAGCAGGCTAAAGGTTAATGTCTCATGTATTGAATGACTGGGTGAATATTTATTAAAGGCTGTCTGGTCTGGATATAGATCAGTCTTATTGGTACATGTACTTGTATCTTGATCAGATATGAAAAATGAAACATGACAGAATAAAGATTTAATGGTTAACAAATGTTATTTAGGAAGTAAGAAATATTTTAATTTTGAATAAACATGGCAAGCAATACACAAATTGACAGCCAATTGGTAGAGCATTCAAACTTGTCCATTCAGCAGTATTTGCTGATCATTCAAAGGTGAAGTTTGTGAAAGAAACACTGTTTTGTATCATAGTATGCCAGTTTGGAGGAGTAATGTTAACCAACAAGTTTATAATCTAATGACAGGTACAGGTAACCAACAAATAAAAAACATGAAAAATAACAATTTTGAGGTTGAAAATGATAATATAAAAGACTCTGATGATTATGGTGGTAGTGGCAGTGATGATAAAAAGGACAATGATGATGATGATGATGATGATGACGATGATTGTAATGATGAAATTACATGTAATAATGATGAAATTAAGTTTTATCATCCTAAGATGACACCTTCAGCCAATGATCATCCTTCAGTATAACCATAACTCTTTCCTTAATGAATATTCATGTAAGAAAGTAAGTAATAATTCAGTAATAAGCTGAACTTTTCAGAACCCATAAGCAAACAGAACAGACCCTGATTAGACAACTCCTACAGAAGCTGTCTGATCTGTGTTTATTCTGTAAACGTATAAGGAACGTCTTTATTGAGGAAAAAGTTAAGATCACAAATTTGCAAAGGTGGTGTTTAGTGCGGTGTGTTTTCGTATGTGGCTCTCCCTGTTTGACTGTTTTTTCGATATTGACAAAAATAAAATGTCCATACAGTGAAACTATTTGAAGACGGCCTCCTAGTGAATTAACAGTGGGATATTTACTTCATCTTGATTCCGGACTATAGATTAGCTCTTTCCTTAATATAAATACTTTTTCAGACCTTTGCAAACACAGAAGACCAAGTAGGAGTGATCTGATCAGGGTCTGTTTTGTTTGCTCCTACAGATTTTGTCAAAGCAAAACAAATCCCTGATAATTTCACATTATTATAAATGAATAACAAAAAAATCCATTTATTGTTGTGTATAATACCTTCATTACTTCAAGTTTTTGTGTAAATCAGCCTGATTCCTCATAAGACCTCTAGTTACTCAGGGTCTTACCTGGATCCAAGGTGTTTGTAAATGCCAGTTCTGTCATGTTTAGCATAATAATGATTAAAATGGTAGAACAAGCTGTAAATATAGAACAGAATGTACAGAATATAATGTTCACTGTGTATCATTTTTCTGTCACAAATATAGGAAGATGACAATTTTACATTTTTCAGCATTCAAGGCTCAGTATTACAGTACACAGCTAGTTTTACCATGCTTGTACAAGACTAAACCTGTTACTTCAGATAAATACCTGTTCATGCATTTGCAAACAGAGCAGGCCCAGATCAGATAGCTCTTATAGGAGCTGTCTGATCAGGGTCTGCTCTGTTCGCTTATGGTATAATATAGATCTGATTCTACAGTTTCTGCTTGAGCCAAAATGCCGTGTGTTTATTGGCCATTATAAAAATTCAGCTAATAAATGTTTACGAATTTTTTATTTCTTACATGAATACTAAACAGAGATTAAAATATAAATATATATATGCAGTGTAAATTTTTTGCCTTGTACAAGCCCAGTAAAAACAGGTACACATTGATGGGAGATAACTCACCTTCCTCTACATCACACATGGATTTCTGCAGTTGGGACAGTCTAGTCTCAGTTCTCTCCCTCTCCTGGTCAAGCTCTTTGTACTGAGTGCCCAAGTTCTTCATCTGGCAGACAGCATCATCCTGCAATAGAAAATGTATGAAAATTGTACAAAATAGAAATTAACAAATATATATCAACAACAGATAAAACAGAGCAACATAGGTGTGTATTCAAATAACAAAATTGTCACTTCTCCAATATACTCTACATTATGACCATATCTTAGGAATCGTCACTAACAGATGGTTCTAATGAGTGGCAACAACATAGGGTTTGATGGAACAACAAAGGAGATATTCTTAACCCTTCTCTTGCTGAATTTTAAAATACATTTCTCCTTCTTTGCCAATGCCATGTTGTATAATTACATATATCGTCACTGTGTACAAGTCTTACGCTGTGCAATCACTGCTGTGGAGTGCACTGGTTGCACAATCAACTTGTAAATAGTGCAGACCCTGATGAGACAGCTCCTACAGGAGCTGTCTCATCTGGGTCTTCACTATTTACTGGTAGGTATATTGACGTGAATAGCAAGCGAAGGGTTAAAAATGTTTTTATTTACGCATCTTATTTGGACCCCTGAGTAAAAGACAAGCCTAAAGGGGCATAAATATTGAACCTGTGCAAAAACATTCATTAGATAAATGTTGATGTAACTATTAAAAGCAAAACATAATGAAATACTGCATACAGTAAAAAGCTGAATATACTTGTTGAAATGGTTGTGAAAAAATATGGAAAATATTCGAAACAATTTGTGAAGCAATTAGAGGGGCTCTGTAAGATATAGGTCTACATTGCTTATGTCCCTTTTTAGGAAAAATATCCTTAACCCTTTCCTCCATAGGCTATTTTTAGAATCCAACCTCTTTGAATAAATGTACCGAAAAGGGGCATTTACTAGAGAAAAGGAAAATGTTAGAATTTTGTAATTTGAAACCATTGTGATAAATAGAGCAATTGCTCCTATAGGAGCAAATGTTTATTTATCACAATGGTTTCATAAAGTGACTTTTACAGAAGCGTAGAAAGGCCTATTTATGGAGTAAAGGGTTAAATAGATTAATATCTACAACATATTCATCCACTCACCCTCTCTCTCTCAGAATTGGCCAGCTGATTAACAAAGTCACGCAGTGCCATTCTGACAGCCTCGGGGTCAACATCTACAGCAGGGATTTGCATCTCCCGAGATGGAGACAAGGCTCGCATGGCACGAGAGGGGCTCATTGTACGCTCTGGGGAGCCTGTACGAGGTATTGGGCTACCACGTCCCTCAGTGGTAGTGGCAAAGGTGTTGTCGAATCCTGAAAAAATAGCGAAGTACGTTCAAATTACATGTACATGTACATTTATAAACAAAATATATTATTCTCTGCATTTTTGAAAAGAATAACTGAAAATATGAATAGTTTGAAAAGTTTAAAACTGCCAATTTTTAAATCTACTTAATAAAACAAATTTAAGCACACTTTACCTTTAGCTGGAGAGGTTGGTCTTGACCTCTTGGGGCTTGGGCTTCTAGACCTGATTGGGCTCCTGGACCTGGGCATCTCCTGTCGGAACCCAATGGTCCTTCTCAGACTGGACACGATGCTATTCAGTTTAAATTCAATGTCGCGCTTGATTCCCTCCAATCTGGCCAATTGGGCTTCAAGGGCATTGACTCTGCCTTCTGATCCACTCAAACGGAGTTTAAGCTCAGCACTTTCAGAGTTGAGGTTGTCAAGCTGAACCTCAAGATTGTGCTTCTGGTCCTCCATGCGTCTCTCACCACGGCGGCTGTCCTCAAGGGCCATTTGGTAGTCCCGCTCCTTAAGGCGAGACTCATCTTGTTGTTCGGCCATCTTTCTCTGAAGATTGTTAAGCTCCTTTCTGAGAGCCTCGCGGCTGGCCTCACCCTCAACCACCTGTCAATATTCAAACAAAAAATAAAGATTCAAACATAGCAAATTAGTAAAACAAATAAACTAATAAACTAGAACATTGTGTCTGTAAGACACAGTGATGCCCCCGTGTAGGTGCTTGCCTAGCTGCACGTAAAATTTCCAGGTCATTTGACCTTGACCTTTGGCTTGCGGGCAGGATGGGCTGGGTGTGCATTGAAAGTATGGATGGTGTTTAATGTGTATATGCATTCCATGGCAATAGCTACAGTGGTTAGGGAGATATAAGACAATGAAAAAACTGTGACAAAAACTGCACGTAAATGTGACAAACTAACTGCACGTAAAATTTCCATGTCATTTGACCTCGACCTTGTGCTTGCGGGCAGCATGGGTGGGGTGCCAAATGATAGCACAGATGGTAATTGATGTGTATGTGAAGTTTCATGTGTATAAGTGTAGAAATTACTGACTTATAACACTTGAAAAACTGTGACAACAAAGCGTGACAGACTAAAACAGTACAGTAGATACAAGGATGAATTCATCATTTTTAAAATCATTGAAGTTAACCCTTTCAATGCTGAGTTTTAAAATGGACTATTCCAAAACTCATACACATCAAGCTTACCGTGAACATTCGGGGATTTCAGACCTTGATGAAAGGGCTCCTCAAATGATTTAAAATGAATCAACAATGTTCTTGGACAGAAATGCATTTTTATGACATTAACCCTTTCCCTATTCTATGTGTATTACAAATTTCAATACCTATTGAATGTTCATGGTTAAAATAATTATAATGAAATATGGAAGGTTGGATATTGTAAATATTCTAGAAAGCAAATAAACATATCTATCAAATTCTATGAGCAAACAGAGCAGACCCTGATCAGACGGCTCCTCTAGGGAGCCGTCTGATCTGGGTCTACTCTGTTTGCAAATACGTGAAAACACGTTTATATGAGGGAAAGGGTTAACCCATTGAATGTCAGAAACCAGTGTAATGGCATTTGTAAACAGTGTAGACCCTGATCAGAGGGCTCCTAAGAGCCCTCTGATCTGGGTCTGCAATGTTTGTCATTAAAAGTCCTGCAAATTAGACCCTTGCATACTGATTGGACTCCAAAAGTCCAACACAGGAGGGTCAGTCCTTTTGAAAATTCAGCATTCAAAGTACATGATATAAAATCAATACTTATGTATGTAATGATGTGGTAACATTTAATATGTGAGAACTAATGTCTAAATAATGATTCTTATTTCACACACAAAAATATGAAACATTGACAATGTACTCCTATAGATATTGCATAATTTTGAAATTGAGCGCTCATCAAGATGGATTATAAAGAATGTTTAGACCCTGACTGGGTCTACACTGTTTGCAAAACCTCTTAGGCACATGTTCTACTGTGGCATCTTATGTCTTTATGGTAATTTCATTGTAGAAAAATGAATCCCACTGACCTTTTGTTTGAGGTCGAACTGACATCTTCTGGATTCCTCCTCCTTCTCCTCATCTCTTGACACCCTGGTCTGTAGATCAATGACTTCACGCCCTAGCTTACTTTTCTCACTGTCAAGCATCTTGACCTGGCGACGAAGGTCTTGGAGCTCACGCCTGGCATCAAGGCGAGCCTTCTCAACCTCCCTTAGACTGGCTCGTAGGTCAGCAGCTTCCTTGGTTACACCAGCCTTCTGTTCATCCAGGACTGAGAACCAATGAAATAATCATTTTATTTTCTCTATTGTATAATATCATACACTTGACAAGTTCAACAATTTCTCAAGCTTTTTTTTCCCATAAACTCTTTGTCTAAAGTATATGTTATCTATTTTCCTTCATTCAGTTGAGTTTTGTTTTATAAAACCTCATCAAAACTGCTGTAAACTGATGAAAAGAAAGAGCACGCTAAACCAATTATCTAATATTGTGCATAACATAAGTTATCACTTTTGCAAAACCAGCGACTTTCATAACAAATTTGTGAGTTAACTAAAATATTACCTGCAATTTTAAGGTATTACAAGCATTTTGCATCTTGACAGATTTCATTTCAATGCTTAACACTTTCCCTATTGCAAATTCATGTAAGAAATTACGACATCACATGTACTTATTAGCTGAGGTTTAATAATGGCAGATTTTCACAGGAAATTTAGGTATTGGAAGAAACAGTTATCTGTTGTAGTTTTAAAAGCAAACAGCAAACTCTGATCAGACGGCTCCTACAGGAGCCATCTGATCTGGGTCTACTTTGTTTACAAAACTATGAAACAGTATTTATATGATGGCAATCGGTTAACAGCAAAGACACAGTATGAGAAAGTTAGGAATCATGTGTGTCCCTTACCTGAAGCTCTCTGCCTTGTGTCAGTCAGTGAGCGGCTGATCTCTATCTTGTCGCCTTCAATCTTCTTCACTGTGTTCCTCAGCTCCTCAGCTGTCTTGGCGATGGCGTCCTTCTCTCGAATCTCGTCATTCATATTACGCTTCAGTTCCATTGTGTCCTTTCTCATTGCCTCCTTTTGCTCTTCATCTGAACACAGAATAGTATCTTTTAATTCTTTGCATTCTAAGTAACTTTTTGATGTGTGCAAAAATATTCATCTGCTTTATGAAGTTAATTATTCTATCATTTCTCTTAACCCTTTCCTCCATAAATATGCCTTTCTACGCATCTGTAATAGTCACTTCTTGAAACCATTGTGATAAATAGAGTATTTGCTCCATAGGACCAAATGCTCTATTTATCACAATGGTTTCAATACTACACAATTATAACATTTTCCTTTTCTCTAGTAAATGCTCCTTTTCGGTAGATTCATTCAAAGAGGTTGGGTCTAAAAATAGCCTATGGAGTATTGAATAAATTTACCGAAAAGGAGCATTAACTAGAGAAAGGGAAACTTTTAGAACTTTGTAGTTCTGAAACCATTGTGATAAATAGAGCATTTGCTCTCAAGGAGCAAATGCTCTATTTAACACAATGGTTTCAAAAAGGGACTTTTACAGAGGCGTAGAAAGGCATATTTATGGAGGAAAGGGTTAATATGCGGACAGTTTATTCTGTAATAAATACTAATAAGCTGAGTTTTTATAATGGCATTTATAATAAGTGTGTAAAGAGTTTGGCATTATAGCTCACTTTCTCTGATCTTCCTGTTGGCTTCAATGAGGTCACGGCGGACATTGTCGCGAGTCTCCTCTACCAGCTTGAGCTGTACCTTCAGGTCACCGACCTCACGCATGGCAGCCTCTCGCTGGCGGTCAACATCACGGATCTGGTTGTTCAGGTTCTTTACCTCCTTCTCATTGGATTCACTGTAAAATAAGAACTTGTCTATAGACTACATGCAATGTGAAGACATTATATTAACTTCAGTTATAAATCACAGGTGACTTATTTTGCATTTTTTTTTCAACAACACGAGTCATAGTATCACACACTCATCTGCTGCGCAGATGAAAGGTCAAAGTTATCATAACATTATTAACCCTTCGCTTGCTGAATTTTAAAATACATTTCTCCTTCTTTACCCATGCCCTGTTGTATAATTACATATATCTTCACTGTGTACAAGTATTTCGCTGTGAAATCACTGTTGTGGAGTGCACTGGTTGCACAATCAATTTGTAAATAGTGCAGACCCTGATGAGACAGCTCCTGCAGGAGCTGCCTCATCTGGGTCTTCACTATTTACAGGTAGGTATATTGACGTGAATAGCGAAGGGTGAAGAATTAACATATACAGTCTTACAAACACATAGAGTGGGGGACTCGTTCGCTAGTTATCCTGACAGTGTGTAATTGACATACTCAGTCCTGCAAACCCAATGAATGGAGAGATTTGTGCTATAGTTATCCTAACAGTGTGAAATTGACGTACTCAGTCTTACAAACTGATGGAATGGGGAGACTGGTGCTGTAGTTATCCTAACAGTGTGGAATTGACGTACTCAGTCTTACAAACTCATGGTGTGGGGAGATTGGTGCCCTAGTTTTCATAGCAGAGAAAAATTAACACATTCAGTCTAACAAACTCATGGTGTGAGGAGATTGGTGCTATGGTTATCCTAACAGTGTGGAATTGACATATTTAGTCTAACAAACCCATGGAGTGGGGAGATTGGTGCCCTTCTGAGATGCGTGAGAAGGGGGGGGGGGTGGAAATATATGGAAATATGGTAATCATACATACCAAGTTTGCTCGAACTGGGAACGGAAGTTCTTCATTTCGAACTGGAGGGAGTTGATGTTGGACCTGTCCTGTTCCTGACGGGCCTGGGATTCCCGCTTCAGTCGCTCATACTCGACATTAGCAGCTGCCAGCTCCATGTTCAGGTTGTTATTTTTCTCTAGCAGAGTGCTCTTCTCCTGTTCACTCAGAGACATGACCTGCAACAGCAAATATTCAAATTCAAAATAAAGTTAAAGCGACCATTCAAAAGAACTCTAATTCTGAGTATTTCAACCTTTATTTCATATATATACAATAATTCCTCTCTATAAGGACCACTAAATTGTGTCAAATAGTTGGTATTTAGGGCAAGTGGCTGCTTAAAGCAACGTGAAAGTAAAACAGAACGCTCCTATAGGAGCATTCTGTTTTACTTTCACCTTGCTTTAAGCAACCACCTGCCTTTAACACAAAATACTACATGTAATTTAGTGGTCATTATATAGAGGTTCTACTGTATGCACTTTTATGCCTTTGCAAACAGAGTAGACCAGTTCAGACATCTCCTGTAGGAATCTTCTGAAGTTCTGATCAGGTTTTGCTCTGTTTTCTTATGAAATGCTATAAATCTGATTCTACAGTTTCTACCATAACCAAACTATCTTGTGTTTCTACATTGTATATACCATACTATTAAAATTCAGCAAATGAATACTCATTTTGCCATTATTTCTTACATGTATATATGCATGAGGTTAAAGTAATGCAAAAAGCTCCTACAGGAGCAGAAACATCACCCAGTAATTTACATAAGATATAGTAACTTTATTCTGAGTCATATTTACTCACATTGCTCTTTGCTTCATCATCCTCATTAATGGCAAATGTTACAGTTTTGCCCCTCCTACCAGAACAGGAAATACACAATGGTTGCCCCCGATGCATCTTGTATTCCCCTTTAAGTCACATCCATTTACTCAGTCCAATTTCGTCATTTGTTCAAATTATCCAGATTGTTTTACTGGTCTTGTGCATTGACCCAAACTTCCACTAAATTTTGATAACTTTCAGTTAGACTCCACTTTAAATGCACTTGTTCAAGATTAATTTTAGAGTCAAACATGTATTTCAAATTCCAAAGTTTCCCACACCAACTATAGCTTTTCTATAACTATAAGTTTCCCATTCTCCAATATTTCAATTACACTTTTAAGTATAACCTAAGGAACTTTAATGATTGTGTTAAACACAAACATTCAATTTTTAGGCTCAGTAACAATACATGGCCTCCTATAGCCCGTATAGTCCTTAAGAAAACACTGGATAAGCACTGTCCAAATACTTGAAACCGTGCCAGAGATCCACATAACAATATTCCCATAATACTGATGAATTAGGTTACACCATTGCACCTTTGAATGTGGGCAATGAGCGTATTGAGTCACAATAGAAATGCAAATAGTGCAGGTCCAGATCAGAGGGCTCTTACAGGTGCGCTCTGATCAGGATCTGCACTGTTTGTCAGTCACAATTCTATTGCATATCAGACCCTTTCATACAGAATGGACTCAGTCATAAAACAATGATGGAACATACCACTTTGAAAATTCACCACTCAAAGAATTATTGTGTTATATACAGTAGAACCCTTCTAATGTGACCTCTTAATGAATAAACAGGGCTGTCTTTATAAGCAGGTGATTACTTCATGCAGGACAAAAGTAATGCAGAAAGCTCCTCTAGGAGCTTTCTACATTACTTTTGTCCTGCATTAAGCTACCACCTGCATCTAGCACCCAGAATTACACCTCTTTTATGTGGTCGCATTAGTGGGGTTTTACTGTATATCATACCCTATGAGTGCTGAATGTTCACAGTGTGAAGATTCACCATTGTGCAGTTGATGAGTCAATCTAACAAAATATTCACTTGCTACCGAGTTTTGAATAACGAACAGTGCAGATTCTAATCAGAGGTATCCTCCATATGCCCCTAGTTATGGCTCTACACTGTCTATAAATGCCATTTTTTTCCACATTTAAGGCATCTTTAACCTGATAAAATTTATATATAGCTCTCTGAATAATTTAAGCACATTTTTCCTCAATTTTTAAATAAATATTTAGAATTGTATTGCAAACTATTAAAATCTGGCCTTCTTAAAACCATATAGGTCAGGGCTAACACTAATAAAATATTCAACCAATTTTGAGCTTCATCAGGGCGATATAAATAATACCTCATCGCAAATGAGTGATTTTGATAGGTTATCACCAAGACCTCTATTAATTGTATCCTAATTATTGGAATATACATAAACCCAGTCTGCACAAAAGTTTAATCCATGGGATTGTTGTTGACATTTTTAAGATACAAATAGTCTATATCGCCTATTACCAAGGCTAGTAGTTTGTACATGTATAAGATTTCAACCATTTAAAGGATTTAAGGACAATTATTTACACAATTTACAAGACAATTTGGACACGTTACAGCAATTATATTTGGAAAGGATTTCAACCTGACCTAAATTTGTAACATTTTGAAGGTAGACAAGAGTGTCTGAAAGTGTGACAGATAGGTGTGACAAAAAAAAGTATTTTACAGACAGACAGACAGACAAATGTATGGATGGATATATACATGGACGACACAAGTCATTTCTAAATGCCAACCTGCTTATGCAGATGACATCAAATACCACATATCCTGGCAGCTTATTCTAAATGGACATGAATTAAATTTTAAATACATTTAACCCTTTACCCCATAGACATCTATGTGTGAACTGATCACTTCATGAATATTCATTTACCAAACTTTTATAATTAAAACATTTTCAAAGGTATTTTTGGCCTAAAAAGAAACTCAAAAAGACAATATAATTCCATAAACAAACAGAGCAGACCCTGATCAGACAACTCCTTTAGGAGCTGTCTGATCTGGGTCTATATTCTATTTGCAAATGTGCCAAAATTCATCTTTATGAGGGAAAGGGTTAACCCATTACCTCATAGGTTATTTTTAGATACACCCTATTTGAATAAATCTACTGAAAAGGAGCATTAACCAGAGAAAAGGATTTTTTTTAGAATTTTGTAGTTTGAAACCATTGTGATAAATAGAGCATTTGCTCCTATATGAGCAAATGCTCTATTTATCACAATGGTTTTCACAAAGTGACTTTTACAGAGTCGTCAAAAGTCGTCAATATGAGGGAAAGGGACAATAGTGTAGAGAGATGCTGTGTAAGGTAAGAAGGCAGTGTGTCTGAGTCTACACTGTCAACATATCCCTGAAGACAAATTTTCTCAGGTGTAGCTGCAATAAGTCTCTTAAGCTCAAAGCTTAACCCATTTGTATCTTGTAGGGACATAGTAAAACTGTGTAAACCTAGACCTGAGGTTCCTATAGGAACCCCCCATAGAATCCCTCTGATCTGACAGGGGCTACAGTGTTTCCAAATGTTAAACAGGCAAAAGAATTCTTGCACTGCTATAAGCCTAAATGTTCCAAATTCTATATATGTCCACCCACCTGCTGCCTATCATTTTCGGCCATGAGGAGGGAATTGTCACGGTCACGTTGAAGGGAAGACATCTGCTCCTCCATCTCTTCTGCAAGCTTGTCATAGTTCTGTTGCATCTCTTCCTTCTCGAGGGCATGCTTGTGCAGAATTGACTCGCGCTCATTCTCCAATTCACAGCGCTGGCGATCCTACAGCAAATATTTCAAATAATTTTACCTACCACTGAGCTTCGAATACTGTAAAATAAAATCTCTCTACAATGCCCACTAAAAAGATGTATGAATATTGTTTTTTATTTGTATTTAAACCCTTTCAACATTATTGATGAATATGTCAGAATCTTTATAAACACTGTTACAGATCAGAAACAAAGTATCTATGTCTCATCTGGATCCAAACCATCTAACAATCTAGTGGCATTTTTTGGTTAAATGATTTATTCTGCAGTAAAATCATTAAGAAGTGAGATAACTAACCTTTTCTCTTGACATCCTGTCTACATCTTCCTCATGGGCCTGTTTCTCCTGTGTGAGAGCCATCTGCATGTCTCTCTCCAGCTGGGCAAGGCGTTTCTGCAGGTCCTCACGGGAATGATCGTACTTGTCAAGGTCAGTGTCCTTCTCCTTGCACAGGCGGGAAATCTCACCTTGATAAAAAAACAACTACAAATATTAACCCTTATCCTGCTGTAAAAGGTCTGCTTAATCTCTGATACTACAGCTGGTAGCTTAACCCTTTCGCTGCCAATGCCGGATCTGTGATTACCTATGCAAACAGTCTGGATCCAGATGAGACGCAGAGTAACTCGGCGTCTCATCAGGATCCAAACTGTTTGTTACTGTTACTATGTTTTTGAAACAAAAATGAAGAAAATAAAAAAAAATGAAAACTAGAGGTTTTTGTCAAAAAAACGGATGTCTCCCCTCTAAAAAAAACAATATGTAAAGGGAAATCACTAAAAATGTTATGGTCTTGATGAATGATACTTCCCCTCATTATGCGTTTTCCACACTACATTTTTCAAGAAGAAAATGATAACAGCTAATAACTCCAAAAATACTGATACCAGATTTATGGCCCTTGTGCATGACACTTACTTTCATCATGCTCTTTCCAAAAATAAAATGTCATTCCAATAGCATCAGTCGAACAGGAGTTATTGATCGGCCAAAAAATGTAACAAAGGGCAATAACTCCAAAATTATTGAAGCCAGAATTATGGTCCTTGTTCATGACACTTTCTCTCATCATTCTCTTTCCATGTATGAAGTTTCAATACGATGGCAAGAGCCATGTAGGAGTTATCGTCCGGACAAGAAAGAATTAAACAAATGTACAAGGGGCAATAACTCTAAAATTTATTGAAGCTCGAGTTAAGGATCTTATGCATGACACTTTCTCTTATCATGATCGTTACATGTATGAAGTTTCACTCCAATGGCATGTGTCACATAGGAGTAATCATCCGGACAAAAAATTGTGATTTTTTTTTACAAAGGGCAATAACTCCAATATTAGTGAAGCCAGAGTTATGGACCTTGTGCATGACACTTCCTCTCGTCATGATCTTTCCATATATGAAGTTTCAATCCAATGGCATGAGCCATATAGGAGTTATCGTCCGGACAAAAAAGTGTGATTTTTGTTTACAAAGGGCAATAACTCCAATATTAGTGAAGCCAGAGTTATGGACCTTGTGCATGACACTTCCTCTCATTATGCTCTTTCCATATATGAAGTTTCAATCAACTGGCATCAGGCATATTGAAGTTATCGTCCGGACAAAAAATTATGATATTTTTTACAAAGGGCAATAACTCCAATATTAGTGAAGCCAGAGTTATGGACCTTGTGCATGACACTTCCTCTCGTCATGATCTTTCCATATATGAAGTTTCAATCCAATGGCATGAGCCATATAGGAGTTATCGTCCGGACAAAAAAGTGTGATTTTTTTTTACAAAGGGCAATAACTCCAATATTAGTGAAGCCAGAGTTATGGACCTTGTGCATGACACTTCCTCTCATTATGCTCTTTCCATATATGAAGTTTCAATCAACTGGCATCAGGCATATTGAAGTTATCGTCCGGACAAAAAGTGTGACAGACAGACGGACAGACAGACAACTCTCACGAAAACAATATGTCTCCCCCATATAAATATGGGGGGAGACATAATTAATAGCAGACGACAAAGTTAGCAGACGACAGAGTTTGGCAGCGAAAGGGTTAATGCAGTCTGAATGCAATGCAGAAAGCTCCCCTAAGAGCTTTCTGTATTGCTTTCATTCTGCAATAAGCAACCACTTGTGTATAAAATGTAAGAAGCTCTTTTTAAAAAATATAAGGACCCTGGGAGAATATGGTACAGTAAAACCCCTCTAAACCGGAATTCTAGAAGAGAAGAATTCAGATACTTTTAGGCAGGTGCCACCTGTAATCAAGACCAATATTGTTACTAAATTTAACATCCAGTTTAGAGGAGTTTAACCGTACTTCCTAATCATTGAAAACTTCTGAGATAACATTAGCCATGTGTCAAACAGTTTGGATACCAATGGGACGATGAAATACTCTGCACCTCCTCTGGATCAAAATGCTGTTTGCAAATGCCAGTCACGGACTTAGCAGGATAACTGTTTACCCTTTCCCTGTTCTATGTTTGTTTCATATTCATGAGCAAAAAACTTATAATGAAATATAGAAGATGAAACATTGTAGCCATTTTAGAAACTAAAGAAACAGATTTATCAAATTCCATTAGCAAACAGAGCAGACTCTGATCAGAAGGCTCCTATAGGAGTCGTCTGATCTGGGTCTACTCTGTTTGCAGATGCATGAAAGGCATTTATATAAAGGATAGGGTTAAATAGCACCTCACCATGTTTTTATACAAGAAGCTATCAACATAGAATGAAATTTATTCAATTATATTTGACAAAAAATATAATTTCCCATAGTTTTGCAATATACTGTAAGCATATCTTAAAACAAGAGCCGTGTGCAGCGCCAACACTAATCTGATTTGGTGCTTGTACACTGCATACACTTCTACCAACCTATGAGCTTTCATGTTGATACCTCTTATACTTTTTTTATTAATCAGCTACATTAAAGTTTTTGCATGCCGACTACAACAACGCCAACCCCTACAACTAGGACAACGCCTACGACCCAGTGATCACAAAAGAACAACCTTTTTCTTTGAAAACAGACGAGCTAATAAGAACAATTTGTATAAATGTATATTTAACAGCTGATAAATATTCATGCATGGCTATACCCCATCAACTTACCCTGTAGGTTCTCCTTTCTAACAAGGAGGTCCTGGTTCTCGACCTCTAGCTGCTGTTTCTTGACCTCCAGCTGCATGGCCTGCTGTTGAACCTCGTATAGGTTGGCCTCGAGTCCCTCTTTGTCCATCCTGAGAGCAGCAACCAGCTCACTCTGTTGGCGATTCTCACGCTCTGTGGCAGTTACCTGCAATTATTCATATATTATAGCATTATTTCTAAGATGTGTTTGTGAAACACTATGCCCCGCCCAATTTTACCTTTGACCCTGAAAGATAACCTTGACCTTGAGATGTTGCCCAAAATGTGCAGCTTCATGAGATACACATGCATGCCAAATATCAAGTCTCTATCTCTACTGGTTCAAAAGTTATGGCCAATGTTAAATTTGGTGAACTGACCTATATATTTGACCTCTGACCCTGAAGGATGACCTTGACATTTCACCCCTCAAAATGTGCAGCTTTATGAGATACATATGCATGCTAATTATCAAGTTTCTATCTGTACTGGCTCAAAAGTTATGACCAATGTTAAAGTTGGTGACAAACAAACAAACAGACAGACAGGGCAAAAACAATATGCCCCCCAGATCTGAGCTGGGGGCATAAAAAAGCCAGTTTGACCTTTGACCTCAAAGTATGAACTTGACCTTGACAGGACAGCACTAACATATTGTAGCTTCATGAGAACATAAAGTATACATGCCAAATATGAAGTCTCTATCCCTAGTTCAAACATTATAATTTCTGATAAAAATTTCAGACCAAACAGACTGACAGGCCAAAGAGAATATGTGCAAAAATCAAGATCTTTGGGGAGCATGAAATGTTTTATCTCTTGAAAATATCAAAGAGACAGTTCCAAAGAGTAGTCACAACACAGTGTTTGATGGAGAACAAAGGAACTTGAAAATGTTTAAATTTACACATCTTATCTGGGTCATCTGTTGAAGACGATCTTGGTTTTGTGCCAACCATATTATGAGATCAATAGACAGGTAAATGTATTGTATCCTATGCCAGTCTAAATGGAAGGTAAAATCAATCACAAAAAGTAAACACTGAAATTACTACTTGTTTTATTAATTTATGATTATTCTATCATTGATTTCACCCTACCGTGCAAAATTTACCCAAAATTTTCTTCAGGGGGTCAATTTTGTGTGTCTAGAGAAAACACCACATAGGTATAAAAACAAATACAATAAAACCCCACAAAACCAGACGTTCAGTTTAATATAAATATCCGCCATGGAGATTTCTGCATGACTTTCACCCTGCATTAAACAGCCACCTGCCTAAAAGTCCCTTTAATTCTTCTCTACACCAATTCCGGTTAAAAGGGGTTTTACTGTATTTCAATCTGCAACAACTATGAAGTCTTATTACATTTTGCATATTTCCGTATATTAGTAATGGTCTTTACCTGGACCACAAGTTCTCCCTTGTCTTGTGTAAGGACTTCCTTCTCTTTGTTGATCTTCTGTAGCTGGTTTGAGAGACGGTCGATGTCCTTACGGGATGACACAAGCTCCTCTGCAAGTGCCTGCTTCTGCCTGGAGATCTGTTACAGAGACAAAGACAGACTCATTAGATTATACAATTACAGTTGCAATGTTCTAAAGCAACCAGGAAATGATTAAACAGCTGTTTTTTTTAAAAGCAGCTGGCTACACAATATAGGAGCTTTCTGCATAACTTTTGACCTGAATTAAGCACCCAAACATTCCTCTGTTCATGTGATATTATAACAATTAATATTCATGATATCATTATTTCTTACATGAATATTCACAAAGTAAAGGTAGTGCTTAACCCTTTCCTTCATACAAATGCCTTTTCAAGCATCTGCAAACAGAGTAGACTCAGGTCAGACGACTCCTATAGGAGCCATCTGATCGGGATCAGCTCTGCTTGCTAATGGAATTTGAAGGATCTATTTCTTTACTTTCTAAAATGGCTACAATGCTCTACCTTCCACATTTCATTATAACTATTTTGTCCATGAATATTAAGTAAGTATTGAAATTTGGAATAAATATAGAACAGGGAGAGAGTTAACATGCAGGAAACTTGATATAACTGAGCCATTATATACAGATAGTTTGGTTTGCTTGAATTTACCTTAAACTTGACATTTAGGAAAACCCTTTTCACATTTCCCCCCAAATCTTTGCATAATTTAACATAAGCAATTTTACTTTATAACACTTTTCAGAAGCATTACAGTTTCTACTTGCAATTTCCTAGAGTTATACAATAGTTTTGTAACTTTTAGATTATAGACAGACATTAATTTTAGACGATAGAGTATGTCTAACTTTAAAAGCACATCAAAATCTTTTTTAAACCCTGAAATCATTAACTCTTTCCTTCATATAAACATATTTTTACTCATTTGCAAACAGAGTAGACCCAGATCAGACAGCTCCTATAGGAACCATCTGATCAGGGTCTAGACCCAGATCAGACGGCTCCTATAGGAGCTGTCTGATCAGGGTCTGCTCTGTTTGCTGATGGAATTTGATAGATATTTTTCTTTAGTTTCCAAAATGGCTACAATGTTCATTATAACTATATTGTCCAGGAATATTCTGTAGGTATTGAAATTTGGAATAAACATAGAACAAGGAAAGGGTTAAACATTCTACATCTTCCTAATTTTGGATAGCACGTACAGTATTGAGCTGTTCAGTGATGTCTGCCCTCTCACGATTAAGGACCATGATCTCGTCCTCCAGCTGCTGACGTGTCATCTCACTCAGCTCCAGGGTCTGGTTCAGGCCTGCAAAATATACAAACAACCATGTCACACCTGACTAGGTAATTAAAAAAACACAGCATGTTTGAAAAAGGCTATGACTTGATTTTGAAATACAGTAAAAACCGTCAACGGCGGTCATTAAATTTAGTATAAATTTCGGTCTTGCCGATATGTGGCAGCTTAATGTTGGGTGAAAGTCATGCAGAAAGCTCCTGGAGGAGCTTTCTGTATGACTTTCACTCTGCATTAAGCAGCCACCTGCCTAACAGTATCTAAATTCTTCTTTACTATAATTCTTGTTCAGGGGGATTTACCGTACATAAACTTGCACAAGAAGTCATATGAGAATATAAGTATTCAAATGTTTTGAATAGTGTTCAAATAGTATTTAGTAAAGAGCAGTTGAGAACTTTGAGGCAGGTGACTGCTTAGTGCAGGGTGAAATTCATACAGAGAAGCTTATTGCATGACTTTCACCCTGCATTAAGCTGTTTTAAAGACCTACAATGATAATTATTTGAGTGTTCAGATTAGAGAGCTGTTTAAATTTAATTCAAATTTTTAAAAGTTAAATGGAACACTTCTACAACACTCACCGGCTTTTTCTGTGTCAAGGTCCATCTTCTCCTGTTCCACACGGACGAGTTCCTCTCGTATTCCTGAACGCTCCTGTTCCAATGCCTGTTTCTCTCCATACACAGCTGCTTTCTCTGACTCCATCTGATAAAAACATGCAAGTTTCAATTTCAAAAAAATCAGAAAAGTCTAATTATATTATCCATATATACCAAGTTGTTTATCCAGCAAAATTGTATAACCAAAAAATTAAGGGGTAAAAAAATAAAAAAAACATTTTCCCAATAATTCAAGCATATTGCAAAATTTTGGATTCTAATAACAAGAGTAATAAAAACTTGAGTGAGTTATACACAATGTCATATGCCTATTTTGTTGTGGGTATAATGACAATAAAAATCAGCCATGACAAACATGATCTATGTATGTAACAAGATATTTGACATTAGCTTCCTGGTCCCATCATGAACATTAATTTGCTGAACTTTTATAAATGTATTATGAATACAGAAATTTGTACCAATGGCAGAAAATGTAGAATGATATCTATATAATTCCATAAGCAAACAGAGCAGACCCTGATCTGACTGCTCCTACAGGAGCCATCTGATCTGGGTCTACTGTGTTTGCAAATGTGTCAAAAGGCGTCTCTATCAGCTAAGGGTAAAGTGGGTGACTTTTATTCTTTGTCAATACCTGCATGATGATCCTGTTCAGTTCAATCTTGTCTTGTCCTAGGCCTTCGTTCAGGCTCTGCATCTTGAGCAGGGCATCTTTAAGGGCGGCCTCCTCTGCACGAGACTTGTGAAGCTCTGCCTCCAGTTCTGTCTTCACCATCTCTGCCTTTCCAAGAGCCTCACCTAATGATATAGAAAATTGCTAACTGCTTAAATAGTTTACAAATTACTACTCTTGACACCAGGCAGCAATGAGAAGGAAGTATTTTGCATAAAATGATTTATATAATCACTTAAAGAATGCATAAAAAATACTGATGAACTGATTTATAGAAATTTAATTTATAAAAATATTTCACTAGATAAGATTTCCATTTTCTCTACCCTAATTGTCCTAACAATTTGGACTAAAATAGGCAAACAATGAAGACCATAATTTCACACACAAACGGTGCAAACCCTGATCAGATGGCTCCTACAAGAGGCATAAAAAGTGTTTAGGTAAAGGAAAGAGTTAACTGTAGTTTTGATCTGAAATGGAAATATAACTATCTTTCAGAATTGGAGGAAACAACAATTTTGCAGACGATAATTACTGAATATGCAAAGAATTAACTCATTCCCTTCTAGACTATTTTTAGACCCAACCTCTTAGAATTATATCTACAGAAAAGGAGCATTAACTATAGAGAAGGAGAATTTTAAAATGTTGTAGTTTTGAAAGCATTGTGATAAATAGAGCATTTGCTCCTACGGAGCAAATGCTCTATTTATCACAATGCTTTCAAAAAATGAGTTTTACAGAGGCGCAAAAAGGCGTCAGTAGGAGAGAATGAGTTAAGGACAAAGCAGTATAAGCACTCAGTTCTACTTACCAACTTCTGCTCTCTGTTGATCAAGGACCTCCTTATCCAGCAGAGCTCTATTCAGTGCCTCCTTTGTGGCCACTAGCTCCTCCTTCAGGGCGGAGTTCTTGTACTCCTGCTGCTCAATGATTCGCTGGCTGTAAAAACAACGTCATTATGCAATTATTTCCTATATTAAAGAGTGAGTACCCTTTGTCAAGTTACTTGGTTTAGTACTTGGCTATAGAGGCAGTGTCTAAAATGGGTCTTCACTGTTTGTTACACAACAGCAGATTCATATGTATTCGTTTTGTATGTTACTTTCCACAAATTGTGTGCAGTCCCAAATGATCAGACACTGAGCAGCAAGTACAAGAGAAGATCATTGTTTGCAGCTGGCCCAAAGGTTATACAACTTTTTGCTTGAGTCTGAGATCATTCTCAAGCATCTGATTGGTCAGATTCTGAGCTTCCTCAGAATCTGACCAATCAGATACTTGAAAATAATCTCAAACTATGACTTAGAAGTTTTATAACATTGGGCCCAGGTCTCTAATCAGTATCTTCAGTACTAGATAGGTGTGTACAATTCAAATACTAAAATCGACAGTTCTCCACCAAACCCTTTGTTATGACCATCCTTTAGAATTGTCTCGAAGAGACGATTCTAAAGAGTGGTCACAATGTAGAGATTGGTGGAGAAATAAGATAGTCTTGAAAATATTTCAATTTAAGCATCTTATTCTGGGCCTCTTTACATCTGTATGCTCCATCTGTGAACAGTGCAGACCCTGATTACATTGTGGCTGCTGATCTGGATCTACAGTTTGCGAATTTCTGTAAGCCATTTTTGCTCAGAGATGCAATTTTAGTATGTACGGAAAGGATTTGGCGACATAATATTGGAAATATTACTTAATTTCTTATATACTTCCTTTATCTATAGCTCTAGTCTACATACTGTGTATTGATTCCTGTTATCTGGTATTTATCCCAGCATGACGGGAATTTTGAAGAGATAATCTTCAACAACTTGTTTTGACAAGGAAGACCGCTATCATGAAGTTGGGTTTCACATTAAATGTGCAACAAACTTCTAAACTAATCCTCACCGATCCCAAATTAAGTCCAAAGGAGTCACTTCTGGCTGATTACTGGGGTAAAGTTCTCCTTGTATATAGCAACACCAAGTAAATGGTGGAATCTTAACCCTATGAATTTGAGAAACAAGTTGCATTTGCAAACAGTATAGACCCAGATCAGAGGGATACTAGACTACTAGAGGATATCTCTGATCAGGATCTGCAGTGTGCCATTCAAAATCCTCAAGCAAATTTAAGCATTTCATACTGCATGGACTTTTCCTGTAAAGATTGATGGGCCATTGCACTTCAAAATAATCAGCAGTCGAAAGGATATTCATTACTCATTAATTATTTTCAAAGTTTCATGACCTTCTTTTGAATTAACTATCTACTTCTTGCACAAACACATTTGATTCAAGAATTTAAAAGCCAGTGTATCATACGAATATTCAATTTGATCCCTAGACTTTATTATTATATGACCACAGAAGGTAGAACAATCAAAATGGTTACATGCAATGAAATTATCAATCTGCTACTAGAGTTATCTCTCTTTGTACAAACTTCAGCATTAAACTAGCTTCCTGGGCATTGGTTTGACTTGGTGTATTATAATCAATTTCTGTCATGCAAATCTATAAAAATTCAGGAAACAAATTTTATTTCTAACATGTTGTTTTCTAGCTCACCATCTCTCATTCTCCTTTATCTGGCGTTCCTTGTCTTTTGTGGTGTCATCCTTCTCATCCTCTAGATTGTCCCTCTGTCGTTGTAACTCGGTGTTGGCTGCCTGTAGTTTTTCATTCTCCGTGTTCAGGTTCTCAATCTGTTCATTGAGTTCCTGACGGACTTTTTCAAGATTTTGTTTCTCGCTGCTTGTCAGACCCAGCGCATTCTTGACACGGTCACGATCTCTTGTAGTGTCCTCTCGATCACGTCGCCTGAAGTATAATAAATACATAAAAAATAGAAAACTATTAACCCATTACCTCATAGGCTATTTTTTAGATCCAACCACTTTGAATAAATCTACCAAAAAGGAGCATTAACTAGAGAAAAGGAATTTTTTTTAGAATTTTGTAGTTTGAAACCATTATGATAAATAGAGCATTTGCTCCTATAGGAGCAATGGTTTCAATAGGTAATTTTTACAGAGGCATAGAAAGGCGTATTTATGAAGGAAAGGGCTAACCCTTTTCTTCATAGTAACCTTTCAACACCTTTGCAAACAGAGAAGACCAAGATCAGACAACTCCAGAAGGAGTCGTCTGATCAGGGTCAGCCGTTTACCCACGATGAAAATATATAGACCTGATCATTTACGATTTAAAGCAAAAAGATTCACTTAAAAAAATTATATTATAAAGACTAAGTTTGATGTTTTGAAGTTTAAGCTGATAATCTCCCTTCACTAACAACTGAACAACAGTTACTGTTTGTGTCCTTGGATGAGTTAACCCCTTTTCCTATCAATATTCAGGAGCCCTCTGATCAGGGAGTCCGCTGTTTGCCATTCAAAATCATCTAACGCGTTTAAGACTTTCATACTGAGTGGACTCTATAGTTATACACTGACGGGCTATTCCACTCTGAAAATTCAGCCTTGAAAGGATTAATATCAGAGATATGTAAAACGAACAAAAATTCATAGTGTGACGTGTGTTTGCAATAATGTTTTCCCTCATTTAATATGTATATAATGTGTATAATAGAATTTTTTAACTTTACTTCATGAATATTCGTATAAGAAATACTGACCATATGGATATATATGTAGTAGAACCTCTCTATAATGACCACTAAAGTGTGTTAAGTAGTTGGTATTTAGGGCAGGTGGGTGCTTAAAGCAAGGTGAAAGTAAAACAGAACGCTCCTATAGGAGCGTTCTGTTTTACTTTCACCTTGCTTTAAGCAGCCTTCTGCCTTTAACACAAAATACTTGATGTAATTTAGTGGCCGTTATAGAGAGGTTTTACTGTAATTTAGTGGCCGTTAGAGAGGTTTTACTGTATCAATCAATTGAATCTTTAAAGTGGTACATGTATAAGAACAAGGGAAGTTTTAGCCCTCTCAAAAAAGTAGAATTAGATCTATACTCCATAAGCAAAAAAGGCCAGACACTGAACAGACAGCTTCTACAGTTGTGGATATCTGATTGCAATAGAAAGGCAAATCACAAAAATAGAACTGACAGTTTGTTTTTAGCAGTTGATTCTACTTGTTTAGTGTTTGTACTGTGCTATAACCCTTTCCCTCATATAAACACTTCATGCCTTTGCAAACAGAGTAGAGTCAGATCAGATGGCTCCTGGTCCTGTAGGAGTTCTCTAATCAGGGTCTGTTCCACCTAATAAATATTCATGATGTCATTATATCTTACATGAATATTCAACAGAAAAATGGTTAAACTTACGATATATCTAAATCTTCCTTCAGGTTCAAGATCTGCAACTCCAGTCTGCGTTTTTCATTATCCACGTCATCCATCATCTTACGCTGAGCAGCATTATGGTCCTTCTGAGCTGCCAGCTTGGCTCTCAACTCAGCAATCTGCAGCTGCCGTTTGTTGAGGGCAGCCTGGACAGCAGAGAAAGTAGCATCAGCAAAAGCTGGCGACCTTGATCTGGCAAGAGGTGAGGTTGACCTGGCTCGCAATCCAGGTGACTTGGATCGGGCCTGTGGAGAGATGGAGCGGGCTCTGGACAGGGTAGTTTCACCATCTTCCCTAGTAATGTCATCCTCAGTGGCATCATTAAGGACAGACTCTGCAATACTGCGGAGAGCGTTGTGGAGGGATTCAGTCTCATCGCGGATCTGACGGGACATGTCCGATTCCTAAACACAATAAAGAAAAGATTTTAACCATTACAATGCTGAATTTTCAAATGGACTATTCCAAAATTAAAACAGGTCAAGCATACGGTGAACATTTTGGGATTTTTCTAACGAAAAGTGTAACATGCCAAACAGTGCAGAGCCTGATTACAGAGCTCCTCTAGGAGCCCTCTCATCTGAGTCTACACTGTTTGCAAAGGACATTAGTGACTCATGTCATGCACTGCCAGGGTTAAACCACAACTAGATTTGACATTATCATTTCAATATTATCATACATTCAAATATTCAAAATAAAAGGAAAAAAATCAGACATACAAAGCAAAACCTCTTCCAAGTTCGAATGCAGAAAATAGAATTTTCTTCAATAAAATCTCCTATTCCCTCTACATTCGTATATAACGTTATTATCATTTGCAAAAAAAGTTGTCCGCTGCAATTCCCCAAGCTGATTTTTCAATCTTTCCTCTTCAAACTGTAGTAAAATCAAATATAGTGTGCATAATTATGTAGCCACTAATTTGCCACTACAGTGTAACGAGTTACAGCCATTTCTTAAAACACAGACTGACCTGCATGTCTGCGAAATTCCTCTCTCCAGCCTTCAGTTCGAGGTGTTCGATGGCGCGTCGCAGGTTCTGGACAGTCTTATCCTTCTCTTCCACATGAATCTTCAGCTTTTCATTGGACATCGTCAGCTCATTCACTCTGCAATTACCAACAAACATGTTTGGACTTGTAACATTGATTATATGCAATAATTTTACACAATTTCTCAATAAATGTTAATTAAAAATTCTACCAGCAGTTGTTTGTTCTATTATCTGTGTTATGGCAATGTGGACTAACAGATTCCCAAGAGTGAGAACAATTGATGATACAGACATCCACTCTCACAACCACAGAGATGTATTTCAACCCCTAACTCCATGAATATTCATGTAAGAAGAACAGACATCATGAATATTAATCGGATTGTTACAATAGCAGATGGGCACATGAATTTTTGACCATGGCAGAAACTGTAGAATCAGATCTGTATTACATCATAAGCAAACAGAGCAGACCCTGATCAGATGGTTCCAGGACTCCTACAGGAGCCATCTGATCTGGGTCTACTGTTTGCAAAAATGTAAAAAGGCATATCGATGGAGCAATGGGTTAAATAAAAAATAATGGTCAATTCTCCACTAAACCCCATGTTGTGACCACTCTGTAGAATCTACTCTTCAGGACTATTTTAAAATGTGGTCATAACATAAGATTTTGATGCTGAAATAAAAGAACTATTTTTGAAGAAAAAAAATCACACAACTTAGTTATGCTGCTACCCAGTGTAAAGGAGTAAACCTGACACCTAGTCACATTATCTTGGTACTGGAAGTTCAATTCCAGTGTTTGACAGGTCATCACAATATATCAGTTTGTCTGATTGAATATGTAAGGTAATTACAACAGTGCTTTCACTCCCCAATAAAATTAGCTGTCAATATTTTACAAATTAGTTTTGACTTTACCTGGCATTGAGCTCAGCGCTGTGGGCATCATAGCGGGACTGAAGTTCTGCCATCTCTCTGGCATTGTCCCTCAGTCTGCTCTCCAGTGACACCCTCTCACCACGCTCTCTGTCCATTGCAACCTGCACATAAAATAATACATTCTCAGCTTATACCACTTCACAGAAGAAAGACCCTGGATGTTTGCAATACTTTACAACACTTACATAAGAGTGGTGTGTTTATAATTGCCAGAATTACACATGTATGTTTATACAAATGCATGAATTTGTATTCTATCTTTGCTTCTTTTGTCTTTACCATAATTCACTTTTCATTATTATAAATGGCCAAAGGCATTTTATATTATGCTGGAATGCCAATATATTGAACTGAACCACTTCACAGAATTATTTCATGTAATATGCCTCAGCATTTAGCACACTAGATATAACTAGATAAAACTTAACCCTTTCCCTGTTCCGTGTTTATTCCAAATTTCAATACCTACTGAATATTCATGGACAAATTAGTAATAATGAAATATGGAAGGTGGAACATTGTAGCCATTTTATAAAGTTTAGAACCAGATTTGACAAATTCTAATAGCAAAAAGAGCAGACCCTGATCAGACGGCTCCTCCAGGAGCCGTCTGATCTGGGTCTACTCTGTTTGCAAATGCGTGAAATCACGTTTATATGAGGGAAAGGGTTAAGTCCATGAATATTCATCTCAGAAATAATAACATCATGAATATTCATCTCAGAATTAATAACATCATGAATATTAATCCGCTGATTATTTATAGAGTAATCTTTTTGTCCATGGCACAAGCTATAGAATCAGATCTATATCATTCTCTAAGAAAACAGAGCAGACCCTGATCAGACAGCTCTTACCATCCAGAACCTGTGACAGTCAATCTGTGTCTGTCTGCTCTGTTTGCAAAAGTGTTAAAAGGCCTATCTATGGAGTACAGGGCTAAGAAGTCATCTATTTTTCAAATTTAGATTTTAGATTAATTTAGAAATTCAGATTTATTCAAAGAGGATGGATCTAAATATAGCCTATAAGGTAATGGGTTAAGCAGCCATTATGCATAGTTTCTACTGTATTAAACTTCATCAATGACAAAATTTAGCATTTTCCCTCATTTATGAAGTAGAACTATACATTGAATATTCTCTGTTAGTTGTTTTTTTAACCCTTTCCCTCATGTAAATGTGTTTTCACACATTTGCAAACAGAGTAGACCCAGATCAGACGGCTCCTAGAGGAGCCGTCTGATCAGGGTCTGCTCTGTTTGCTAGTGGAATTTGAAAGATCTGTTTCTTTACTTTCTAAAATGGCTACAATATACCACCTTGCATATTTCATTACAACTATTTTGTCCATGAATATTCAGTAGGTATTGAAATTTGAAATAAACATAGAACAGGGAACCAGGGTTAAGGTTTCTTACATTAGAACTGCCATGAAAGGATAACTTTTTTTAATAATCACATTTATGTACAGTAACTTTCCCTACCATTGTAACGGCTGTCATTTAACATGAAAATTAAAAATCAATTATCTTAATAAGTATTTTTATATTTTCAAAAGAAAGTCCTTTCAATGTACAACAAATAACACTAATAACAGTAATTACAGAATATAATGATTTGATGATTAACTCTGCCAAACACAACGACGGAGTTAAATCAGAAGAACATTGAATAGATGTAAAGCATTACCTATGAACAGCCTTTAATTATTTGCATGCTAGATGTGATTTTGTGATAACAAGTAAAAAGATTGAACCCAGATATTGGTAAGACACCGAGTCACTCAGCTCCTAAATTAAATTCCTGACCTATTGGCATCCTAATTGCAGTTTTCAAAGAAACAAAACATTAAAAGTTAGGAAACTGAAGTTTTGCAGAGAAAAGTACTCAGTTGGCAAAAACTTTACCCTATAACCCATTACCTCATAGGCTATTTTTAGATACAATCTTTTTGATTAAATCTACCGAAAAGGAGCATTAACTAGAGAAAAGGATTTTTTTTTAGAATTTTGTAGTTTGTAAACATTGTGATAAATACAGCATTTGCTCCTATAGGAACAAATGCTCTATTTATCACAATGGTTTCACAAAGTGACTTTTACAGAGTCGTCAATATGAGGGAAAGGGTTAAATTCTGCATTTTCTGCTGAAGTAGTAAAAAAGGACTACAATGAACTAAAGACAAACAATGCAGACCTCCCACAGAGTCCCTTGATCTGGCTCTACACTGAAAATAAGTTTCTTGATCTGGGTTTACACATTGTTCAAGTAACTTACCCGGTAACTTGTGTAATGCATTTAACCCTTAACCTTTCAATATTCATGTAAGAAATAATGACATCATGAATATTTATTAGCTGAATTTTTATAATGTAACATGAACGAAGGCTTATTTACCTTGCCAGAAATTGTAGAATCAGATCTATATTAGGGCATAAACAAACAGAGTAGACCCTGATCAGATAGCTCCTAAAGGTGCTGTATAATCTGGGTCTGCTCTGTTTGCATAGGAGTGAAAAAATGTTTGTATGAGGGAAAGGGTTAACCCTTTCCCTGTTCTATGTTTATTTCAAATTTCAATACCTAATGGATATTTATTAACAAAATAGTTATAAAGAAATATGCAAGGTGGACCACTGTAGACATTTTAGAAAGTAAAGAAACAGATCTATCAAATTCTATTAGCAAACAGAGTAGACCCTGATCAGACGGCTCCTCTAGGAGCCGTCTGATCTGGGTCTACTCTGTTTGCAAATGCGTCAAAACACGTTTATATGAGGGAAAGGGTTAAAGGGTTCAATAGACCTATTCACTCAACAATGTCATTGAAAGTTTAAGCATGAGTTAGCCATTGTGCCTTGCTTATCAATAGTCCCTGCCCTGTGAAATTTGATGTAAATCAAACTATTTTCCAATTAAATTCTAATTCCCTACAATGGCTTGAAGCTTTCATTGATTTTCAATACACAATAAACATTTATCTTGGTCAAATCAATTGATAACAACCAGGTAATCTTAGGCAATATCATACCTCACACTAACCTAACCTATGAATGCAGGAAACAATTGGCCTGATATTTACAAACAGTATGAACCCAGCTCATAGGGTTCCTAGGCCTCAGATCAGAGTCAGCACTGTTTACCATTCAAAATCCTGCAGCACTTTTCATACTGAATGGACTCTATAGTTAGCCATTTCCTTCATATAAATGTCTTTTCACGCATCTGCAAACAGAGTAGACCCAAATCAGACCCAGTTCCTATAGAAGCAGTCTGATCAGGACATGCTCTGTTTGCTAATGTACACTAAAGATGCAAGTATTTTACTGTTTTCAAAAGAAAACCTTTGGGAGATCAAGATCAGACAGCTATTCATGAGCCGTCTGATCTGGGTTGACTCTGTTTGCTTATGGAATTATATAGATCTGATTCTACTGTTTCTATAATGACCAAAAATTTAATGTATTAATATGCCATTTAAAAATTTTTTATCTTGTTAATAATCAACTCAGATTTATTTTGTAGCAAGATCAAATCAGTTAACCGTTTCCTCCATAAATACGCCTTTCTACGCCTCTGTAAAAGTCATGTTTTGAAACCATTGTGATAAATAGAGCATTTGCTCCTTAGGAGCAAATGCTCTGTTTATCACAATGGTTTCATAACTACTCAATTCTAAATTTTCCCTTTCTCTAGTAAATACTTCTTTTTGGTAGATTCATTCAAAGAGTTTGGATCTAAAAATAGCCTATGAGGGAATTGGTTAAACCTTAACCTCATAGAGTTGCAAACAGTGAAGGTTCAGATAAAACAAGTCCTGTAGGAGCTGTCTGATCAGGTTTACACTGTCAACTCTGTTGCCTTATGGAATTATTTATAGATCAAGCTCTACACGTTGTGCCATGACATAAAACTGCAGTCTTTATATTCCATTATACAAAGTTAGCTAATAAATATTCATGGTTTCACCGTTTCTAATATGAATATTCATAGGGTAACAAATTAATACCTGTGACTGTGTCTCTGTGTTGCGTGTGTTGGCATTCAGGTTGAGGCATGCTGTGTGCATGCTGCGTGCAGCCTTCGTGACGTCTGTGCGAACATGCGAAAGGTCTCTCTCTGTTGCTGTCTTCAGCTCGCTGAAATTACGACGAAATGCGACCACAGCCCTCCAGAGAGAGAGAAGACGTCCGTGCTCAGCACTAAAGTAGTCATTGAAACTCTGAAATAACAAATATAATTGTTAACTCAAACAATTGTACGAATATTAATCAGCTGAATTGTTATAATGGCATCAGGAACAGGGGAATTTTAACCATGGTAGAAATTGTAGAAATACATCTACGTTATTTCATTATTTCATAAGCAAACAAAGCAGACCCTCATCAGATGGCTGTTACAGGAGTCATCTGATCTCATTCTACTTTATTTGCAAAGGTGCCAAAATATGTATTCATAGAGTAACGGGTTTAACTCATATATATTGGAGTGTCCCTGAAAAAGAGACATAAGCAAACAGTGTATACCCAGATCAGGATCTGCACCAATTTCTTCACAAAGGAGCTTTCTGCATAACTTTCACCCTGCTCTAACCATTTATCTCATAACACCTTTCCATGCCTTTGCAAACAGAGTAGACCAATATCCCGCAGACAGGTCCTGTCTCAGCAAAACACTCCTCCTTTGAAATTCACATTACAAACAAGAGCACCGCGAGGCAGGGCATTATACGCCCGAAAGTTTAAAGGAGAGAAAACGCTTTTTAGAGATAAGGATATGAAAAAAAAAAAACATCAATAGTATTGTAATGTAAAAACTGGAAATGCTTCTTTTAAGCTATAGACATGTTATGTGTACCTCCTGAATTACTCTCTTCATACCACACACCCTTATCTAGTACTGACCATTTGTGTAAACAAGTTTGAAATAAGTGAATAAATATCCAAGATATGAGCATGGTAAGAACAGTGTACATAGCAATCATTTTCAGACTTTCAGACTTTTTTGAACTTTGGAAAAAAAGTCGAGAAAGTTTAAACCGAACGTGACATAAGTGCGTTTAACCTTTCACCTTCAAATATGACTGACCTTAAAGGTAATGATGTAGGTCTAGTTAGCTACAGCCAGGACACAAAATTTGCTAACGCTCTATTTGTGACCTTGACCTTGAAAGTTCACAATTGGGTTTTGTATGCAACACACCTTCAAGTGATACTGAAGCCCTATTTGTGACCTTGACCTTGAAAGTTCACAATTGGGTTTTGTACGCGACACACCTTCAAGTGATACTGAACATATGTGTGAAAGAATTTTGAAAATCGGAGAAAAAATGAGTAAGTTATAGCCAGGACACGAATTTGCTAACGGACGGACAGAATTGCTAACGCCCTATTTGTGACCTTGACCTTGAAAGTTCACCATTGGGTTTTGTACGCGACACACCTTCAAGTGATACTGAACATATGTGTGAAAGAATTTTGAAAATTGGTGAAAAGATGAGTAAGTTTTACCAAGGACACGAAAATTGCTAACGCCCTATTTGTGACCTTGACCTTGAAAGTTCACAATTGGGTTTTGTACGCGACACACCTTCAAGTGATACTGAACATTTGTGTGAAAGAATTTTGAAAATCGGAGAAAAAATGAGTAAGTTATAGCCAGGACACGAATTTGCTAACGGACGGACGGACAGAATTGCTAACGCCCTATTTGTGACCTTGACCTTGAAAGTTCACCATTGGGTTTTGTACGCGACACACCTTCAAGTGATACTGAACATACGTGTGAAAGAATTTTGAAAATTGGTGAAAAGATGAGTAAGTTTTAGCAAGGACACGAAAATTGCTAACGCCCTATTTGTGACCTTGACCTTGAAAGTTCACAATTGGGTTTTGTACGCGACACACCTTCAAGTGATACTGAACATTTGTCTGAAAGAATTTTGAAAATCGGAGAAAAAATGAGTAAGTTATAGCCAGGACACGAATTTGCTAACGGACGGACGGACGGACAGACAGACAGACGGACAGACGGACACCCAGCCAGACGGCCAGACGATGGAGACCATAACATAATACGACCCTTCGGGCGTATAAAAATGGGTTATTGAATATTCATGAAGTTATCAATTCATGCATAAATGCTCATTAGGGAAAGGTTTAAGCAGCCATTTGGCTAGAAAGGCCAAAATTAATGCTCCTTTTCGAAACATCCATTTTAGAGGGGTTACTGTAGTGACCACATGAGGATCAGATGGATCCTGTACGAGGTATTTGATCTGGGTCTACTCTGTTTGGTTATGGAATGATACAGATCTGATTATACAGTTTCTGCCATGACTAACCCATTCCTGTGTTCATAAGCTATTAACCCATTCCTCCATAGGCTATTTTAGACCCAACCTCTTCGAATGAATCTACCCAAAAGGAGCATTTACTAGAGAAAAGGAATTATTTTTAGAAATTTGTAGTTTGAAACCATTGTGATAAATAGAGCATTTGCTCCTATAGGAGCAAATGCTCTATTTATCACAATGGTTTCAAAAAGTGGTTATTACAAAGGCGTAGAAAGGCGTATTTATGAAGGAAAGGGTTAACAAAAATTCAGCTAACAAACATTCATAATGTCATTACTTCTTACACAAAAATTTTATCACGTAAAGCCGGTAAAGGATTAATCTTTTTAAACCTGAAGATTGCTATTCTTTGTACAGTTCATGTACACCAAATTCTGCTACTATTATTTACATGTATGAAAATTCCAATAACAAACACCAGGTGCATCACTATAAGTTTTGTTAGATGACTCAGGTTTGGTTCTAAATGATTTGCAAACAACAATAACGGATTTATTTCCGTTAAAGAACATGAAATTTTTAATCCATAAATACATGTCAAGCTGTTGACTCTTGCTGATAAATGTTTAAGATATGCTTGTTTGTACTGTTTGTGTTTTACATTTTGAAGCTTGAGATTGCATTGTACATTTATGTAAGGAGGAAAGAAACTTTTGGAACTGCAACTGCTTGCAGTCATTTTACCTAATTTGAGCCTAGTATCTCTTTATAGAGACATAAGCAAAAACTGTAGACCTTGATTAAAGAGCTCCTGAAGGAGCCCTCTGATCAGAATCTGCAAGTTGTTTTCTTCACAACCTATTTTCCAAAGGTCACAACAGTTAAGGAATTATTGCAGAAATACACCTCAGAATGAAAATTAGACTCAATCAAAAATGTGTTCAAAAACAAATTGAGGCAAACCCTTTTCATCATAGAGATGCCTTTATGCCTTCACAAACAGAGAAGACTCAGCTCCTGTTGGAGCCCATCTGAAGAGTGTCTGCTTTGTTCATGACACACTTTCGATCAGATGTTCATGACACACTTTCGATCAGATTGTACATTTTCTGCCATTATCAATAATTTCCTTATTGATAATGCCCAACTCAGTGAATTAATATTCATAGCTACAGTAAAACCTCTCTATAACGGCCACTAAATTACATCAAGTATTGTGTGTTAAAGACAGGTGGCTGCTTAAAGCAAGGTGAAAGTAAAACAGAATGCTCCTACAGGAGCGTTGTTTTACTTCCACCTTGCTTTAAGCAGCCACCTGTCCTAAATACCATATAATTAACATAATTTAGTGGCCGTTATAGAGAGGTTTTACTGTACTATGCCTTACATGATTATCCATTTCCTTCATGGAAATGCGTTTTCGTTCATTTGCAAACAGAGTAGACCTATATCAGTAGGAGTCATCTGCACATTCTTGTAAATCTCGTTAACACATTTCAAGGGAAGTTACCTGTTCCTCTTCCCTCCACTCGTTCTCCTTCTGATCCAGCTCCTCTCTGGCTTTCTGCCAATCACCAGTCAGCTTGTGGATGTCGGCTGTCAGTGATTGGTTGGCTGCCGTGGCCTGGTCTAACTGCTCCCTCAACATGGCATTAACATGGGCCAGACTGGAGGACCTACAAAGGACAACATGCTCTTAGTATCACATAATTTGAATGCGAAGGCTTTAATTAGAACACCTGATCTACCGAAAATTGTCTCTTTACTGAAACATACTATGGCCATATTCATGAATAACCTTTGCAATGAGTAAGGAAAGGATGTCAAATTTGTCTGACATCTCATAAGCATTCAAAATGTTCGACACTCAACAATCTGAAGTCAGATACTTACAAAACATGTTATTCTAAGTCTCTCCTTTAACAGATATGCCTTTTAACATCTTTACAAACAGAGTAGACCCAGATCAGATGGCTCCTACGGGAGCCATCCAATAAGCGTCTGCTCTGGTTGCTTACAGAATAATATAAATCTGATTCTTCAGTCTCTATGATGGCGAAACTTTCCGGTGTTCACATTCCATTGTAAAAAAATATTGAACTTCAATGTTCAAAATGTCATATTTTGTACATGAATTTTCAGGGAGTAAAGGGTTAATCTGTTGCTCCATGAATATTCCTACAAGGATATTGTACAGTAAAACCTCTCTATAACGGCCACTACATTATATCAAGTATTTTAAAGCAATGTGAAAGTAAAACAGAACGCTCCTACAGGAGCGTTGTGTTTTACTTTCACCTTGCTTTAAGCAGCCACCTGCCCTAAATACCAACTAATTAACATACCGGTAATTTAGTGGCCGTTATAGAGAGGTTTTGCTGTATATATGAAAATTAATTGGCTGAATACTGATAATAGCATACGAACCATTGCAGAAACTATAGAATTAAATTTATACAATTTCCTATATAAAAAGCAGACCCTGATCAAATACCTTCTACAGGAATTATCTGATCTGGGTCTACTCTATTTCCAAAGGCATTAAAAGGCGTATAGATGGAGTAAAGGGTTAACCCTTTCCTCCATAAGTACGCCTTTCTATGCCTTTGCAAACAGAGTAGACCCAGATCAGACAGCTCCTACAGGAGCTGTCTAATCAGGATCTGCTGTTTGCTAATAAATTTTCCTGTGTTCATGTGCCATTATAAAAAATATTCATGATGTTATTATTTCTTTCATGAATATTCATGGAGTAACAGTTAAAGCAAGGGATATTTAAATGAGAGGCATCCTACCTGTTTTGCTCCTCCTCTAGCTTAATGAGGGCCTGCTCCAGGTCCATGTTGTGTTCGGACTCGGCCATCCTCAGTCGCTGCTCTGTGCTATCCAGTCTGTCAGATGTACTCTGTAACTTGCGGAAAACAAATACCAAGATAAAATTCTCTGTAATACATGTACTAAATACAAAGTTAAAAGTAAGTCCAGCCTACGGATTTTTAAGAAAACTGATAAACTATATCATTTGCTTATCTAAGCATAATTTCACCATAAATGATTAACCGTTTCCCTCATATTGACGACTCTGTAAAAATCACTTTGTGAAATCATTGTGATAAATAGAGCATTTGCTCCTAGAGGAGCAAATGCTCTATTTATCACAATGGTTTCAAACTACAAAATTCTAAAAATTTCCTTTTCTCTAGTTAATGCTCCTTTTCGGTAGATTTATTCAAAGAGGTTGTGTCTAAAAATAGCCTATGAGGTAATGGGTTAAGAGACAGGACATTCTGAAAATACATTTACAGTGCCTTTACATAAACCAGATGTATAGCAATGAAGAGTTTAGATCTTTTTAGACAGGTGATTGTTTAATGCAAGGTGAAAGTCATGCAGAGAGTTCCCAAAGGAGCTTTCGACATACTTTCATCCTGCATTAATCTGCCTCCTGTCTTAAAGCTCGCCACTGACAATTATTGAAACTCCTGTTTAGAGGGATTTTATTGTACTTAATCCTTCAAACCATGTATATTCATCTAAGAAATAATGACATCATGAATACTAATTGGACTAATTGTTATACATGTAATGAACAAATGAAGTTTTGGGCCGTAGCACAAAGAGCGGAATCGTATCTACATTATATCAGAAGCAAACAGAGCAGACCCTGATCAGATGGCTCCTACAGGAGCCATCTGATCTGGGTCTACTCTGTTTGCAAAGGTGTAGAAAAGTGTATTTATAGAGTGAAGGGTTAAGATGCAAAGAGATATCTGTAATAACATATTACAAATTTTACTTCATCATCCCTATATGTAAAGTCCATTGTTTCAGATATTCCAAGACCTACACTAAAGCCACCTTCTCTTCTCCTAAGGAACTAACATACTAAATTCGGTGGTCTGCAAACTTTCCCTTCATCTCATGTTACGATCTATTATCATTCATTATTCAAAGGTCTTCATAATTTCTTGTCACAATCAGTCAACTTGTGTTTACCATTTATTACTTCAATACGAGTGTTCTTATGTCTGTTTGTGTGAACAATTATTGTACATAATAATTCTTGCCATTGATCTAAACGTTTGTTATTCACAAGGGCACTATGTCCACAGACCATGCCCTGTAAAACACATACAAGGAGTGCCACAAACATAAAGACACTAAAGTCTTGTTTGTGCTTTGCTCACTAACCCTTTACTTCATATCGAGGGCTTGGTGCAAAACTATTCTAACTCCTTCACAAAGTGAAGGAGTTAGAATAGTTTTGCACCAAGCCCTTGATAAAGGTTGCACCTACTTTGATATTTTAGGATTAACCCATTACTCCATGAATATTCATGCAAGAAATAAGGACATCATGAATATTAATTAGATTAACTGTAATAATAGCACACGTACACAGGAATTTTAGGCCATGACAGCAACTGTAGAATTGTATCTATATTACAATGTACATGTATATATATCATAAGCAAACAGAGCAGACCCTGATCAGACAGCTCCTACAGGAGCCATCTGATCTGGGTCTACTCTGTTTGCAAAGCCATAGAAAGGCTTATTTATGGAGTAACGGGTTAAAGTATAAGCGAGATAGTGAGAGAAATAAAACAAAAATGATTAACCCTTCGCTTGCTGAATTTTGAAATACATTTCTCCTTCTTTACCCGTGACCTTTTGTATAATTACATATATCTTCACTGTGTACAAGTATTTTGCTGTGCAATCACTGCTGTGGAGTGCACTGGTTGCATAATCAACTTGTAAATAGTGCAGACCCTGATGAGACAGCTCCTGCAGGAGCTGTCTCATCTGGGTCTTCACTATTTACAGGTTGGTATATTGATGTGAATAGCAAGCGAAGGGTTAAAGAACATTTTACGGCTTCATTCATTGTCTGAATTATAATTGTTTGTAATAAATATTATCACAAGACAAACTTACGTTTTACGGTCATAAAGACTTAAACACCTTTTCATGCATTAGCAAACAGAGTAGACCCAGATCAGATGGCTCCTACAGGAGCCATCTGATCATGTTCCGCTCTGTTTGCTTACGGAAATTTATAGATCTGATTATGCAGTTTCCACAACAGTGATAAAAGCCCTTTTTCATGTTCCAGTTTATTGATTCTGTAAATGAATATTCATGATGTGAAGAAATTTTGAATAAACAGGGAAAGAGTGAACCTAATTAATTTAACCTAATAACCTAATTATCCTTAGAATGCTGACACCTAGTCTCCCTGGTTCTCCACTGGTTTGTAAAGCTGAATTACTCAATTCAACACCATTTTGTTAACTTTAGATTAAAGTTTAAACTTCAAATTAGATTAATAAAGTAGCAAATAGAGTAGAATCTGACCAACTCCTTCAGGAGCCGTCTTAGGGTAAGAAGGGTGTTGTTATGTTGCTTTAACCCTTTCCTCCATAGGCTATTTTTGGACCCAGCCTCTTTGAACGAATCTACCCAAAAGGAGCATTTACTAGAGAAAAGTAAAATTTTAGAATTTTGTAGTTTGAAACCATTGTGATAAATAGAGCATTTGCTCCTATAGGAGCAAATGCTCTATTTATCACAATGGTTTCAAGGAGTGGTTATTACAGAGGCCTAGAAAGGCGTATTTATGGAGGAAAGGGTTAAATGTATGTTATTATAATTCCTTTTGTAACTCCTTTGTGATATATAATTTCTTTTCATGTATGGTAATAATTCATAACTAAACCATATAATGAAATATTGTAAATTGTTTTAATTTAATACATGATGTAGTTTTTCATTTATTATTTCGTACTTAAAAACACTGATAAAAGTTTCACACACACACTAATAAATTGGAGCAGCTCTCATGTGAATTCATTTAAAAGAATACTATTAATAATAAATATTTCGTTATTTGACACAGTCAGCAAGTTTTGAATTGTTGAGGCAGACTTTGTGACCTGGTTAACCATTTCCCTCATATAAATGTTTTTCACGCATTTGCAAGCAGAGTAGACCCAGATCAGGCAGCTCCTATAGGAGTCTGTTTTTTTTGCTATTGACATGATATATATATCGGATTCTACAGTTATTGTTGAAGCAAAAATTTCCCTTGCAACCTGGCTGGTATTTGCCAATAGCTTGAATCAAGATAAAATGCAGAGAAACTCAGTATGGCATCAAGATCCGAACTGTTTGACAATCATTCAATAATTTCTGAAAAGCGTCAACGAATCTGAAGAAAGTGAAAATTGTAACAAAATGGAGAATAAGTGAATAGCATTTTTATAGTAGCACAGGAGTTAACCCTTTCCCTGTTGCATATTTATATAACCCTTTCCCTCATATAAATGTGTTTTCACGCATCTGCAAACAGAGTAGACCCAGATCAGACAGCTCCTATAGGAGCCGTCTGATCAGGGTCTGCTCTGTTTGCTACTGGAATTTAATAGACCTTTTTCTTTGCTTTCCAAAATGGCTACAATGTTCCACCTTCCATATTTCATTATAACTATTTTGTTCATGAATATTCAGTAGGTGTTGAAATTTGAAATAAACATAGTACAGGGAAAGGGATAGGAAATAATGACATCATGAATACTTATTAGTTGAGTTTTAACCCTTCGCTTGCTATTCACGTCAATATACGTACCTGTAAATAGTGAAGACCCAGATGAGACAGCTCCTGCAGGAGCTGTGTCATCAGGGTCTGCACTATTTACAAGTTGATTGTGCAACCAGTGCACTCCACAGCAGTGATTGCACAGCGAAATACTTGTACACATTGAAGATAAATGTAATTATACAACAGGACATGGGTAAAGAAGGAGAAATGTATTTTAAAATTCAGCAAGCGAAGGGTTAATAATGGCACATTACACAGGGGCTTTCTGCATTACTTAAGTCCTGCATTAAGCAACCACCTGCTTTAAAAGACTCCAATATCTATTCATTAACTGGTTGCTATAGAGTGGTTCTACTGTATAAATATGCAAAACACATAATCGTATTTGCAATAATTATTGAACACAATGTAGGTCCTATTTATCTATTACAATATTTACATGTTGAATAATCTGTGTATCTAATATTTTTTTAATCTGTTTATTTTATTATTTTTGTTAAAAATCTTATGGCGCAGTTTATGGAAAAACCTGCTGAAATTTGGAATCATATTTATCTTTCGTCTGCGCATTGTAAGAACTCCTATGTAAAACATAAGCTTGTTTCCACAGATTAATCTTTATATTTAACCCTCATCTTGCTACGGTGATTTGACTGTTTGTAAACAGCTTGGATCTAGATGAGATGCCATCTACCTCATCATCTCATCAGGATCCAAGCTGTTTGACACTCAAGTTAGTAGTTTATTAAAGCTTAAAGAAATGAGATATAGGTAAAAATTTCAACAGCTAAGTGTAGCAGACATCAGTTTTATAGTAAAATAAGGGTTTATAATGCCAAACACAAAACACATTGTATGCCTCATAGTACCAGCAAAACGGATTACAAGAGTATTATTTTTCAATTTAATTCTTAGCTTGCAATGGGAGAATAAGCTTTGAACATACCATAAACCCCTCTAAAGTGACCATTTTATGGTAAAACATTACGAGGGCTTGGTGCAAAACTATTCTAACTCCTTTGTGAAGGAGTTAGAATAGTTTTGCACCAAGCCCTCGATTAAGTGTCATCAAAAGCAGGTGGTTGCTTAATGCAGGATGACAATAATGTAGAAAGATCTTGCAAGAGTATAAATTTTATCCTGTATATAACAAGCAAGTACCATTTTTAAGCAATATATCATTCCCCCATTGGAGACTGCTCTTAGCATTTCTATACTGCAGACAAATTTCTTGACAAACTTTTAATGAAATTGAGGTCAAGATCATAAGAGACGCCAAAGTTAAAAGTATGTGACACACTGCCTTCCCTTGATGCATCAACTCAAGAAAATTTGAAATCCTAGTTCTTGAGGACTTGATGACATATTTTTTACTAAAACTGAGGTCATGGTCAAGGTTACAGAGACACCTTAGCAGTATATGTCATTTCTCCTTTGCAAGATGCACCCACACAATAAATTTCAATATTCCTATCCAAAAGGGTTGAGGATATATCTTCTAGACAAATAATTTTTTACTAAACAGAGTTCATGATCAATGTAAAGGTCACAAAGAGACGAAAGTGAGTATGCTATACTCCCCCTTTGCAAGATGCATTCATACAATAAATTTGGAAACCCTAACCCAAGTGGCTGAGGAGAAATTGTCCGGACAAAAATCCGGAGGGAAGGGCAGGTGGACAGACGGAGTGCAAACCTATAGTCCCCCTACGGTGGTTAGTGGGGGACTAAGTACCATCTGTCTTTCAGACCGTGACTAGACCTCTTTTTGGTGGTCACTTTAGAGGAGTTTTACTGTAAGGTTTGATCCAGATGATGAACTTCAGTAACTTGTCATCCAAAACTTATAACACTGCAGCAATTTGAATATTCAAAGTGGAGTAGCCCATCACTGCTTAATGATAGAGTCCAAACTATCCGAACAGACTAAATTTGCTAACGGACTATTCATAAGAAACAGTGCAGACCCTGATCAGAGTGGTTGTTTGGGAGTCTTCTGGTATCTGGATCTACAATATTTACATAAGACAGTGTTACTTCTTTCTTTCTAAGGGATTGACATATTTTGTGGGGGGACATTGTATTAAATATGTGGTATAATAAAAAAACTGAAACAGACATTTGCTGAGCATGTTAAAGGTTCAACCCTTAATCTACTGAATAATTTTAAACTAACTCCACCTTATCGGTGTATTAATAAAATAGAAAGTTGTACCACCATGTGTCAATGAAGAAAATAATTATTATGACAAACAGTTCAGATCCTGATCAAAGGGCACTCTCAGGACTTATATACTCGGTTCCAACACATTAAGTGTTAATTATGACATTACATACACTGTATGAATACAACACCACTCGAGTCACCTCTTATACCCAAATCGTTCAAGCCTAATCCACAATAATCTTTCAGTCTTTCCAAAAGTCATGTTTCTTCATGCTCAGCTATTCTTCCTCGATTGTTAACCCCCATGTAAAAATCAATATCCAATAAGCTAAACTCTTTCCCATGTTTAACCTTTTCAGCACACAGTAACGTTTTGTCTGCCAAAAAAACTGCTGTCTGCTTCATTTCTTAATATACAGATTTTTTTCTTCAAGATTTATCAATGTTTTAAACAGTTTTGAGTCTGATGAGACGCTCAGTTTCAGGGCCTCCTTTACTTAGATCAAAACTTTGCAATGGTTAACCCATTCCCTCATATTGACAACTCTGTAGAAGTCACTTTGTGAAACCATTGTGATAAATAGAGCATTTGCTCCAATAGGAGCAAATGCTCTATTTATCACAATGGTTTCAAACTACAAAATCCTAAAGTTTTCCTTTTCTCTAGTGCATGCTCCTTTTTGGTAGATTAATTCAAAGAAGTTGTATCTAAAAATAGCCTACGAGGTAAAGTGTTAATTACCAATTCATACCAAAGTAATGAGAAAGTGTAGTGACAATTATGTCTCAATTATAGACCTATTGAACACTAAATACCAAACAAATTCCTTCATGCACTTTAGCACCTTCTCTCATGAATATTTATATAAGAATTCCTGACTTTATGAATATTAAGTAGAATAAAACTTATTCTGGCATAGACATGCATGGCATATATTTTTGGGCATGACAGATCTAGAAATTAAGGTCATTAGAAAGTTGCCCATTAATTTACCCATCTCCCTAATATTGACGCCTTTTGACGCCTCTGCAAAAGTCACCTGTTGAAACTTTTGTGATAAATAGAGCATTTGCTCCTATAGGATCAAATGCTCTATTTATCACAATGGTTTCAAACTACAAAATTCTAAAAAAGTCGTTGGTTCTAAAATATATAGCCTATGAGGTAATGGGTTAATAAGTTAATACTTAACTTTAAAGTGTAAGGAACGGACTATATAAGACCTTTGTAAACAATGTAGACCCAGAATATAGGACTACTGAGGATCTGCATTGTTTGTCATGAAATCATTTGCTTCAGTGATAAACTTTGATACAATTTTTTGTTAACCCTTTACTCCATAACGCACCTATTAAAACAGAGTAGACCAAGATCAGACGACTCCTGTAGGAGCCATCTGATCATGGTCTGCTCTGTTTTTTCATGAAATAATATAAATTTGATTCTACAGTTTCTGCCATTGGCCAAAAATGTCCGTGTTTATGTGCTATTCTAAAAATTAATCAAATCAATATTCATGATGTCATTATTTTTTACATGAATATTCATAGAGCAAAGGATTAATTAGTATTCAGAGAGGGAGGGGTCAATTGTAACTATTCAGTAGGTTAAGGTGTAATATGGAGCATGTAATTGTACATTCAATCCTCATGATTGTGAATCGTCATATTAGAAGAACTTACTCTTCCATTTCACTGAGGGTCAGGTTGGTTGAACGAACATAATGAATGGCAATGTAATCATTCGAAACTAACACAACATACAATGAATTTGTTTGAAATTATTCTTAATCTCATCAGCGATATTCCTGTATTAGAATCAAAAGTACAGAATTACACATAAAATACTATCCAATTTAAATACAAATAATACTGAACTCTTTCCCTCAAATATTCATTTGTTCACACCTTTACAAACAGAGTAGACCCAGATCAGATGGCTACTCTAGGAGCTGTCTGATCAGGGTCTGCTCTGTTTGCTTTTGACATGATATACTCCGATTCCAGTTTTTGTCAAATCAAACAATTCCCTTGAAAATTTTACCTAGAATAAATATTCAGTCAATAAGAACTAGTGATATTTTTTTGGTACTTTTTCTTATATGAATATTCTAGGGTTAAACTATATACCGGTAATTATATTTTAATTACTTGTTAAAATTTTCACTGATACATGTACATTTTGTATATCCAAACCAATCATTATTTGACCCCCAATTTTGTATTTCTTATTAAATTTTTATGTGAGCTGAAATATATTCTTCTAATGAGGAAATAAATGCTTTCAAGTCCCTACATGACAGCAACATTTAAAAACAATTATTGACCACCTACATACAACAAAGACTGTTTCACCAGAAGCTATAGCAAATTATTTTATTTTTTAACTTTAATGCCAACATGCAATGCAATACAGACCCAATTTTACTACTATTGTATAAGACTGTACAGCAGCGATAAAGATTTGCTTTTCAGACACAAATTCATCAAAATATTTGCAAGATTAACAAATTACTTACACCACGACCGTATCTACTCCAAGACATGCTACGTTTTCATCCACTAATCCATACAAGTTAAAGTTGTCTTAGAATCTAACACAGTACGTCACTGACCACTGAACTACGACCCGTCAACTGGTACAAGGGTCTGTAACACCTAAGGTCAGCCAGAGTCAGTTATTACCACTAAAGCCCCTTTTCATTCAGTAGTCTTACACCTCGAGTCCGATCGCAAACCCGCTTACAATGTCTGTGACAATAGCCTTAAGATTCTTATCTACAAAACCTTAACCCCCTTGAAATGTTATCTGCTCCCACACTTTAAAATTTATCATGCCCTAGAATCGAGCAACGAAAATCACCTCTTAATTTGCTCAAAATACCAATAAGGTTTTTAGTCAGTATGCAACCAGATCACTTATGCACTAGAATGGTGATCTAGATACAAACAATCAGTCAAAGCGAAATAATAAGCTCCAGAACAGCCTAAAGATTAAAGAACAGAATTTACAAATTGTGCCGTATATACCTGTACTAAATAGGTGTTAAAAATATACACAGCTGGAATTATGGGTGATCAGTCAGTTCCAAACTGTAACAATTAATGTTTGTTATCAACTTGTTAAATGGGTGGTAATGGTATTTATACCAGTTCCCATTGAAGACTGTGTATTTTGACAGATTTGCACATTAATCCATTTGAAATTTAAAAAGATTAATGACTGGACAGATTTATCTCTGGAAGACATTGCTTGATCAGGAAGAAGTCCACTACGTGCACATTAATTGGTTTTATACTTAACTCTTTCCCTGTTTAATATTCATGTAAGAAATAATGACATCATGAATATTTATTAGCTGAATTTTTATAATGTAAACTTTTCAACAATTTTATTTATTGCTTTGACAAAAACTAGAATCCGTTTTATATCATGTCAAAAGCAAATTGAACAGACCCTGATCAGACAGCTCCTCAAGGAGCCGTCTGATCTGGATCTATTCTGTTTGCAAATGTATGAATTTGTATTTATATGAAGAAAGGGTTAACCCATTGAATACTGAAAAGTCAAAATGGAAATAGTCTATCATTGTTTAACCCTTCGCTTGCTATTCATGTCAATATACCTACCTGTAAATAGTGAAGACCCAGATGAGACAGCTCCTGCAGGAGCTGTCTCATCAGGGTCTGCACTATTTACAAGTTGATTGTGCAACCAGTGCACTCCACAGCAGTGATTGCACAGCAAAATACGTGCACACAGAGAAGATATATATATATATGTAATTATACAAGAGGGCATGGGTAAAGAAGGAGAAATGTATTTTAAAATTCAGCAAGAGAAGGGTTAAACATTACTGGAAAAAAGGTAAACAGTGCATACCCTGATAAGGCTCCACCATCTTGGTCTACATTATTTGCAAATGCCAGTTCATCCATAATCTCATGAATATTAATGTAAACAATACTGACATCATGAATACTTATTAGCTGAATATCTATAACAGTATGAGAACAGAGTAGTGTTTGGCTTGGGCAGAAACGGTAGAATCAGACCTATAAAATTCCATAAGTAAGCAGAGCAGAACCTGATAAGCCACCTCCTACAGGAGTCATCTGATTTACCGGGTAGGTCTACTCCATTCGTAGAGGCTTTAAAAGGTGTCTCTATCAGGTAAAGGGTTAACAATGTCGTAAATGACGCATTTAACTTTGATAAAATCATAGCAAAGTAAAAATATCTTTTGGTAATTAACTCTTTACTCCATGAATATTCATGTAAGAAATAATGACATATGAATATCATTTAAATGAATTTTTACAATGACATTATGAACAAGGAAATTTTTTTTATTGTGACAGAAACTGTAAAATCAGATCTGTATTATGTCATAAGCAGACAGAGCAGACCATGCATGATCACAGCAATGTTTCACAACCTCTGGTTTGTCAATGCCCTCTTGGAATTAAACATAATCTCAAACCTCAATTTGTAAACGGCTTAGTCCTTTCCCTAAATGAACAGTCATGTGTGAAGTGATCACTTCATGAATATTCATTAACTTTAAATATTTTAGCCTAGACACAGTTTGAAACATTAGGTCTATATTTAGCAAACAGAGCAGACTCTGATCTGGGTCTACTCTGTTTGAACAGGCCTTAAAAGTCGTTACTATGAAGGAAAGGATTAACTGACTCAGATAATATGCCATTTCTGGGAGCTTTCTGCATTACTTTTATCCTGCATTAAGCTACCACCTGCCTCTACCACCCAGAATTATACCTCTTTTAGGTGGTCGCATTAGAGGGGTTTTACTGTAATATTCATTAACTGTTTAGCCACTAAGTAACTGTCTTCCGTAAAAATTCCTGTCTGATCAGGGTCTGCTCTGTTTGCTTAAGATATAAAATAGATATTATTCTACAGTTTCTGTCATGGCCAAACATTCCTGTGTCCATGCATGTGCTATTATAACAATTAATCAAATTAAAATAAATGATTTCATTATTTCTTATATGAATATTCATGAAGTAATGATCTGGTTCTACAATGTTTGCAAATCCAAATATACTTGTCTCCCACATTCAATGGGTTATATTTAAAAATGATATGTAAAATGAAATAGATTAATTTATACTTTCACCAGCAAAAAACCTATTTTATATAATAGATCTTTTTTCTTTTTATTTTAATATAGATAATATGTAGTATACACAACTTTTAAATTTCAAGTGGTTTCTAACCATTTTTTTTGTCTGTTTCATTTTCTGAAGTATTTTTTAATTCACAACGACAACTGAACTATTGGAAGCCAATTTACGTCGCCAATGTCGTCTTACAAGCATTCTTAAGGTTCTACAAATTTAAATACCAATCGTACAAAAGCGGATTACAATACACACATTTTTATAGATTAATACTTGTATTTACCTTTTGTATATAAGTTCATTAAAGCATACAAAAGCTTTCACTTTTAACTAAACCACTATTTAATCTAGTCTAGGTTTGTTAAAATGCATGACCTCACACACATGATATATAATACCTATCAACCCATGTTTTTTTTCTTTTGCGAATTCAGCAATCTAATTGATATGTAATATTTTGACAAATCCTACAATGACAATAGAAATATTTTGAATACAAACATTTGAGAAAAGGATAAAATAATTCCTGAGTAGTTTATTTTTATAGTAAGAAAGAGGAAACATTTCAATTCTTATATCTACGTGTACAATAAGATAAAAATGTCTGGAAATGTTCAGTCTTTTTTAACCCATTCCCTCATAGGCTATTTTTAGATACAACTTCTTTGAATAATTCTACTGAAAAGGAGCATTAATTAGAGAAAAGGAAACTTTTAGAATTTTGTAGTTTGAAACCATTGTGATAAATAAAGCATTTGCTCCTATAGGAGCAAATGCTCTATTTATCACAATGGTTTCACAAAGTGACTTTAACAGAGTCGTCAAAAGTCGTCAATATGAAGGAATGGGTTAATCTCAAATCCTACAATTGAAACAACAAAGAACATCTTTTTCATTCATTTACTTCATGAATATTTATATCAGAAAGAACTGTGTGTGAATGTTAATAATTAAGTAATGTCAAGCAATCCTCTGCCCCCCACTGGTGGGTGGAAGGATGGACAGATGGAAGGACAGATGGATGGAATGCAAACCTCCAATGAAGGGTTTAATTAGCTGATTTATAAAAGCATTTTGAACACCGAACTATTTGGCAAATTTGGCAGTAATAATGTGATATCATATCATTCCATAAAAAAGAGTAGATCCTGATCAACAACTCCTGAATATGTTAAGCTGTCTGAACTGATTCTGCTTCGTTTGCATAATTACATGTATGCATATAAACATGTCTTTATCAAGAAAAGGGTTATATCTATTGCTTTATATAAGATAAACTTGCTTTCTTTTCACCAGTCACTAACATACTAAAATATACCGATTTTTTTTAACAAAGTTACCTGAAGAAATGTAGTAAAATACATTTATACCAGCCTAAAATCGCTGTACTGTATTGAATATATATATCTTATTAGAAATTATAGGCATATATGAGTACAGAAATAAGCACACAATGAGAACAGAATCAAGAGAGTATGAGTATAGGTGTATCAATACAGGCAACAGTTAGTGTGGTCAGTAAAATACAATCATGCAACATGCAACAGGCTTTCCTCTTTTCTCAATAACTCTTTATATTTTAACCCTTTCCCTGTTCTGTACTTAGGCCAAATGTCAATACCTACTGAATATGTATTAACAAAATAGTTGTAAAGAAATATGGAAAGTGGAACATTGTAGACATTTGAGATTGCAAAGAAACAGATCTATCAAATTCTATTAGCAAACAGAGCAGACCCTGATCAGATGGCTCCTCTAGGAGCCATCTGATCTGGGTCTACTCTGTTTGCAAATGCATGAAAACACATTTATATGAGGGAAAGGGTTAAAACAGTAATTCTATGGAGTTTCATGCATATTATGCTGCCCACATTTCTTACCATAACATTCTGTTAATTGTTATCATGATGACCACTACTACTGCCTGTGAGTTTCACATGTGCTGTGCTCTTTGTTTTAAAAAATACTGTGTTTCAGTTATGCAAAAACTTCCATAAAACAGTCATATAGAAACTCTGGGTATATAGAAACTCTGGGATATCTCTGTGCTTAAAAGTTGTAACTCTACTCACTGGCTTCTCAGAACTACTTTTATTGGGTAGGGCAGCAGTCCTTGGAAATAACTCTGATTCACTTATAGCACTTGTGCTGAGATCACTCTCTAGCTCAGTGCATTTACGCTTGTACTGTAGAACCTAAAGATAACAGAAGAAAAAGGCACATGTGCAATGAAATGATAAAGAAACAACTGTTGCTATGACAACTAAACCAGATGACCTTCACCTCTGAGGCATTCTAAGGTGTGATTGGTCAGGTTAAAGACTTTTTGTCGTTCAGTGGTAGTTGACTCATCAGTGTTTCTTGCTTTAAATGAATTTAATCATTTTTCATTTTTCAAAATAATCCGGATTGTAATATTCTTTTATTCAATACTTCAAGCTTTTACATAATTAATCTAGAACCATATTGAGTCATCTAACTGACAATAAGTCCGAAACTGACCAATCAAAAATCTTCAACCTAGAAATAACACAAGCAAGACAATTGTGACCTAATCCTGCACACGATCTTACCCTTCGTTCTTGGTCGTAGCGCGATCTTATATCGGCATAATCGACCTCGAGTTCCTCAACCTTTTTCTTGTACTGAAGGACCTGTGTAAATTAAGATGACGAGTTAGCATAAGCTGGTTAGGGAATACACCTAGTGGTGGTAGTAGTAGTAGTTGTAGCTGCTGCAGTAGTAGTTGATGTAGTAGTGGTAGTGGTAGAACTAGTAGTAGCAGAATACACAGGGGTCGTATATACAGAACCCACTACAGTCTGGATCTGTATCAGAATGCATCTGCAAGCTTTGTTACAAGGTATACCTTCAAACAGACCTTGTCATTATCTATCAGAATTATTGTAAATAGTCCTCATGAAACCCACAGAGCTGCAAACCAGATGAGAGGTGTTATTTTCAGTGTTTAACTATACAGTCGGCTCTGTATAAATACTATGAAAAGCTTTAACTAGCTAGAGGCTTTTGAATGACAAAAAATACAGATCCTGATCAGAGAACTCCTCTAGGAGATCTCTGATCTGGGTTTACACTATTTGCAAATGCCAGTGAATGCATGTCCCACATTCAGTGGTTTAATGAAATCTATGATAAATTTTATGTTCTTTTATATTTCTCTAACAAATACTTTCTTGTTGGTACTCATTAGACTGACCTCTCATAGAAAATTCTAATGAGTACCAACAAAACACGGATTAGTCAACATAATATGCCTCCTATCCGGACTCGGATTGAAAATTATTTTGCCCACACAATGCAGAAGAAATCAAACATATATGACTTGTCATATACAGATTTTGGACAGATTTTATTTCTTGCAGAGACTTATCTGATACAGATCCAGTGTGTCACAGTTAGTCAGCATATATAACAATACAACAGGGCAAATATATATAAGGCAGTGGACGAGACATCTGGAGGCATGAGTACAACAGGTTGCCATGGCAATGCCCCACCTCAGGTAGTTACCTTTCGTTCACTGTCAGTACTTATCAAGTCTTTGTATCGCGCCGAGTCCTCCAAATCATGGCATTTTTTCTTGTATTGCAATAACTGTAAAAAGTCACAAGTTAAAATGAACACTATTTTGTACATTCTTTATTGCTATTGTAATACGACACATATTTCCTAACATCTGTTGTAGAAAACAGTGCTACAGGTGTGTACTCAACTACTAAAATCATCATTTCTCCACTAAACACTTTGTTGTGAACACTCTTTAGAACTGTCTCCATCAGACGATTCTAAAGTGGTCACAACATAGGGTTTAGTGGAGAAATAAAGAAGTTATTCTTGAAGAGGTTTTAAATTACGCGCCTTATCTGGACTCCTGAGAAAAAATAAATAAATTATCATTATGATCGAAACCCTTACTCATATTACCATTCTTGAAAATGGTTTTCCATTAATGTGGAACCCAATATTGTGTATATATACAATTGCACAGTATAAATGAAGATGCAGACAAATATTGAAAAGTTTCTATCAGAGATCTTGGACCATATAAAAAAAGAAGAATAAAACCTTTCAATCCTTATTTCTTTGTATCGCAATCTCAAAATGTATTCTTAAAAATTGAATGTAATTTCACATATTATTGACCCCTTATCCTGCCTATCATTACTTGAATATCATTTGTATATAGCTTTGGTATAGATGTAACACACAGTAACTCCGCTTCTCATCAAGGGACAATAGTTTCTCAAAAGTTTGAACAAATTAGAAAACAGTAAAAGTTTAAATTAGCAGGCATTTCTGTTCAGAACAGAAAGGGTTTGATTAAATTGTATGCCTATGGTCTTTTAACCATACTCTAATTATCATATGTTTTCAACAGAAAAATTTACGCTAAAAGTGCAGACCCAGATCAATCTGCTCCTGACGGAGTATTCTGATCTGGATCTACACTATTTGCAACTATGTAAAGTTGCCAATTTTAAATATTCAGCTTCACTAGAGGGGAAACTTGGTGTCCAAATACTAAGGGTAATTAACCCTTTCCTCCATAGGCTATTTTTCGACCCAACCTTTTTGAATGAATCTACCGAAAAGGAGCACTTACTAGAGAAAAAGAAAAGTTTAGAATTGTGTAGTTTTTAAACCATTGTGATAAATAGAGCATTTGCTCCTATAGGAGCAAATTCTCTATTTATCACAATGGTTTCATAAAGTGACTATTACAGAGGCATAGAAAGGCGTCTTTATAGAGGAAAGGGTTAAGTGTCAAATGTTTGTCACAATGCGGACATGCTGCATTATGCACAAAGCAAGCTGCATGTAACTTATCATGTGGCCAAAAGTGATACCTTCCACTGTCATCACCCAAAACCAATCCTATCTAATACCCACATTCCACTAGGCGGCGATCTTTGGCGATCTACACGTTCCGATGAAGCGCCATAGATCTCCACAAGATGGGGCGATATAAGTGTAGTTATGACCCTATTACGACCAGATAACTTTCCAGCAGCGATTGAGTAACGATCTATAAGATCCAATAGCGACTCTGCTGTCTTTGGTGGCCACCCAAATCCCCAAATATGTTTCGACCCTCCATGATCAGTTTTCGCTCCTTTGGCAATTCAGGGCAAGTAAGAGGCGATCCAATGCGCTCTATTTGCTCTTCGAGGGCAATCCCGGAGATCTATGGCCCTCAAGCTAGATATGATAGCGATCTCTGCGACCTACAGAGATTCATTATCACACAATTAGCGCTCCAGGCGGCCCGATTAGGACAAGATGCTATGAAAACCCGTGGCGTTCTACCAAGCTCAACAGTTTTACCTTTGACTGCAGAGTAGTCCACTAGCAAACACAAATATAATATTCAATCATGAACCATAGAGATGCTGCCGCATTTCAAATTCTTTTCAATCTGTTGAATCATACTTGAGATACAAACTTTTTTTAGCGCTTCAGTTACAATCTTGGCGATCAAGTAGCGCTCCGATAGTGATCAAGTAGCGCTTCGATGGTGATTTCGGCGATCAAGTATTGATTTGATGGCATTCTGGATAGAGCGTCACTGATCTTTGGGTAGGGGAGTAGACCGACGGCGACCTTGGCGATCATTGAGATCTGATTGAGGCCCACTAGAGATCAAGTGGCGCTTCTGGCGCTCTATTTGGCGATCTTTGGCGCTCTCACAGAGCACCATAGGTAGCCGCCTAGTGGAATGGGGGTATAAGGATGGTGTGAGTGTAGACAGCCGAAATTCAAATATCTAGCAACCATGATTTGTGTTCTATGCCTTGTGATGAATAACATAATGATTCCTAGAAATGAGAAGCTGACTAACAGTGAAAGGATTGTTTTGTGACATTCAAATGTATGCAAATTCTGTGTCTTGCAAATCTCTGCAATACATCGGTGACATTTGAGGGCAAAAACAATGATGAATCCATTCCTCTGAAAATAAGGCTAAATGGTCAAGACAGTGACAGTACTGATCCAAGTCAAGGACGTAATGTAAAACTGCAGTATAAAGATTTAACCCTTCCACTCATAAAAATCTTTTTCGTGCCTGTGCAAACTGAATATAGTAGATCAGAAAGCTCCTACAAGAGTCATCTGATCAGAGCCTGCTCGGTTTGCTAGACTCCAGTCAGTTTCTACCAATACAAAACATTCATTTGCACATCGATATGCCATCATAAAAATTCAGCTAATACATATCCATGATGTCATTATTTCTTGCATGAATATTCAACAGTGATTAACCTTTGAAAGCTAGTGCAAAATATTATTCTGATGTCCATTTCTCTTCAAAATTAAGTGAGTGTCATACAGTTTGGATCCTGATGAGACATTGAAGGCATATAAAGATGTATTTATGGAGTAAAGGGTTAATGTCTTTGGCCCATATAGCATACATGTATAGTTACAACAGATTTGCAGTAAGTCCTTGACATGGCTAAATTCGCAATCTCAATGGCTGAAAATAAATGATGATCAGAACAACCTGAAAACAAGAGAATAATTTGCAATGATGATGTCATTATGTGACACAAAATAAGCAAGATAAATACCTGCCACATCGCCAGACGAGCAAAAAACTAGAAAATTAGCATAACAGACTTCAAACCTGAACAAAAGTTTTCAATTTTAAAATATATATGATCAAATTCTAGTTTTTTTATGATCAAAGGCCAGTTTCAACTACAATCTGCTATGAGTATTTAAGTAATTATTGATTTGAATTGTGACTTTAACACATTCCCTCATATTGATGCCTTTTGATGCCCTTGAAACCACTGTGATAAGTAGAGCATTTACTCCATAGAAACAAATGCTCTATTTATCACAATGGTTTCAACACTACACAATTCTAAATAAAAAAATCTTTTTTACTAGCCAATGCTCCTTTCCAGTACATTTATTCAAAGAGGTTGGGTCTAAGAATAGTGTACGAGATAATGGCTTAACACTTTCATCATTAATATGGACTCAGTCACTGTAAAAAAGCCAAACCTTTTTCTCCAAAGAGTTAAAGTTATGGTAAATACAAAGCACTCTAAATTCTAAACAAGAGTATTAAACCATTCCCTTTTCAATATTCATGTAAGAAATAATTAATGATGTCATGAATAATTATTAGCTGAATGTTTATAATGCAAATTTTTCAAAGGCATTGTTTTGCATTATATATTTCCATAAGCAAACAGAGCATACCCTGATTAGACAGCTCCTATAGGAGCTGTCTGATCTGAGTTTACTTTGTTTGCAAACACGTCAAAAGTCGTTTATATGAGGGAAAGGGTTAACAGAGAAACAAACACAACCCCATTTGGCATTTAATTTGACAAAGTAACTTTCATGTGCATAAATTGTTGTTTGTTATATCTTTTCAAATAACAGTGTCTGAGGACCAAACGGTTTGAATCCTGATGAGACACCGGATTACTTGGAATCATTATATCTGGATCAAAACTGGTCAATATCTCAATCGGTCTATAGTTTTGGAAGGGTGAACTTGACATCAATGTTAGACCATGTCATCAACTTTGTCACCAAATGTCAATATTATAAAATCATTAATGGAATGTTTTCCTTACGGTGTGGGAAACGAGTCACTAATGTCCTTTGCAAACAGTGTAGACCCAGATGAGAGGGCTCCTAGAGGAGCCCTCTCATCAGGGTCTGCAGTGTTTGTCATGTTACACTTTTCTTTAGAAAAATCCCTAAATATTGACCATTAGCTTGACCTGAATGAATATTGGAATAGTCCATTCGAAAATTCAGTGTTGTAAGGGTTAATACAATAAAAACTTCCCAAAGGCCATTACTTCACAAATATAAAGACAATTGTTTTTTGTTACAACCTTGTTCATAAAAGGATTTACCTGTAACTGTTTGCATGATAATAGTACATATATTGTAGTCTGCAAAAGTTGTCTTCTGTTGCAGTTCCGGTGGTTAATGTTTCTTGAATTTCCCTTCAATAATGCAATCATGGTGTCAAACATTTTGGATCCCCTGATCAGATACTCTGTATCTCGTCTAGATCAAAACTGTTTGCAACGGTTATCAAAGATTCAATGTTAAGTGTGCAAAGTTAAAGGCAAAAGAAACATTATATATGAAACAGAATATGGCCAAACCCAAATGGTTATATTGAAATGTCTCCTATGAACTCAAGCCTGGCACATACAGCATAGGTAATGAAGCAGTAAGCTTGATCTCTGTAACAATGACATACCACATTTTCCCTTATAAGCACTCCTGGGGGGGCATTACATTTTGTCTTGAAATCATTGTGATAAATAGAGCATTTGCTCCTATGGAGCAAATGCTCTATTTATCACAATGGTTTCAAAAAGTGACTTTTACACAGCCGTCAATATGAGGGAATGGGTTAACATTGGAATGCTTGAAACAAGTAGATATATTTGCAGACAGTGTTGAATTATATAGATCTGACTGTATATAATAAGTGCAGTTTATCATTTCTTACATGAATATTCATTAGGTAAAGGGTTAATGGGTAACATAAAAACGCAAACACTTGATCTTCTGAAATTTATAGTGTATGTAAGATATTGATCCAAACTTAATTTCAGTTTCAAAGCAAGTTTCAGTCCATTTAACCCTTTACTCCATGTATATTCTTGTAAAAAAAAAATTCACATTAATGTAAGAAATGATGACATCATGAATATTTACAAGTTCAATGTTTATAATGGCATAAATTATGCACATAGGATTTTTTTGTTATTTGCAGAAACTGCCGAGTCAGGTCTATTGTAATTTCATAAGCAAACAGAACAGACCCTGACCAGATGGTTCCTATTTATAAGAGCTATCTGATCTGGCTCTTCTCTGTTTAAAAATACAGTAAAACCTCTCTATAACGACCACTAAATTACATCAATTATTTAGTGTTAAAGGCAGGTGGCTGCTTAAAGCAGCTCCTATGGGAGCGTTCTGTTTTACTTTCACCTTGCTTTAAGCAGCCACTTGCTCTAAATACCAACTAATTAACACAATTTAGTGGTCATTATAGAGAGGTTTTACTGTACCTAAAAGCATTTTATGTGAATGAAAGGGTTAAAATGACATATGAACACAGGATTTTTAACCTAAGCAGAAACTGTAGAATCACCGCAGATCTATATATAAATTCATAAGCAAACAGGCCAGACCCTACAGGAACCATCTGATCTCTGTCTACTGCTATTGCAAAAGTGTCAAAATGCATCTCTATAATAGAGTGAAAGGTTTATTCTAGGTAAAGTTCAGTATTGACATGAACTCACAAATTTTATCTTGATCCAATCTAGACAAGATGTGTTTATTCTTTGATTTATCAGAACTGTATGAAACTTAAAATATAATTCAAACAAGAGATGTTTGTAAAACATGTATACCCCCTGACCTTTGGCCTAAAAAACAATAGGGGTCATCTAGTGGTCATAACTAGTCACCACAGCAAGTTTGAAGATCCCAATAAACCCTTGTTATTGATCGGAAACCATTTCACCAGTTAAGGTCATGGTGACCTTGACCTTTGACCTAGTGACCTAAAAAATAATAGGGGTAATCTAGTGGTCATGACCAACCACCACAGCAAGATTGAAGATAGAAGCCGTTTATCAGTTATTGATTGAAAACCGGACAGACAGACAGACCAACCGCCCAACATGGGCAAAGCAATATACCCCCATTTTCAAAAGGGGGGTGGGGGGGGGGGGGTGTTATGAATATTAAAACTGTATGAAGAACGAGAGAAGTGAATAAATTTTGACATTTTGCCGGCAAAGGATTAAATCTTCTGCTGCTACATAGTGTTGCTGACAATTTCCACTGTTGAACTTTCTTCCCTTTTGTATAAAAAACACAATCACATTATCAAACAATTTAGATCTGGATCTAATCTGTTTGTAACGATGATCAAAGATTTGGCAATGACAGTGAAAGAGAGAAATCAATATCTGTTAAATAACTCATTTGAATTTGTTTGTAATACACAACCTGCTGTCCTTTATAGTCCTCATGTTAACCCTTCGCTTGCTGAATTTTAAAATACATTTCTCCTTCTTTACCCATGCCCTGTTGTATAATTACATATATCTTCACTGTGTACATGTATTGCACTGTGCAATAACTGCTGTGGAGTGCACTGGTTGCACAATCAACTTGTAAATAGTGCAGACCCTGATGAGACAGCTCCTGCAGGAGCTGTCTCATCTGGGTCTTCACTATTTACAGGTAGGTATATTGACGCGAATAGCAAGCAAAGGGTTAAGTATTTATACCTTATCTACAAACCTATAACTGTCTTTCCCATGGCTATTGAGTAATTAATGGTGCACTTTCATATTGACATGCACTACATTGCATTGTACAAGTCTCAATTGCCATCTGAACATTGCATCGAATTTGGCAAATTTTGACGACTCAGCATTTTGTGTCATATTTCTATATTTCCAAAAGTTACTGTAGATAATTATTTTCTCAACACAATTTTATTCCTAAATTGCAAATATGGATAGAAACTACAGAGTTTCGAATATGACATTTCTCTGCTTGGGAATCTATTTTACCTTGAAAACATAAGCATGGTTACAAAAGAATGGGGTTAATTTGTCACTCTTTGGAAACCCTTAATCTGATATGATGCTTTATATAAATCATTTCTGTTCGATCTTATTTTGTATGGATTACCTTGGCCTGGAGCTTCTGGACTAGCTGTGCCTGTCTCGCCTGCCCGTCTTGATACGCCTGGAGTTTACGCTTGTAGCTTGAGTGCTCGTCTTCGAGTTTCCGCCTCAGATCAATGTTCTGCTGGAGAAGAGGTTTGGATGACGGGTCAGCAGAGTCTGTGCCTTCCCCCTTTAGTGACTGCTCAAGCTGAAGTTAACAAGAACATGAGTTCAATAATATTTTGAAATATTAGCTTCTAAGAATCCCTATATTGGATACGAAATGACCTTTATTAACACTTTCTCTGTTCTGTATTCATGTTAAACATAATGACAAAAAAATATTTCTTAGCTCATTTTTTATAATGTAAACTTTTCAAAGGATTTTTTTTTCATTGACAGAAAATGTAGAATCAGATCTATATCATGTCAAAAGCAAACAGAGCAAACTCTGATCAGAAGGATCCTATAGGAGCCATCTGATCTGGGTCTACTCTGTTTGCAAATGCATGAAAATGCGTTTCAAAAGGGAAATGGGTTAAGACAAACTTTTAAACAGTCGTATAAATTCAGAAATCCCATCAGACAGAATTAAACGAAGAATAAAACTACTATAGTGTAGACCTCAATAAACTATTCTGCTTTGAAGAAAGATAATAATTGTAATACAAATTTTATCATGGCATGAGTATTAGTAGACCTCAATAAACTATTCTGCTATGAAGAAAGATAATAATCGTAATACAAATTTCATCATGGCTATGTATTATAAATGACAATACAATGTGAATGAATTACAAAATAAAATTCTCTAGATGATTCGGAATAAAAACTTTTAAAACTCATAAATGCATTTTCACACCTTTTGCAAACACATCAGGTCTGTTCCGTTTGCTTATGTAATAATGTAGATCTGATTCTAAAGATTTTGTCGAGGCAAACAATTTCCTTTGAACATTTTTGCATTTATAAATAATCAGCTAATAAATATTCATGATGTCATTATTTCTTACATGAATATTGAACAGATAAAGGGCTATATTATACAATGGTACTGACATTCATCTTTCAAAAATAGTATTCACACTTCAATTACACTCCACCCTTTTCTTGAAAATCATAAACATAAAACACTTTGGATGCGAAAAACAAGTTTACTGTAATTTGCAAACAGTGTAGACCCAGATCAGAAGGCTGACCTACAGGATCCCTCTGATCAGGGTCTGCACTGTTTGTCATTCAAAATCCTCTCACAACTTACAGCATACCCTTTCATACTGAATAGACTCTATCATTATACAAGGATGGACCATTCCACTCTGAAAGTTCAGCATTCAAAGGATTAGTTACTGAAGTATTTTCTTATCAATACAAAAGCAATTACAAAGCTGACAATGGACAGAAATCTGGTACCTTATAATGACCAGAATATGAAACTAGACTAAGAGAAAACACATACACGAAAAAATCTATTAAGGGATCATTTAGTGAATATGCATAACTGGTAGATACATACTCCTGAATATAAAATTGTAATGCATAGAATTTTTTTTATTGCTTTTCCTCTTCATTAATTCTTTACTGGATGAATATTCCTTAAAGAAATATTGATATCATAAATATTCATTAGCTGATTTTTTTAAACAGGCATGACGACCATAGAATGTTTGGCCAGAAACTTTATAATCAGATGTGTAATTCCATAAGCAAACAGAGCAGACTCTGATCTGATCAGATGGCTCCTGCAGGAGCACTGTTTATACAGGCACCAAAAGGTGGTGCCTTCATCTGAGAAGATTGACAATTCAACTTCTTTTGAGTAAATACTTTAGAGGTTTTGCTGTATATAAAAAACAAACACACAAATATGTAGTTACAATCTGGCTATTAATACCGCCACCATATATCTCTCATGCAACAAACACAGTTCATGATAAATATTCAGGTTATCATTATTTTTTACATGAATACTGAACAGGGAAAGGGTTAAATGACAACTTATAGTTTTTTTTGTACCTGAGGTCTATGTCAACCCGACCATCGAAAAGACGCCACTTGAAAAACGAATCTAAACAAATCTACCCCTTGTTTTAATCTTTTCTTATCTCTATATACTGAACCCATGGGGATTCTTTCCTTTTACCGTATCCGCATGAATATAAATCGCAAAGATGTATAAAACGCACCCTTAGTTTCAAGGGAAATCTGGAGGGAAAATGCTTACATGTGTAGATAAGTCGCATCTTAAAATATTGACCCAAAACACAGCATATCCATTTTCCTGTGCGCGAAGGATTCATTCAATGTGGTGTTTGTGTAACGCTACTTGCCACATATGCACATAATAGGACTAGTAAATTTTAATGTGTATAGATGTGGGTACAATAAAGATTTGGAAATTTCAGTATTTGTTATGATTTTATGTTTGTATGACAGCATACATATATATGCCACATAAAAGTATGTGTGTAAAGTCAAGATTTTGAAAATACTTCCATACCGTGTCGGGCGTATCGAATTCACCACTCTAGGTAACATTTGTAGACAAGCTGATAAGCTCAGGTCTAATTAACGGGTAATCCACATGCGTAGAGATTGACAGTAATCCACAAGCCTGTCAGACCACAATCTTTTGTTAAAAAGTCATAAACCGATAGATAACGTGACCATTAGCGTGTTAGTGTGTGTGATAGTGTGTTAAAACAACAAAGATGGCGGTCATTACAGAAAGGTCATGTGTCGTGTTTAAAATCTCATTGCAGGAAAATGTTTTTGGATCAAGTTCATTAGCATATAAGCCCCGCCCTCCTCATTAGAATTTCAGTGGATACCATAGCCCAGCACTTAACCTTTTCCCAATATGAACGTTACACTTTCCTAAATGAATAAACTGTTCGTGCACAAATGAAATAAGTTAATAATTTTTGTACTGTGTCCAGTATTCACAAATAAAATGCATATAAAGCACGGACTTTCTTTTCAGGTAAGTTTAAAACACTCAGATAACACTTTATTGTAAATAATAATCTATTATAGAAGTTCTGCAAGTGTTACGCAACTTGATACAAGATGGCGGACTCGAGTCGGAAGATTCGATAGATGCCTTGGTAAATTTCATTTTACTCGAGAATAATTTTTTTTTTTTCAATTCTGTGTATACGACGCACCCATCCTATTGAGTATCGAAACTTTGGGAAAAAACTGCGTCTTATATTCATGCGGATACGGTACCTGCCAACCATGAGGTGAGTGGGACTGGCAATAGGTATTCGCACCTAATACAACAGAACCTGTCTTAACCCATTCCCTCACAGGCTATTTTTAGATCCAACCACTTTGAATAAATCTACCGAAAAGGAGAATTAACTAGAGAAAAGGAAAGTTTTAGAATTTGTAGTTTGGAAACCATTGTGATAAATAGAGCATTTGCTCCTATAGGAGCAAATGCTCTATTTATCACAATGTTTCAATAGGTGATTTTACAGAGGTCCATATTTATGGAGGAAAGGGTTAAGCGGCCATCAAAAAGATGGCTAATATTATGGGTCTGAAAGGCAGGTAATAGCATAATGCAGGTCAAAAGTAATGCAGACAATTCCTATAGGAGCTTTATGCATTACCTTAAAGTTTGTCCTGCATTAAGCAACCACCTACTTTTTAAGACCCCTGTGTTCAATAAATGAATGGCCACTTTATACAGGTTCTACAGTACTTTGATCACGACTTAACGTTTTGCACACAAAGTAAATTCTCTTTCAAAATATAATCTAGTCTCAAAATAGATATAATCAAATATTTGTCCTTTCAAAATTTATGATGTCAACCAATGTCAAATAGGACACTCTACATATTAACTGGATCCAAACTGTTATGTTATGAAACATTAAGCAGACCATTTCAAATGCCACTTTAGGCTAGTGTTAATGATACGTACTTCACTGTTGGTAAACGTCCCAGTGGCAATTTTCAAAGACTGCTATTAATTTTCAAAGTGAAATGAATAGTAATTTTTTTAAATGTAGAGCCTATTCATTATGGAAGAATTATAATTTGCAAGCATTTTTTGAAAGCCAAATACAGCCATCTCTTGTCGGAGGGCTCCTCCAGCAGCTCCCTGATCAAGGTCAACACTGTTTTCAATTGCCACTAGGTAACTTGTTTCCCCGCATTGAAAGGGTAAAGTACTGAAGTTCGAAAGTGTAAAGCACATCCTGTGCAATTGAAACAACATAACGAGACCTTTGTAAATGTTTGACCAAATACTGTTCAAACATATTTGTTATGAACATTTAATGTACAAATGTATAATGAATTAACTATTCCTACTATGTAACAATGTACCTACGTGACTTATGCAAGCTTCTATTCACACCAATCTCATGTGTTAAGTTTTGAATGCGGAGTCTTTCAGGCATGTTTTAACACTCAAATATTACCACAAAATATGCAAACAATAGCTCAATGGCTTGCAACCAAATTGTTTGCTCAGCAAAATTCTAGCTGTTCTAATAGAACCATAAACTACCCAGTATATCTGGACAGACAAACTTATGCAAATAATATAGACATAGATCAAACAGCTTCTGAAAAAGCAGTTTGATCTTGATCTACACATTTTGCTATCACTTTAGGTTCATTTATAACTATGAAAATGATGTCAATTTGACTTGTTTACAATTGCAGACTGGTAGAGAGAGTAGATTTGGGTGTCGGAATATTTAAGGTTATTATGGTACATGTTATGCAGTTTTTGTCAAGCAATATACAGTAAAACCTCTCTAAGCCAGATGTTCAATTTAGTATAAATATCAGTCTTGGAGACCAGTGGCAGCTTAATGCAAGATGAAAGTCACGCAGAAAGCTCCTATATAGGAGCTTTCTGCATGACTTTCAACCAGCATTAAGCAGTCACCTGCCTAAAAGTATCTAAATTCTACTCTACTAGAATTCTGATTTAGAGGGGGTTTACTGCATAGAAATTAAATTCTAAATGCATTGTTAGCTACCATATAATAGGACTAGGAAAGAGCGTGGGACTTGGGAATTTTCACTATTTGAACATACTCGTTCATATCAATATTATGCAGGTTCAAAACAATTGATTTATTTATATCAAAGTTTAACCTCAGGTTTAACTGTTCTGTGCATTGTAAAGTTTCATCAAGAAATATTCAACCATGACTAAAAATTCCGATATCCTATACCCGGTATCAACCGAGATTCGATCCCCGGACCCCTGGGTTATCAGCTCAACTTTCAACCACTAGGCCAAGCCATCAAACAAATTCAACCTCTATTAGAGCGGTGACTTTAAATAACTAGATCATATTTTAGTACAGCTTGGAAGGTTTATTAACCCTTTCCCTGTTCTATGTTTGTTTCAAATTTCAATACCTACTCTTTATTTATTGATAAAATAGTTATAATGAAGAATATAAGCTGGATCATTGTACCTAGAAAGTAAAGAAACAGATCTTTCAAATTCTGTTAGCAAACAGAGTAGACCCTGATCAGACGGCTCCTCTAGGAGCCGTCTGATCTGGGGTCTACTCTGTTTGCAAATGCGTGAAAACACGTTTATATGAGGGAAAGGGTTAACATCAGTACAAAACAATTGCCTGGCTACTTCTATGAAAGAAGTTACAAATATCATAATTCTCAACAATGAAATAATAGCTTCAAAATGTGCAGAGAAAATATACAAGGATTACACAAAGATACAATATTTCAGTAGGTTTCATCTTTACGTCATGCATACAATATAAAATGCAAAAGCAGAATAATTTCATTGCAAAACACTCATATATCGTCAAGCAATTCTACATTACTCCTCAAACATGCTTCATTGTTAGTCAATCAAAATATTATATTGCTCTGCTGCAGGTTAATTAGACCTTTCAAAGCTGAATGGATGTAGTAAACTAGTTACAATGTTTTATAAAGTAAAATGTTCAAGGGAATTTGTTGATTTGACAAAAACTCTAGAATCAAATCTGTATCATGCCATAGGCAACTTAGGCAAACAGAGCAGACCCTGATCAGTTGGTTCCTGTAGGAGCTGTCTTAAATCTGGGTCTGCCCTGTTTGCAAAGGCATGAAAAAGCATTCATAAGTGGGATTGGATTAAGATAAAAACTTCGTTCAGAAATATCAATTACGGCAAATTCAGTTTCATAGATAAAATGTACAAATGGTTTAAAATCATGCACTGAAAGGATTGAAGCAATACAAGTACAATAATTGTGGCAATCTATGTGCATCAAACTCACACCACTTGCTGTGGTGGCCTCTGTTTTCCCATTTGCGTGCAACCATCGCGTTCTGAGCTGATATGTCCGAGAAGAACTAGAAACACTGGTCACTGAGTTTCGCTGCAAGTTCTCCATGAACTGAGGCACAGGAGAAAAAGTTAGAGGGAGGTCATTACTAAAGTGTTATGAAAACACAGTAAAATAAGTAACTACTGTGATCTGATGACAGTAAAATAATGGGAGACAACTGCAAAAATGGATGAAAATATTGAAAGGGAGTAATGACCATGATGTCATAAAGTTTTGTCATATGATCTAATTTGTTTGAGTTTGCTTAAAAAGTAGTTTGTCTATAAAAGAAACATAAACTGTATGATCAGATCTATATAATTTCACAAGCAAACAGAGCAAACCCAGATCAGAGGGCTCCTACAGGAGCCATCTGATCTGGATTTACTCTGTTTGCAACGGCATGAAAAGGTGTTTAAATATCTTTTTTAAGGAAAGGGATAACATGATAATGGTACATCATGTCCCAAACAAATCGGTAACAAGCAGAATAAAAATGTCTCTATATGATTTCAAAATAACCATATACCACAGGCCTACCACAGGGCTACTGTGTCCAAGCTAATACCAAATACCTATTTACCTAACAGCATTAGCAGTGCTGATCATATAGTAATTACCCAAATGTATGCACAATGGACCCAAATGTATACATAATGGACGAAATGTACACAATATTTTACTATTTATCGCAGGCTTAATCAAATATTAGTACTGGGGAATTTGTACTTTTGCAAACAGTTTAGATCCTGTTCAGACACAAATGAACTTAAAAGCCTCTTCAGAATTTAAAACAATCTGACACTGACCATTGGTTTTGAAGGGATGCAAAAAAAGGCAATGAGAAATTGAGAATTAAATAAGACAATCTTTGCAGATGGCAATTACCTAATGAAAACGGACATTACAATAATCTGACAGCTATATTAAGCTGCCTGGGAAAGTACTTGAAAGATCATAATACATGTTACATTCTTATTATCACTCCACTCTGGATAATATAAATCTGATATCACAGTTTATACAATAGCCAAACTTCATTAATTTTGTTCATATGATATCATAAAAATACTCATGAAGTAAGACCAAAGGGTTAATGCTTTTCAGGTCAGCGGTAAAACTATGCAAACAGTTTAGACTTGCATGGAGCAAATGCTCTATTTATCACAATGGTTTCACAAAGTGATTTTTACATAGTCAACAAAAATCGTCAATATGAGGGAATGGGTTATGTTGTTTCGAGACAAATGAGTATGGTAAAAATCTTTGAGAATTGTAACAGACATACAGTTTTTGTTTGCAACAACAACACTTAGTGTGCACATTCTTGCTCTGACCTTTCCAATGGTGTCATTTTCAAAACAGTTATAATACATCACTGTATGTAGCATTGTAATCAACATGACAGAAACATATTTGCTGAATAATACAATAAAACTGTACATTAATAGCAAATAGTTTTACAAAACAAGAACTCATGGCACATTATATTTAAATGTACTCATTCAAAATACCTTCACTAATGGGTTTGAACCTCGTAATTACAATCGAAAGATGTTTAATTATTCACATACCTAAATGGTGTAATCCCCAGGATGAAGACACACAAAGTACATGAAAGGTCTGACAATGCAACGAGAGGGAAAAGAGATTAGCCAAACAAATAAATTTCACCTACCCTTATAAAACAGTCTTGAACCTAGTAATTTGCAAGGTAACCAACCAGCTAAGAATGTCGTAATCTTAAAATCAATAATTTAAATCAATACTGCAATCGTTTAATCAGTTTGGAGAAATCAAAGACATATTAACTATTATCGAACTACAGTTTGCTTTGACTGAATCTTTAAAACATTGTACATCTCAGAATCTCCAATTAAATAACTTGAATCCTACGCCTACTCTGACATTATTGCCATGATGGTTGTTTGTTTAAAGTACAACAATCAAATTCTTTACTATAAAGATGATAGAAAACAAAACTCAGGAAGCTGGGGACGTTTCTCAATAGTTAAGTGTAAAAATTCAACTGCACACCGCTAACCTAACAACACCGAAGGGTCATGAGACCATTGAAACCTGATAATCGTCTAAACATGCAGCCTTTACACTAACAATGTAAAGGGTTTTTGTTTCATTTTTACCCAACAGCAACCTTAAACATGCCTTGATTTTATAAGCAACAGAAATTGATAATTGCTAACCTTATCCTCAGTCCAGGTCATTTGGAAACAATTCGTAATAAAATAAGAAATCTATAAAGATTCAACCTACCCATGATTTTCAAAATGTACAGATATATATAAATACATGTACAGTAAAACCTCTCTATAATGGACACTAAAATTGTGTTAATTAGTTGGTATTTAGGGCAAGTGGCTGCTTAAAGCAAGGTGAAAGTAAAACAGAACGCTCCTATAGGAGCGTTCTGTTTTACTTTCACCTTGCTTTAAGCAGCCACCTGCCTTAACACAAAATACTTGATGTAATTTAGTGGCCATTATAGAGAGGTTTTACTGTACCCATCTGAAAAGTGAAAACAGAGTAAACCCAGATCAGACAACTCCTGTAGGAGCTGTCTGATCAGGGTCTGCTCTGTTTGCATATATATGTTACAGATCTGAATGTCTAATGTTTGCCATGGCATTATAAGTTTATAGTAGAAGTCTTGCAGGATGTTTTACTCAAGTAAAGAGTTAATGATGTTGATGGTGATAGACAGCATGATGAGAAGGGTGCAGGATAAAAATGGAAATATGGAAAAGAGGACAAGCCATACAGTAAGAACTCAATACTACAAACTTTTAGAAATGAAGAATTTATGCCTATGTATGACAAGGCAGGTGACTGCTTAATGCAGGGTGAAAGTCATGCAGAAAGCTCGAGGAGCTTTCTGTATGACTTTCACCCTGATTTAAGCTGCTATCTGTGTTAAAGATCAATAATGGTAATGTATTTGAGTGTTTGTTGTATCGAGTTATTACTGTATATAGAAATGAAACTGAAACTGGACATGAAGAAAGAAATGGAGTTGAAGATAACAAGTGTATATATAAAACCCTTTACTCCATAGGTAAGTCTTTTAAAACTTTTACAAACGGAGTAGACCCAGATCAGACAGCTGCTGTAGGAGCTATCTGAACTGGGTCTGCTACGTTTACTTATGGAATAATATAGTTCTGCTTCTTTTACCATAGCTAACAATTATTTGATCATAATTATTCCACGATAAAAATAATCTAATTAACATGCATGATGTCATTATTTCTGTAATACATCAATATTTATGGAGTAAAAGGTTACTGCAGATCAGAAAATATTGGAAGTATTCCAATCTATTAATTTATGGATAGAAATTCAAAACATCAACGAAGAGCTTGAAATTGAATAAGGAAAACCTCAACACTAACATCATCTACTCTCTTTCTCACGAGGCCGGGTGGCACTGGGCGATCATCCTCGGGCTCTGCCAGGGCTCCTTCTGAGCTTGACACAGAGCGGGGTGATGTGAGGTTACTGTCCTTCATTTCAATAGCCGAATCCCGCAGTGGATCTGACCCAAACTTATCCATTTTGTCTACACCAGTTATCTCCCTTCTTAAGTGTACTTTTTGCTCAGTAGCTGATTTTATATGTCAATTAAAAGTAAATCTGCAAAATCTGTGTGGAATCTGGCTATATAGATACTTTAAATCAGTGTACAATATTTGTTTATTAACTTGAAAATGCTGAAAATATCATTTTGAAGATACCTCATTTGCAGAGGCATTCAAAATTTATTATCAACATCACTTATTACGCATTCTTCATACACTTTAATTAAATAATTCTTTAATCTTTCAGAGAATTTCCTTATAAAACGCAGTAAAATCTCGCTAATGCAACCACATAACTTATTAACATAGGGGTCTGTAAAAGCAGGTGGTTGCTTAATGCAGGGCAAAAGTATAAGAGCTTTCTGCATAACTTTTGTCCTGCATTAAGCTACCACCTGTTTTAAAAATCAAGAATGAGATTTCTTTTTAGGTGGTATTAGAGATATTTTACTTCAGCTATAAATTGTCTCCAATATACAATAATTGTATCAATACTAGTACTCTCACTGTATCATCAGTTATCTTCCAAAGAAATTTGCAAAAGTTTTCTCCCTTTGTCAGATACCTATTTGTCAAAAACATCTAGAACATGAAAACCCAAAGTCTAGCAGCCTACAGTATCTATCGCCAGTATCACTACAACTTATCAAGCACCTCCTTATAAGTATTTACACCTCGGTAGGCAAACAAGTCCTTTTTTTTCTAAACACACAAGCACAGCTATCCCCTGAGCAGTCCAACCATGAGACACCTATCACTGACAGCGATGAAAAAATGGAACAATCAATTTCAAGATAAAACGAAGTTGTAAAATGCTTAAATGGACACTTTACATCGGCAGTTCTTAATGCATGAATAATGTATCTTCTACAAATTACTTTTTTCAAATATGCCAGCCTTGAATTAGCTCAAAAGCATCTTACATTTCTCTGAGTCCATGAAACATTAATGTATCTCTATCCAATCTCTATGCTCTATAGCACCTTCTTGCACAGGAATTTAGCAAAAAGGCATTAAAATCTAAATGTCAAAGACATGCAAAGTTGTATGAATAAGAGGAACAAAAGGGTGAGACATAAGTTGGTTTAACATTGACTGCAGACCGAATACCAGCTAGCTACCCATACAACCCTGCTGGCTAAGAAAATAATTCATATCCGATCTCTGATGATCGCAGGTCAAATCATCGAAGACATTGGCAGAGATAACGCAGACCACGATCAAGTGTTATGAGGTTTCAATCGGTACAAATAATGGACTACTTCACAGGACTTCGTACACCCTCATACATATTATTATCTATCATAATATAGGTATTGTAGATAGACGAGAGACAAAGACAAATACTCCAAGCTTGTAACTCCTGCTACCTAACTTTTCACCCACTCTGTATCTGCTACTGCAAAAAGTACTACCTGCTTAAAATTTCAAACAGAATTTGTTCTTTTGTTTCTTTTCACAAACTATCAGTGAGGGTGTTAAACGGTTTGGATCCTGATGAGATGAAACTAATTCAGCATCTCCTTATGGATCTGAACCATTGGAAAAAGTAATCCGGAATTTACTCCTAGCGGGTTAAGAGCTAATCTGTGACAGTGTGTACATCGTATACAAACTTCGATCAAACTCGTCACAGTTAAAGTCCTTATGATCGATAGGGTAGGCAAATATTTGCCCCTACAAATGTCAACATTGACCAAACACTATTTCAGTAAAACCACTTAGATCAAATAAATGTTGAAAACTCCAAAAGTTTAATCCATCCAAGAGCTTGCTAATCTTGGTAATTTCCTTAAATCTTTAAACACGCCACTCTAATTCTTAGAATAAACACCTCAAGTTTGTATGAAATAATAACTTGGAAATAGCTCACACTTGTAACAAAAACAATGTATCTTACCTGTTACATATAATTGCAACTTCTTACTGCCATAATTGTCACTAACCTCCAACACTTACATCTGATTGGTCAGACTGACCACTATAACCATAAAACATTACATAGAACCCAAAATTATCTATTAACCCTTATCATGTAAGATCAGATTGGCGTTTGCAAACAGCAGCGGACCAGATGAGATGCCATGTAACTCGGCATCTCATCAGGATCCAAGCTGTTTGACAATAATACAATAATAATTTCTCAAAAGCTTGAAAGAAAAGGATTTAGTAAGTAATATTTGTAACAGATGGTGATAAAGCAGACAATTTTTTTTCAGCATGATAACGGCTAATTAGCGTGGAAATAAAGATTACCAATGTTCAATACTGTTGATGTAATTCCATTATCATATAACCAAAGCCTGTGAGTACCTGGGCAGTTTGGTAACTATTGGTACTGATGTAATTATGGCACATAATTATCACATGTGAAAATCAATGGAAGATATAATATTAATATTGGCTCACTAGTAATAATAACCACTCAGAGTGAGTCAATAGAGCTTAAAAATTTTCTCCATGAATATTCTTGTAAGAAATAATGACATCATGAATATTCATTAGCTGAATGTTCATAATGTAAACTTTTAAGCAAAGCTTTTGCTTTGATAAAAACTGAAATTGAATAATCAGATCTATATCACGTCAAAAGCAAACAGAGCAGACCCTGATCAGATGACTCCTATAGGGACTGTCTGATCTTGTTCTACCCTGTTTGCAAATACATGAAAAGGCAATTATATGAAGGAATGGGTAAACCATTTTACTCCATGAATGCTCATGTAAAAAAATAATCACATCATAAGTATTAATTAGATTAATTGTTATAACAGCACATGAACACAGAAAATCTAGGGCAGGTCAGAAACTGTACTCAGAAGTACAAGAAATTCATCCTTTATGATATTATCACATGATATAATTATGAAATTTGAAGAAATTTATGCTTTATCAAGTTATTTATATTTATCCATATTTTCTACGCCTTTGCAAACTGAATTTCCGAAGTCCCAGATCAGACAGCTCCTACAGGAGCCATCGCATCAGGATAAGCAAACAGAGCATTGCTTATTTAGTAATAAAGATATATATACAGTAAAACCCCCCTAATGCGACCACCTAAAAGAGGTCTAATTCTTGGTGCTACATGCAGGTGGTAGCTTAATGCAGGATAAAAGTAATGCAGAAAGCTCCTCTAGGAGCTTTCTGCATTACTTTTGTCCTGCATTAAGCAACCACCTGCTTATAACAACACCCTTGTTTATTCATTAAGTGGTCGCATTAGAGGGGTTCTACTGTAATTCTATAGTTGCTGCTATGATCATAACTTCCAGAGTTCATGTGCCATATCAAAACTTAACCTAATCAATATTCATGATGTCGTTATTTCTTATATGAATATTTATGGAATAATAAGGGCTAAAAGATAATTACACTCAATGCTTAGGTGGCTGCGAGTCTCAAGAAGCAACTGGCAAAATGCAATTTGCACCGGTATTTTGCAAAGGTAATTGTTTAATTTTGAACTCTCACTGTAGTAGTGGATTTAACTAAAGACAATGCAATATATCTGAGCTTATAAGCAATTACAACATAATACGGTCACAAAACAACACAAAACTCTAGAATCATTGAAGGCTTAGTACATGCATCTGGTTCTCTGAACTTTGTTTTTAAAATTGTGTGTTTGCTACTTTGCATGTAAACAAATTACATTACAGCTTATTTATAATAATATCAATCAATTTCTTTTGCTCATAACACTGATGAATCAAAAATGCTCTGCAAATAATTAAAGGCTATATAATTAAGTCCAAAACTATTCTTCGAATAGGCGAGCTAAAAACAGTAGCAACAGTTAAATGTTGTAAACATAACACATGAGACATGGCAGCACCACTAACACTACATTTATCTTTCATTCAATATTTGATACAAGTGACCTTGACCTTGAGATCTAAGACTCCACTGCTGACAATGCAATCCCAAGGCTTGTCTCCATCAAGCTTCCTGTATACAAATTTTGGTCACAGTATGTCTTTCCTCAATAAGGTTATTGTCCAAACAATTTTTTTTTCTATTTAGCAATAAATATTGACCTCCTAATTAACCCTTTCCCTCATATTGACGACTTTTGGCGACTCTGTAGAAGTCACTTTGTGAAACCATTGTGATAAATAGAGCATTAAAAATGTCTTGATTAAAGTCATTATCCTGAAATCCGTTATTTATATTTCATATAAATGACCTTGACCCTGACGACCCCACTCCCCACATGCAATCCAAACTTTTATTTCCTTGCAAGTTATCTGTGCAAGTACACGTAGTCAAGTCATGCCCAATGTCTTTCCTAACTAAAGCTTTGTCCAGTCTTTGAAAGTTTGACTACAACAAGGGCAAACTTATTACCTGTGCTTTTTGCACCAAATGACATGAACTCAATCTAATAACCAGAATTCTTTTGGAGAAAAATCTGGTAAAAAATATCAAGTGCTGAATGAAATAACCATCAGTGTGAAATCTTTAACTTTTTTAATGCATAGCAATTGAAAAAGATTACAATTGGCCTTCTCAGGCTCTATAACAAGGAAAAAATTATAAATCTCGGCATCTAAATTTAAATAATCAGACTAAGAAAGACAGCCTTATATAAGACAGACAGATAGACAGACAAACTGACAGATAACAGAACAAATATTCTGCAAACATACCCAGTCAATCAAAAAATCCGTTTCAGTACTATGTTACTGTTAAATGCTTGCAAGTAACTCTCTCGAAAACGTGTACACTATAACTGAGCACCGTTCATTATCTCTAGAATAGAAAACAAGTACTGACAAGGGGATTTACCCAATAATTGAATAAACCCAAAATGGAGAGTTTATTTCAAACCTATTGAAACTACAGTAGAACCTCTCTATAATGACCACTAAATTATAACAAGTATTTTGTGTTAAAGGCAGGTGGATGCTTAAAGCAAGGTGAAAGTAAAACAGAACGCTCCCATAGGAGCGTTCTGTTTCACTTTCACCTTGCTTTAAGCAACCACCTGCCCAAAATACCAACTAATTAACATAATTTAGTGGTCGTTATAGAGAGGTTTTACTGTACATTCAAACAGTATGGATGCCAATGTGACACTCAGAACACTGCATCTCATCAGGATCCAAACTCACAGTTTGACATTCTCTTATTTTTCATAAGAAATGACAGAAAACTCTATTTTAACCCTTTACGCCATGAATATTCATGTAAGAAATAATGACATCATGAATATCAATTAGATTAGTTGTTATAGTAACACATGGACACAGAAATATATATGGCAATGGCAGAAACTCTGGAATTATATCTATCGGTATATTATATCATAAGCAAACAGAGTAGACCCAGATCAGATGGTTCCTATAGGAGCCATCTGATCTGGGTCTACTCTGTTTGCAAAGGTGTAGAAAGGCGTATTTATGGGGTTAAAGTTTTAAAAAATGTAGTTACAGTAGTCTTGTACCAAGCCCTAAATATGTGTAGCTGATAAGGGTCTTCACTCTTTGCTACACGAGTTGAATTGATAAAAAAAAAAGTCCTGTAACTGACCAAAATAGGCAAGCCTTTGTCTTAAATATTGGCTAGTCAACTTTTTCAAAGACCCTCAGAGACATAGCACACAAAAATGAACACCAGCGAAAATGTCAAGCACCTACCTCAGATAAAACCTGTGATACGAACGTGGAGGAGAGCAAAACAGAAATGTCACAAACACAAGATTTACCGAGTCAAACATTTAAATGGTACTGGAGAGCTATATCCTGAGAGAAAATCAATTCATTAATCAATGTTGAGTCCCTTAACCAAAGACAATGTAAAAATTAATACATATTGAAATGGATGATCATCCAAAGAAAATGCAAATGTAGGATTTTTTTTAATTTGCATTGTAACATACATAAAATATATTGCATCTACAATTGAGATATTTTGTCAGCATATACATTTGCAAAAAGGATGCTATTCTAAAAATACAGCAAACACTTTCATAAGAACAAAATACCATGCAGGCTAAATGTAACAATTGATAAAAATACCTAGTGATATACTTGAGCAAATAAATAGAGAAAAATTAATGTAGTTTGAAATTTAAAGCTTTTATTAAATCTTGTCATCACATTTTAAACAACTACATAACTATTTCAATACTTAGTCAACCAATTTAAGTTGACCTCCCTTAGAATTTAACATACAGTAAAACCCCGCTAATGCGACCACCAAAAACGGGCATAATTCTGGGTGGCAGAGGCAGGTGGTAGCTTAATGCAGGACGAAAGTTATGCAGAAAGCTCCTATAGGAGCTTTCTGCATAACTTTCGTCCTGCATTAAGCAACCACCTGCTTTAGACGACACCAGTGGCTGTTTATTAAGTGGTCGCATTAGCGGGGTTTTACTGTACTTTAAAAAGGACTGTATTATAGTAGGCCCAGAGGTTATAAAACCTTTTGCATGAGTCTGAGATCATTCTCAAGTATCTGACCAATAAGATACTTAACCCTTTCCTTCATATAAATGCAATTTCACGCACTTGCAAACAGAGAAGAACAAGATCAGTGTCGGCTCTGTTTGCTAATGGAATTTGAAAAAAAAAATTCTTTACTTTCTAAAATGGCTACAATGTTCCACTTACAATATTTCATTATACCTATTATGTCCATGAATATTCAGTAGGTATTGAAATTTGAAATAAACACAGAACAGGGAAAGGGTTAAGAATGAACTTGGTCTAAGAAGTTTTAAACCAATAACCTAGAAGTGTACCGGTCTATCTAAAATATTTCATTTCTCCACCAAACCCACTCTTGCTGTACCTCATCAAAATCACCATGGAGAGACAATTCTAGTGAGTTGCAGCAACACACAGTTTGGCAAATAAATATCAAAAAATAATTTTAATTACAATGTATATAATTTAAGCTTCTGATCTACAGCTCTAAGCCTTTTTCTATGACGCATTGTTGTAACAAAATCTGCCGACCTTCTTTTCCATGACCTCAAGGCCAGAACTAGAGCCAAGGACAAGGTTATACAGTTTTCAACCCTTTCAATATTCACAGCAGAATAGTCCACCATTGTTTATCATTAGTAAAAATTTGCAAAAAAGGGTTTTGTATGAAAAACACCTGAGTACAGATCCTGACCAGAAGGCTCTTCTGATCTGGGTTGACACTGTTTGCAACATTTAATGCTAGTTAAAGTTGTTTATCACATGGAAAGGGTTAAACTGTGAAACCTAATGAAGATTCATTGTAACTTGTCTATTGCTTACATTCTCAGAGAAAGTGTTTCTTCCATGTCTTTTCAAAAACTGGTGTCAGAGTCACTGTGTTAACCCATTCCCTCATATGCTATTTTTAGATCCAACCATTTTGAATAAACTTACCAAAAAGGAGCATTAACTAGAGAAAAGGAAAATCTTTGAATTTTGTAGTTTGAAACCATTGTGATAAATAGAGCATTTGCTCCTATAGGAGCAAATGCTCTATTTATCACAATGGTTTCATAAAGTGACTTTTACAGAGGCATAGAAAGGCGTATTTATGAAGGAAAGGGTTAAACAGCCTAGATCCCAGTAAAATGTGGAATTAGATTTAAACTGATTGCAAACATACTAAAAAAATTTGCCACAGTGCGGGAAAACGTTAAACTGCTGTTCACATTGCATTGCCTTACAAGAGTCCTTCACATGTTGATACAGTTGAGATTTGACACGAATTCAATTGAAAGCGTGATTTACAATTTCACTTACCTTATATAAGTACCTCTTATTGACTATTCTAACTCAACAACTTGGTTACATTGATCATTCAGTACAAAATATATATTCTTTAGAGCAAGCAGTACATGACAGTACAAGAGGGCCATAATGATCTCTATATCGCTCACCTGGTTAATGCCAGTATTACAACAAGATAATAACAAGATTCCATAGTTTTTACAAAAAGTGAAAGCTATTTTTGAAGTTTTCATTACAAGTTTTCATTACAGTCATATGCAGATAAATAATTAGAAGGAATATGAGGGGGTCAGCCGAGGAAAATTTGAGTACAATTGTTTTGAAATTGGACCAGTACTACATTCTGACAGGAAGATTTTTTAAACTCTTACCCTCGTGGTTCCCATGTTACGAATGACAATTACAGTGAAACCCCGCTAATGCGACAACTTAATAAACAGCCACTGATGTCATATAAAGCAGGTGGTTTCTTAATGCAGGACAAAAGTTATGCAGAAAGCTCCTATAGGAGCTTTCTGCATAACTTTCATCCTGCATTAAGCTACCACCTGCCTCTGCCACACAGAATTATGCCCCTTTTTGGTGGTCGTATTAGCGGGGTTTTACTGTAGTCTTATGAATTTTGAGTCCAATTGTGTCTAAAGATGTCTGTGTCTGGTAAAGGAATTATTAGATTTATCATGAAATTTATTTTTTCATACTGTTACTTATGTCTTACTTAAACAATCATAGAGAAAAGGGTTAAAAATACTGCTGATACAGCAAAATAATGGAGGGAAGGGAAATGATGAAAGACGGACATAAGCTCACACTGGCACTTCATGTCAGGTGAGCTTAACATAAAACAACTTAATTAAAAACTAAATTGCTGACAAGCAATTTGGTAAAAATCTATTTTCATTCAGCTGTGTATAACAAAGTTTGGAAACAGGATCTTAAAAACATATTCTTTGAACAATAATGTTTACACAACTAGATTGCAAATATCAATCTATATAGTATACTCTGAACAATCTAGATAACAAAAATTTAAATCTGGCGTCAAATTGCTTTTTTGCTGATAACCTGCTTTAAAACAATTGCCCCCCTCTTCGCATATTGTCCTTTAATCTACACTTCATCAGAAGACTGGCATGACAAAACAATTCCACAAATAAATGGAGCACATTACAGTGCTGGTATAGTGCCATATTTTCAGAAAATACAACAAACATTTATTTTGTCTGGGTGTTTAGCCCTTACTGTGCGGGACACTAGTCACTAATGTCCTTTGCAAACAGTGTAGACCCAGATGAGAGGGCTCCTAGAGGAGCCCTCTCATCAGGGTCTGCACTGTTTGTCATATTATACTTTTCTTTAGAAAAATCCCAAAATATTCACCATAAGCTTGACCTGTTTGAATTTTGGAATAGTCCATTAGAAAATTCAGCACTGTAAGGGTTAATTATGACTTAGGAATATGTCAGATTAATTATAAACATGGGAATACATCAGATTGCAAGGGCTTCATGAAATATTTGGAGTGGAATAGCTTATCAAGTGTTTTTAATTATAGAGTCCACTCAGTATGAATGACATTTTTTGAATGACAAACAGAGCAAAGGGCTCCTCTAGAGCCCTCTGATCTGGGTCTACACTGTTCGCAAATGCTAATACATGCATCATCATGTCCCACATTAAAAGAGTTAAATAAAATTACAGTATTTGTCGAACTACATATATTATCCTAATGACACCTAGTTGGACCAGCCCCCTCTCCATTAGTTTGTAAAGTTGAATATTTCAATTTGGCAAATTATGCCAAATTGTTAAGACCCTGATCAAATTGTTCCTTCAGGAGCAGTTTGATCTCAGTCCGCACTATTTGCCATAACCCATTCCCTGTTCTGTATTTAGGCCAAATTTCAATACCTACTGAACATTCATTAACAAAATAGTTATAAAGAGTAATGGAAGGTGGAACATTGTAGCCATTTTAGAAGGCAAAGAAACAGATCTATAGAATTCTATTAGCAAACAGAGCAGACCCTGATCAGACAGCTCCTCTAGGAGCCATCTGATCTGGGTCTACTCTGTTTGCAAATGCGTGAAAACACGTTTATATAAGGGAAAGGGTTAAAGTTTGTCAGTCTGAATACTTAAAATATCAGGTCACATTATTTCTAATTTCCTAGGGATATTCATTCCACTACAATACCAGTATGCATTATGATCTCAGTCATCTATGTCTTTCATCTGTGAATTAATTTACCCATTCCCTCATAGGCTATTTTTAGAACTTAACTCTTTGAATAAATCTACCTAAAAGGAGCATTAATTAGAGAAAAGGAAAATTTTCAGAATTTTGTAGATTGAAACCATTGTGATAAATATAGCATTTGCTCCTATAGGAGCAAATGCTCTATTTATCATAATGGTTTCACAAAGTGACTTTTACAGAGTATTCAAAAGTCGTCAATATGAGGGAAAGGGTTAACCTATTCTTGGTCTGATACCTTGCTCATATAAAATGGAGATTTAATCAAATGCAGATCTTATCTATTTGCTTACCGATTTGTCTTAAAGTTTGCCTACGATACAATATAAATATGATTCTATAGTTTCTTCCATGGCCAAACATTTCTGTGTCCATGTGCTATGATAACAACTAAACTAATTAACCCTTCGCTTGCTGAATTTTAAAACACATGTCTCCTTTTTTACCCATGCCCGCTTGTATAATTACATATATCTTCACTGTGTACAAGTATTTCGCTGTGCAATCACTGCTGTGGAGTGCACTGGTTGCACAATCAACTTGTAAATAGTGCAGACCCTGATGAGACAGCTCCTGCAGGAGCTGTCTCATCTGGGTCTTCACTATTTACAGGTAGGTATATTGATGTGAATAGCAAGCGAAGGGTTAATATTCATCATGCCATGATGTCATTATTTTATGAAGTAAAGACTTAATGTAACCATATCAAGTGTGTTTATTTTAAACCTAATCATTAATGATTTTCCGGTACAATTCTATTAACATTTTACTCCATAATTCATGCGAGAAATAATGGCATCATGAATATTAGATTAATTTTCATGATGTCACATTGGACACAGGAAATTTTGGCTGTGGCAGAAACTGTAAAATCATATCTACATGTATATTATTTCATACCCAGTGATCAGATGGCTCAGGGTCTGGTTCTACTCTGTTTGCAAAGGCATAGAAAGGTGTATTTATGGGGTAACAGGTTAATTGATGCTTTGGTTTGAGAGTTTCATTGAAGAATTGTCAAGGGAGGTAACTCATACTGATGGCTAACATGGATACAAAGGGAGAGTATTTAAGGCTATGAAAAGTATCCCAGCCCAAAGCATTTTATGAGCTACTTTAAGATAATCTTTGCAAACAGTTTGATTTCTGATGAGATGCCAAGTAACTCAATGTCTCATCTGGATCCAAACTGTCTGATATTCTGATTGCATTTTTTGAAACGTAATGAAAGAAATGTCTACCTAGCTTTGAGAATTGAAGCAGTGGACAAGTTTTGTAAACAGTGCTTAGAGATACAGAAGTGAACCCTTTCCTTCATATAAACATGTTTTCAAGCATTTGCAAACAGAGTATTCAGTAGGTACCGAAATCTGGAATAAACATAGAACAGGGAAAGGGTTAAAGCCTTTGCAAACAGAGTAGACCCAAATTAGACAGCTCCTATAGGGTTCATCTGATAAGGGTCTGCTCTGTTTGCCTATGAAATAATATGAATCCATTAAGATGTTTCTGCAATGGCTAGGATTGCCTGCTATTATTTCTTACATGAATTTTCATGGGGTTAGAGTTTTAACAGGAGTGCTGAGTCAGCTTTAACAATGTTCATTATCGATTCAACTGGCATTTTACAAGCTGCTACAATCCCTTCATCAATATTAATATGCCTATAGTGACAATTTTACTATCAACCTTCATTAGATATTCTGGTATAAAACCTGAGACTGTAAAAATCTACTTTCATTTCAGCTAAATGGCCATGTAAAATTTAGAGAGCATCGAAAATGGATGCCAATGCTCATTTGGTTGGAACAGGAGGACCAATACTGGCCCTATATGGTTCACCTGAGACAAACATTTTACTTCAATGTAAGAAAATATTATTAAATGCTTCGACCAATTTTATTTCAGTGGTTAATTATTCAGAAGACCTTTGAAAAACTTTTAATAGAGGAAAGAACACACACACTAAACAGCGATTACATTTGCAGTCAAAGAAATTCACCATGAGCAAAGGAGAGCTTCAAAAAATAAATTTCATGATAAATCTAATAATTCCTTTACCAGACACCAGACATCTTTAGACACATTTGCACACAGACTGAGTGTAGGAGACATTTTTACAGTTTATGCGGCCAAGGTCTAAAACTTTCTTGTTCATGATGCCTTTATAAAATTCAGCTAATTACCGGTATACAGTAAAAACCCCTCTAATGCGACCACCAAAAAGGAGCATAATTCACAATGACAAAGTCAGGTGGTAGCTTAATGCAGGATGAAAGTTATGCAGAAAGCTCCTATAGGAGCTTTCTGCATAACTTTCGCCCTGCATTAAGCAATCACCTGCTTATGAAGACAGCCATGTTTGTTCATTAAGTGGTCGCATTAGAGGAGTTTTACTGTATTTAGACATTCATCATTTTCTTATGTGAATATTCATCATGAAAAGAGATGTACATTACCAGCACTGTATCATACAATAAACTTCTAATTAAACCTTTTTGTTGTCATTAAATCGGGTTGAACTCAAACTTCAGTTATATTCAAGCACGCAAAAACTCTGGCACCTTGAACTCTAGCAATAACGCAGTAGTTAAAAGTATATTAGACACGAAATGGTCAGAACATAAAAAAAATCCTGTCTTTCATCATTCGGACATCCAGTCTTTTGTATACCTGAATAACACAGTTTGGTACCATTTTATTAACTTCAAATTTGAATTTTGATAACATACAGTAGCATTAGACCTGCTTTCAGGAGCAGTTTGATCTTGGTCTACACTATTTGCCTAAGTTTGTCCGAATACTAAAGATAATTAGAGCAACCCTAGATATGTTGAAGAGAAATGTTCCTTCACATTTAAAGGCAAAAATAAAGAGTCCATTTAGTTTGAAGATTAACTTTGCTGAAAAACTTCAAATGAGTGATAAAGCTTTTCCCTGTTATATGTTTCAAATTTCAATACCTACTGAATATTTATGAACAAAAAAGTTATAATGAAATATGGAAGGTGAAACATTGTAGCCATTTCAGAAAGTAAAGAAACAGATCTACCAACTTTCATCAGCAAACTGAGCAGACCCTGATCAGAAAGCTCCTATATGGGTGAAAGGGCATTTATATTAGCGAATGAGTTACCACTGTAGACCCTAGTCAGAGGGATCCTCTATCAGTACTCTGATCTGAGTATAAATGGGTTAAACCTTTCCTTCATATAAACACCTTTTCATGCCTTTGCAAACAGAGTAGACCCAGATCAGAAGGCTCTTATAGGAGCCATCTGATCAGGGTCTGCTCTGTTTGCCTATGGTATAATACAGATCTGATTACATTGTTTCTGCCTGAGCTGAAACATTCTGTGTAATATTATGTCATTATAAAAATTCAGCTAATAAATATTCATGATGTCATTATTTCTTACATGAATTTTAAACAGTGAAAGGGTTAAAAGTGCCAGTTAATTCCTTTCCCAGCATTCAAAGGATTGGGGTTGTTGACAAAAGAGCGCTCTATCTCATGAAGCATAAAATATCAGCTTTGATAGTGAATTTTTTGTTAGAATGTTGAGCTAACTAATGAATAATGAATGTCTACAATATGCCACCATGGGCAAATGCAAACCACAAGAGTGAGAGAACATTTTAAATATCTTCTCAGTTGGTTAACTCAGTTTACCTCATATAAACACTTTTTCATGCCTTTGCAAACAGAGTAGACCCATTCAAACAGCTCTTTTAGGAGCTGTCTGATCAGAGTCTGCTCTGTTTGCTTATGAAATACATGTATTATAGATTCCATACTACAGTTTCTTGCGAGGAGGTTACAATCTGCAAAAAATATATAATTTCATAAGCAAAAAGAGCTGACTGATCAGGAGTCATGACTCTTACAGGAGCCATCTGATCTAAGTCTACTCTATTTGCAAAGACATGAAAGGCACTTATATGAAGGAAAGGGTTTGACACTGATTTTTTTTTTCAATGAAATTTAAGTTACCTTATTTGCTTTGAAATATTATTAGGCCTATTGGAGACACCATAATCTTTAGCAACATGTAATTAACCGTAATGAGAGTTTCAAAAGGACAATTCATGACCTCAAGCGAAACACACTTTCATTGCTCCTTATTGTCACCAGTTGTACAAAGCCCATTCTATAGATAAGAAGAGAACGAGAAAGGAATATGCACAAAAGTCAAAATTTAAACGTCCAAATTTTTTTTTAAATGTCTGCAGTGCTTAGTAACTGGCATTTAAACATTTGAATGCATTAAAACATTGCCAACAGTGTAGACACAGATTTGATGGCAACAAAAGCATTATTATATTTAAGTCACTTGTATACTTATAGATAATGCTCAGAAAACTTTAGAAAGCTTTATGTAGACCCAGATCATATTGGATGAAACAGCAGCCAGAAAATATTGGATAAAACAGCAGCCAGAAAATAGCACACAAACAATCCAATTGCAATAGCCTTAAGCTTTTAGAAACTACAGAAAATATTAAAATATGGCAACAAAATAAGGTTGAAGCAAATAATTAATACTTGTTCTGATTCAATAGATGACCCATTAACTATCCTAAATATTCGGATTCCAATCTCCCCTCTCCATAATTAGACTAACTTACTTAAAGTAGCAAATAGTTTAGACCCTGATCAAACGGTTCCTTTAGGAGCCGTTTGATCTAGATCTGCACACTATTTACTTAAGCTTGTCTGTCCAAATTCTTAGGGTAATTCGGGTATGTAAGTATTCTAAAATTTACCTCAGCAAGAGGGGTCCTCTGAAAGGGCTTGGCCCGCTCGAAAAGGTGACGGTAACTCATCTTTTATCGAAAAACTGCAAATTCCTTATTCCAGACCAAAATATCACCTTTCTGCCAAGACACGAAAGCCAGAGGTTGACCAACATACGAGTTAAAAGCCGCAGTTGCAGGTAAGTCAAAAATGAAATTTAATCAGGCACGGCAAATCAGAACAATAGGGGAAAAGTGGGGTATTAGATTTATACAGCTTTATCTGCTTAACAGGGGATCAGCCAGCCGTGCCTTTAAAGACAATTATGAGACACACAGACAAAAATAAATAATTTACCAATGCCAACTCATACAATGACAGCTTATAATGAAATGCCAAGGCTGGTCATTACATTATCAATAGATTTGCAAACCATGTATTTTTTTTGGCATTCACAGCAATTTTGTACAACTTGCCTGTTTAATTTTACCTTTAATTTGAAGGACCTCTTTTAGCTGTGCTTAGTATGCTATTATTTGTTTACCCTACTAATGGGGTGTCAACTTTACAATATTAAGGCAACTTGATTTCTGAATTAAATTTAATCGTTAATATGCTGAAACTGAGTATATTAAACTTTTGCAAACAGTGTAGACCCAGATCAAAGGGCTCCTAAGGGAGCCCTTTGATCAGGGTCTGCACTGTTTGTCATAAAAAAAAATCTTCAATGATATAAATTTTGATACAGTTTTTTGGTTAATTAATATTCATAAAGAGAGGAACCAGTTTTAATTATTCATCAGGTTAAGAGTTCACTATTTGACTGCTGGTACCTAATTAATAATGTATCTTATCAAAAAGCAGATACAACGGTACATAAGGTGTCAAGCATCTTGACATCTAATCACAAACCAAGCTGTTGCAGACTCAGATTCCTGGTTTTTGAAGAGAAATCAAATTAAAGGCAACTTTTAAAAATTGCAGAAAATTGCAGCAGACTGCAATTTTTGCAAATGAAAATTACCCAGCATGCAAAAAGGTAAGTGAGAAAATAAGCTGTTAGTTACTGAGCTAAGTTCACTCATAATAATTATAAACTGCGTTCACCTTATACGTTCACCGTATATATAAAATTAGAATGTTGGTATGAAGGTGAGCTGATGAGTTGTTCAGTATCTCATCTGGATCCAAACTGTTTGTAAATGACTTCACCAAATCATCATGCCCAGTTACACACTAAAGGGTTTACCCTTTCCCTGTTTATTCCATTAATTTCGATACCTAAACATTAATGGACACATATGGAAGGTGGAAAATTGTAGCCAATCTAGAGAGTAAAGAAACAGATCTTTCATATTCCATTAGCAAACAGAGCAGACCCTGATCTGACGGCTCCTATAGGAGCCGTCTGATCTGGGTCTCCTCTGTTTGCAAATGTGTGAAAACATGTTTATATGAAGGAAAGGGTTGAGCCTAGGGTATAAAATCAGATTAAAGTGTTAAATGGCAAATCTGAAAAGATTGGACATGAGCATAATAACCATAAAATGTTTTTCACTTCATTTGAACTGCTTCATTTAACAATTAACATATGTTCATTTAAGACCTCTATTCAAATGGGAGTTAATCTGAGAAGCCAATTTCACTCTTATTGAGACCGATTTACATTTACATTAACAGATGGTTTGTTGAGCATTAAGTTCCGTTTCATCCATCAAATTATGTTTAGCATAAATTTTGTTCAGTGTACTGTTCGAATATAATACATAAAATTTCATTAATATGACCACACAAATGAAGTATTATAAATACTAGCTTATTTAAACAGGTGGTAGCTAAATAATGCTGGTAAAGCGTAATACAGAAAGTTTCTATAGGCTCTTTCTGTATTACTTTTGCCAAGTGTGTTAACCCGTTACTTCATGAATATTCATTCAAGAACAATCAGACATCATGAATATTAATTAGATTCATTGTCATAATAGCACATGGACACATGCATTGTTTGGCAATGGCAGAAAGTGTAGAATCATGCCTATATTATATCATAAGCAAACAGAGTAGACCCTGATCAGACGGCTCCTACAGGAGCCGTCTGATCTGGGTCTACTCAGTTTGTAAAGGCATATTAATGGAGTAAAGGGTTAAGCAACCACAAACTTATAAAGACTCCTGTAAGTATATCGATTTATGAATATGCTTCATCATTATCTAAAATAATAGTGGTGAGCTAAATCTTCTGCATTTTATCTGTCCCAATGTATTTGAAACCTGTTGTAAATCTAGTTAGTGGATTTCATTTAATCTTTTCAGCACAGAATTTTCAGTTCGACCATTAAGAAATACAAACAAGCTTATTGTGACAATTCAGGGATTTGTTCAGGGATTTTTTAAAAGTAAAAACATTACAAACAGTGCAGACCCTGATGAGAGGGTTCCTCTAGGAGCCCTCTGATCTGGGTCTTCACTGTTTGCAAAGGATGATTAGTGACTCGTTTCACACACTGAAATGGTTAACTCTTAAATTGTATGTAAGCAACAAATTTGTGATAACTTATTCAAACAGTGTGGATGCAGATGTGACACCATGTTACTCAGCCTCTCTCATCCACAACAACTCGCTATTTGAGTTTCTTAACATTTCATCCAGATCCTCTCTGTTTGCAAAGATTAGTTTTGTACTCGGTACTCCCATTCTTTTTCTCATATTACTTTATCCTTTTGTCAATACTCTGATATTAACAGTCAGGTGCAATGATTGATACAATTAATCTGTCAAAATATTAGTGACCTCACTCAGTGCTTACAAAGATCACTGCATTTTAACTCTTTGCCTGCTTCAAGTAATTGTTCTCTGCTATAAATTCGTAACCCTTTCCCTTATATAAACACTTTTTCACGCATTTACAAACAGAGTAGACCCAGATCAGACAGCTCCTGTAGGAGCTGTCTGATCTGGGTCTGCTCTGTTTGTTAGTGAAATTTGAAAGATCTGTTGCTTTAGTTTCTAAAATGGCTATAATGTTCCACCTTCCATATTTCATTATATATCTCTTTCCTCACTACAAGATCCTTCACAAAAAGTTGAGAAAAAAAAAGATTCAGAGTAAATCAGTCTCATCAGGATCCAATATGCTGGACAAGCTGGCAATGACTTTGAAACGAAAATGCGTGATCTGAGAATTGATGCAGGTCATGATGAAGTTATTTAGTATTAACCCTTTTCCAAATAAAAATGCCTAATGGTGTCTTTACACAGAGTAGACCTGGATCAGATGGCTATTGTATGGCTATCTGATCAGTGTTTACTCTGTTTGCTAATGAGATGATATAGATCTGATTCTACAGTTTTTTGCCAAGTATAAAGCATTAAAAAAGTTACCCCTTTCCCTCATAAGTAACATTTTTTCATGCCTTTGCAAACACAGTATAGACCTAGATCAGACAGCTCCTGTAGGAGCCACCTGATCAAAGCCTGCACTGTTTGCTGATGAAATTATCTGAAGTCTGCCTGAAAGTAATTGAACTACAAAGTTCTAGATATGTCAGTGTCCTCAATTCTCCCTTAAGCCAAGGTCAAGTTCAGACAAGTTTCCAAATTTTGCCGCGAAATCATGAATGAGTGCCCGGAGAGAATAAATCCTTGGTATGTATTGTTTGATCTCGGGACAGTAGAAAACTATCGATAAAGCCTACTATAATAAATGGCCTGTCCAATAAATCGTCTCTATCAATGTTGACTTGTGCTTATGTATACTTTTACTTAAAGACCTCACATTAAAATAGTAAAGAACTTTCATTTTAGGATATAGGGGCTTTACATTAATTCATATAAAAAACTTTTGAAATGGCACCAAAGTCAGTGCAGGATCATGGGTGCATTTAAAATATTTTTTAAGTCTTGCTCTGGCCGACATGTGCTCGAGACTTTGTTTTCTCTTTGTATGCTAGTGGCAGGATCGCAGTTAAACAGTATGCTACAGCCTGGACCCAGATGAGAAACTGAGTAACTTGGTATCTCATCAGGATATAAACTGTTTGATACACTGATTGTAGGAGCTCTCTGATCTGGGTCTGTTCTGTTTGCTTATAGAATTAGATGTGGTTTTATACTTTCTGCGATGACCAAAAAATCCTTAGGTCATATACCATTATAAGAATTCAGTAAATAAATACTCATGATGTCATATAAACTTAGTGTTGATTACATGATTATCCATGAGAAAGAGTCGAGACTGAAAACAAATCAATCAAAACTTACTTCAAAGTGTATTTTGTATGTCAACAAATTAAAAAGTCTGGATAAATTCTAACCAGCCATCACCCAAGCCTATAAAATTTACATCACCATTTAACTTTTTGCATGCTGATGTTGAAACCAGCTGTGATGCTGAGTAATGCAGTGTTTCATAAGGATTAAAACATTTTAATACTCAGGCTGCACTCTCGAAAAACAACAAAAACACTTTTGAACTCTTTCCCTGTTCAGTGTTCATGTAAGAAATCATGACATCATGAATATTTATTAGCTCAAAGTTTTATATTGTTACCCTTTCAAGGGAAGTTTTTGCTTGGACAAAACTATAGAATCAGATCTTTGTCATGTCTAAGGCAAACAGAGCAGACCCTGATCAGACAGATCCTATATATAGGAGCCATCTGATATGGGTCTACTCTGTTTGAAAATGTGTGAAAAGACGTTTATGTGAGGGAAAGCATTAAAATGCTGAGGACAATTACATTAGAGAGTTAAATGGAAATATGAATGTAAATACTCTTTTATCTACCATCATTTTACTGGGTCACAAAAGTTACTTTCTGCACTTGAAAGAGTAATAAATTTTCACCTAAATTCTCCTGGTCAAACATACACCATCCAAATTTTTATAGTTTAGCACAACCTTATAGCCATTCAAAAACAGTAAAGATCCAGATCAGATAGTGAATATTAAAAAGAGACAAATAAAAAAATAACTAAATAATGACATTTATAACTAGTAATAAGCCTTAAATACAAACTACAAATTTGCATTTTGAACAATTATAATTACAGGAAAACCTCTCTTTAACAGACACTAAATTACATAAAATATTTTGTGTTAAAGGCAGGTGGCTGCGTAAAGCAAGGTGACAGTAAAACAGAACGCTCCTATAGGAGCGTTCTGTTTTACTTTCACCTTGCTTTAAGCAGCCACCTGTCCTAAATACCAACTAATTAACACAATTTAGTGGCCGTTATAGAGAGGTTTTACTGTAATTTATTAATAAAGGAATTTTGACATTAGCAGAGAGTGCAGAATCAGAACTACACATATACATGTATATAATTCCATAAGCAAATAGAGCAGATCCTGATCAGACAGCTCCTACAGGAGTTGTCTGATCTGGGTCTACTCTGTTTGCAAATGTGTGAAAATGTGTTTATATGACGGAAATGGCTAAGTGACAAATAGATAATATGCATTAGATGCAAGGGATCTTACAGAAATTATTATATCAATCTTCATTCAAACTTGTAATAAAACGTAAAATAAAATAAAATAAATGACTTTAAGTTGATAAAGTGATTAACATATATGTATTAAGTAATACATCATCAGAATTACCCTTAAAATTGTAACAGCATTTCATCGCAGTTACATGTACCTTACATCCTGCATTATACATTTGGCTATGCTACAACTGATGTTCTTTGCAGAGTAACTCCCCCTTCTAGTTTTAAGAGTTACCTCTCTTAGTGCATTACTTGTACAGTATGAAGATGTCAAACATTTGTTTTACTACCATAGCTAATACTCTTAACAGTTTCATACATAACCATAGCTTACTCTTAACCAGATTCATACATTCGAACTCCACAGAAACAGAGAACTGGTGTAGACTGCAGACTTCCGACGCAGTTTGATCTGGGTCTGCACTACTTGCATATATAGGTTGGGTGACTGCACCATTTCCCTAAGTTAGTCTGTCCAAGTTCTTAACCCTTTATTCAATGAATACGCCTTTCTACACCTCTGCAAACAGAGCAAACCCAGATCAGATTGCTCCTATAGGAGCTGTCTGATCAGGGTCTGCTCTGTTTGCTTATGAAATTATAATAGATCTGACTCTACAGTTTCTACCAATACTAAAATGAGCTAATAAATCTTCATGATATCATTATTTCATTGATATTCATGAAGTAAAGGGTTATGGTACTTAGGACAGTTGCAGTTTTTATAGTTGACTGCAAAGTTATGACATAATCTGCATCCCCCCCCCCCTTTGAAAAATAAAACAAAATGAAAAAGGACACACTCATGTCCATAATGGTAGAGATACAGTAACTAAAGTTACCCTTTACTGGATAATCAGCTCATATTGTATAAGTCAACATAGGTAAGAAAAGACATGAATTGACCCGATTAAGTGTTTACTCCATAAACATGCCTTTCTACGCCTTTGCAAACAGAGTAGACTCAGATCAGATGGGTCCTCTAGGAGCCATTTGATCAGAATCTGCTCTTTTGGTTTATGAAATATTATAGATAAGATCTACAGTTTCTGTCATGGCCAAAATCATAATTTATGTGTCCATGTCTTATCATAAAAAAATCTAATTAATATTCACAATCATTATTTCTTATGAATATTCATGGAGTAAACAGAAAACAAAACAACTCAAAATATGAAATTTCTTTAGTCAATTTCATCTAAAGCAACCACCAAAAAGGTTATGGGTCTTAAGACTCTAAGTTAGAGCTTTCGGCATTACTTTTATCCAGCATTAAGCAACAAACTGCTTATAACCAACACCTATGTTTATTCATAAAGTGGTCACTTTAGAGGGGCTTGACACTTGTTCAAAGTACCCTTCTCTCATCAATACATCTTTCATTTATTCATCCATCCATCTATCCATACTTCCATCCCTTTATCTTTCAATTTGGACATCAAACTCTCTTCCACATGAAAATTCATACACATTCTAGTAATCATCCAGTAAATCATATTACAATGACTCATTAATGACTACATCAGTTGCTAGAAATTTATTTAAAAAATTATCTACCTGTTCAAACATCCGAAACTAACTTATCTTTTCGTCACAATGTCCTTAAGTCAGTCAACACAACCTGTGACCTGGAACCAACCTGCTCAGTTTCCCCCAAATGTCCTGTAGTCATCAATCAAGCACCTAGGTGACATTGATTGTATATTAATTAGATTCTGCTGAGATAATTTGGTAACACAGTCCAGATATTACTGAGAGAGGAATTATGTAATCTACCAGCGCAAAGAGTTACTAGAAAATTGGCGCTCTGAAACTTAAGTTCATGTCGTGAAATAAATTATGTACACCGCATGTTTAACCCTCTACTCCATTAATACACCTTTCTACACCTTTACAAACTGAGTAGTTCCAGATAAGAAGACTCCTTTAAGAGCCATCTGATCAGGGTCTGCTTTGTTTGCTTCTGACATAATATAGATATGATTCTACAATTTCTGCCATGGCCAAAATCTCCTAAGTCCCTGTGTCGTTATAACAATTAATCTAATTAATATTCATGATGTCAATATTTCGTACATGAATATTCATGGAGTAAAACTTTTTTTCCAGGGTTAACCTTTACATCATAGAGTTTTAATGTTTTTGCAAATGGCGTAGACCCTGATAAGAAGACTCCTTATATCTTCAGTTTACGTATAAAATGATATACGTCTAATTCTGCAGCTTCTGCCATTCCAATATTCCTTTGTCCATCTGCCATTATTAAAATTTCATGTTCATGATGATATTATCTCTTCTAGTGTTTCTGCCAAGGTCAAACAATACCGTGTTGAATTACCATTATAAAATTTCAGCTAATACATATTCATGAATATTCAAAGGGTAAAGGGTTAACCATTTCAGGGTGAGACACCAGTCATAATAGGTCCTTTACAAACAGTGTAGACCCAGGTGAGAGGGCTCCTAGAAGAGCCTTCTCATCAGGGTATGCACTGTTTGTCATGTTACTTATCTTTAATAAATATCCCTGAATATTCACAGTGAACTTGACCTGCTGGAATGTTGGAATAGTCCATTTGATCATTCAGCATTGAAAGATTGAAGGAGAATATGAATCAGTGTAGACAACAATAGAATTTATAACCATGTAGCAATTTTTGTACTGTATTGCTTACTCAGCACCATTTATGTCCAAATGCAAATGACAAAATCAATAGAATAGGTGCAATTTGGTCTGTGCCAAGACATAGCAATAGATTACAGTACAACCCCTCTAAACTGGAATTCTAGTAGAGATAAATTTAGATACTTTTAGGCAGGTGGCTGCTTAATGCAGGGTGAAAGTAATGCAGAAAGCTCCTAGAGGAGCTTTCTGCATGACTTTCACCCTGCATTAAGCTGCCACCTGTCTCCAAGACCAATATTTATACTAAATTTAACATCCGAATTAGAGAGGTTTTACTGTATGTAGAATGCATAATTAAACAGTATGTCAAGTTGACAGAAGAAATGTTATTCTCATGTTGGTCTTTTTATATTGAAGGAATTATTTACCTTACTAGCAGAATAACCAGTTAACCTGAGTCATAAAGGTCACATCGTAGTAATCAATTAGGTTTTGTGTAACCAATTACTCCATATATAAATGCATGCATTTTTATGCTGTTGCAAACTGAGTAGATCCAGTTTAGGGAGCTGTCTGATCAGGATCTACTCTACTTGAATTGCTTATGGAATAACACAAATGTGATTCTACAATTTCTATCAAAGCAAAACTTTGTCTTTGCATGCCATTTTAAAATTTATCTACTTAGTATTCATGATGTCATTTGTCATACATGAATATTCATGAGATAAAGGGTTAACCTTGATTAATCCTAAAACTGTAGAATGTGCTATCATGATAAAAGTCCATGAAACACGTGCAGTATGAAAGGGTAAAATTTGCTGAAAACATCACAAGGCACCTAGATGAGCCCCCTGATCAGGATCTTAATTGTACCTTAAATTCATGTTCTGCTTAGATTAGGCCTGGCAGACCAAAGGGACCATAAACTGTAGTGAATACCATAGATCTTTCATTCTGCAAAGTACAGCCCACCTTGCATATATTACAGTTTGGACCAAAAGATATGAGATAAACCCGTTCCCTTATATAAACATGTTTTCACTCATTTGCAAACGGAGTAGACCCAGATCAGACAGCTCTTATTGGAGCTGTCTGATCAGGGACTGCTCCGTTTGCTAATGGAATTTGAAAGATATGTTTCTTTTCATTCTAAAATGGTCACAATTTCCACCTTCCAAATTTTGTTATAATTATTTTGTCCATGACTATTCAGTAGGTATTGAAATTTGCAATAAACATAGAACAGAGAAAAGGGTTATTAAATATTAGAGTTCACAATCTTAAAATATTTGCAATACAGCTTTATTGTCTACTGTAGTCTATTTATCATCATATACTGAACATATTAGAACTAAAATAAATCACAGTCCATGTATCATTTTTTAATGTTCATACAATAAAAGGGATTTACACTTCCAAAACTTCTTTATTAATCTTTTATTATCTAAATCTTACATATCCCTATATTTGTACTGATTACATTCATATTTCTGAGATGGAAAGGACTAACCCTGATAAAGTGACATCATAAATATTTATTAACTGAATTTTTATAACGGCATAATGTACACATGACTGTTTGGTACTGGTAGAAAGTATAATCAGATCTATTTTAATTTTATAAGCAAACAGAGCAGATCATGATCAGACTGCTCCTACAGGGGCCATCTGATCTAGGTCTACTCTGTCGACAAATACCTGAAAAAGTGTTATATGAGGGCAAGGGTTAACCCATTTAACCCTTTCTTCCATAAGCTATTTTTAGACCCAACCTCTTTGAATGAATCTACCCAAAAGGAGCATTTTCTAGAGAAAAGGAAAATTTTAGAACTTTGTAGTTTGAGACCATTGTGATAAATAGAGCATTTGCTCCTATAGGAGCAAATGCTCTATTTATCACAATGGTCTCAAGAAGTGGTTATTACAGAGGCGTAGAAAGGTGTATTTATGGAGGAAAGGGTTAAATGCTAAGATTCCCTCAAATGGGACAAAAGCAAACAGTGTAGACCAGGGCCAGACAGCTCCTAAAAGAACCCTTTCATCCAAGTCTGAATTCTAAAGTGTAGATCCCAGTATTAAATGACATCACAAGGAAACATGGCAGTCTATCTGTGTCTACACCTTTGCACATGTACTATAATGTGTCATACAACCATTTACATTGCTTTCATTTCAATTCAATAAAGTTCAGAAAACATTCCAGCAAGGTGAACACGCTTTGCATGATCATGTTAACAGATCTGCCCTAAAAAGACAGTAAAACTCCTCAAAAGCGACCACAAAGAAAGAGGTCATATTTTAATGGTAACTTAAAGGGGATGTCCCTACATTTGACGCGTTTCATAAACACTTTAAATATACAAAACTCATTTGTTTATATGCTGAAAAGTAGTATATCACAAAAAGCCCCATCCAATTACCGTTTGTAATGACAAAACATCCATGTGTTTGATATCGCTGATCCCGGTTTTACTCCCCGATGTTTCAGTTTTATTCGGGTTGAGTTTTAGTTTCGTAACTGTTCGTCCTATTCGCGATTCTCCGACCACTTCCGAGAAAGCTATTACGTAAACAATGGAGAGATCGGGTGATCATCGGCAAAACGCGGTAGAATTTACGGAAAAGGTCGATAATATTGTGTTGTAGAACAAAAATTATCAGTTATTGATGAAATCGGTTTATTTGTATCACATGGGCATTTTTCGATATAAGTTCAAATTGGGAACCTTCATAATAATGATAGAGCATAACAAATACCAAGTTTTATGATATTATTGAAAATATGCGATCATTGTAGGGACCTCCTCTTTAAGGCAGGGCAAAACGTTATGCAGAAAGCTCCTGCAGGAGCTTTCTGCATACCTTAATTACCTTTTGTCCTGCACTAAACATCCACCTGTTTTTAATTCATTGATACAATTGGTGCTTAAGAGGGTTTTTCCTATATATAGAAAACCTGTATTACTTATTTGTGACTCCAAACTATATGTTTGTCTGTACAGATAAACAGAAAATATAGTGCACTAAAAATGACACACCAAATCAAAATTATGTTTGAAATATTTCAGAAACTCTGCAATGTCACAGAAAGACTTTATAAAAACTACTTTATCAAGTGAGAAATGACAATGAAAATATAGGGTGGGTGTAGAGTTATTAGAAACTCCTTATCTGAGTGTATCAAAGTTTACATCAAAGGCAGGTCCTTACAATGACTGAACCATACATCATTTTAACCCTTTTCCTCATATAAACGCCTTTTCATGCATTTCCAAACAGAGTAGGAGATGTGTGATCTATTTGCTTTTGACATAATACAGATCTTACTGTACAGCTCTTGTCAAAGCAAACACATTCCGTGAAAAGATTACACTATAAAAGTTCAGCCAACAAATATTCACGATGTCATTATTTCTTACATGAATATTGAACAGGGAAAGGGTTAACTCTTTCTTCGCCATCGACGAGTCAGCGATAACCTTTGCAAACAGTTTGGATCCAAGGACATGCGGTGTCTGCTCAGGATCCGAACTGTCTGTTGCTGTGGTAATGTTTTTGTAAAGAAATGAAGAAAATGCCTGTTTAAATATAGTCCAATTTTTAATACCTACTAAATATTCATGGACATAATAGTTGTAATGAAATATGGAACATGTAATATTATAGCCATTTAAGAAACTAAAGAAACAGATCTATCAAATTCCATAAGCAAACAGAGCAGACCCTGATCAGACGGCTCCTGTAGGAGCCGTCTGATCTGGGTCTACTCTGTTTGCAAATACTTAAAAAGGTGTTTATATGAGGGAAAGGGTTAAGCAATTTTTAACCAGATGAGAAGCAACACCCCATCAGCATTCAAACTGTTTGGCACTCTGCTGATTTTGCTTTCGAAGGATCTACTACTATCAGAAATTATTCAGTGCATTTTGAAGAGAAATGAAGAAAAAAAATATTTTTTTTAGAAATGTAGCAGACACCAGTTTTTGTAGGCTTACATTAACTTAGTGTGCAAAGATTTATATATATCAATTCAAGCATGCAAACATGCATCGTCCTCAGGAATTCATGTCACCATAGTTGAATTCTTTGAACACTGAAAACTGTCATCTGCAAAAAATTGCCATCTACTATGATTATCAATGTTCATTTTTCATCAATTTGTTTTTCAAAATACAATCAGAGTGTCAAACTTTTTGCCACTAGAATGCGCAACGTCATTTCATATTGACTTTCTTGCCTTTTTCTACAAATTCATTACAGCAGAAAACCTTACATTATCATCCATTGTATAGAATAACTGGCTCAATGTTTAAGCAGTTAACTTTTTTTTTTTATTTGATGTGGTGGAAAAATCTGCGTAAAACTGGGTTTAATCAACTGTACTATTCCATGCCAGGACCCATAGCAAGAGACAAAACAAAACCACTCTTCCCATGCTGGGATGATTTGTGGATAAAATTGCCTCATTCGGTATTGCATTTCAATTAAACTTATGGAAATGACTGTGAAATCCGAGAAGCCGGTTGAATGAACCATCAAATACCATCGCACTGACAGTCACACACTGGAACAACTGAGCAATTTAGTAAACACAGGAAAATCATTTGAGCAAATAAAAAATGACAGTCTCAATGAAAAATGGCCTTTTCCAGAAATGGCCTACATACTAGACGGTAATAGGACAAATGAATTATATAAGCTTATTCATGAGGGAATCTGACACTGTTGACACTTTTCAAACAGTGTTGCGCCAGAGCTATGGATTAACCCTTTCCTTCATAAATACGCCTTTCTACACCTCTGTAAAAACCACTTCTCAAAACCATTGAGATAAATAGAGCATTTGCTCCTATAGGAGCAAATGCTCTATTTATCACGATGGTTTCAAACTACGAAATTCTAAAATTTTATTTTTCTCTAGTAAATGCTCCTTTTGGGTAGATTCATTCAAAGAGGTTGGGTCTAAAAATAGTCTATGGAGGAATAGGTTAAACTATTCATGTAAGACACAACATCAGGAATACTTATGAGCTGAATTTCTATGATAGCATAATTATGTACAAAGGAATTTTTTGCGCTACAAACTGTTCAGTCAGATCCATTATAATTTCATAAGCAAACAGAGCAGAACCTAACCAGAATATAGGAGGCGTCTGATCTGGGTCTACTCTGTTAGTCATGAAAAAGCCTTCATATGAAGGAAAGGGTTAACCCAGTCCTCCTTAAATACGCCTTTCTACGCCTCTGTAAAAGACACTTTTTGAAACCATTGTGATAAATAGAGCATTTGCTCCTATAGGAGCAAATGCTCTATTTATCACAATGGTTTCAAACTACAAAATTCTAAAATTTTACTTTTCTCTAGTAAATGCTCCTTTTGGGTAGATTCATTCAAAGAGGTTGGGTCTAAAAATAGCTTACGGAGGAAAGGGTTAAACAGGGTAAGGGATTTGTAACCATAAATTCTTAATTTCACTACCATATCCATAGTACGTAACCACTAATTACTAGCGAATCGGCAAATTTACAGATTATGTGGAGAATTAGTGGATATTGCATCCAAAGTACTGCCTTTGTTTGGCACTCTGAATCACACACCATGTTGAAAATAGATCAACAGCAACACTGACATTCATAAGCATATGCAATACTCAACTATAACACAAGTTTGACAAACAGTGTAGACTTTGCCTAGACTTCCAATCACAGTGGAGAAAAGCTAGTCGAAGTCCTAACCCCCCCCCCCCCCCCCCCCCCCCCCCCCCCCCCCCCCCCCCCCACAATGATACGTTTCCATTTGTTTAGACTACTACCTGTATATATTTGATGAAATTTTTATGAAAAATCTGAAATGAAAAACTGTGACAAACAAAAGTGAAATGGTGCAAACATGATTAATAATGAGACAGTGCTAGCATTTACTGGACAAACAGAAGCAACTCTATCTTGCCTTACAATAAGCAAACAGGTCATACCTTTACAAATTAGTACATAATGTATACAAAACTCCTTCCCCAAAAATAATCCACTGGAAAATTGTACAAAAAGAGTGAAAATATTATCCTTTTTTTGCATCATTGTCTGGGTATTATGAAAGTCTGAAAATCATTCCATAAGTGATTACGGTAACCTTTTACCTGTTTAATATTCAGGCAAGAAATAATGACATCATGAATATTTATCAGCTGAATTTTTGTAAAGTATGATTTTCAAGGGAAGTTTTTGATTCGACAAAATCTAAAGATTCAAATCTATATCATGTCATAAGCAAACAGAGCAGACAGATCAGACAGCTCCTGTAGGAGCCTTCTGATCTGTGTCTACTCTGTTTGCAAATGCGTCAAAAGGTGTTTATATGAAGAAAAGGGTTAATTTATACTGTTAGAAAACATCTTAACCCTTTACTAAATAAATATGCCTTTATAAGCCTTTGCAAACAGAGTAGACCTAAATCAGATGGCTCCTGTAGGAACCGTCTGATCAGGGTTTTTACTCGGTTTGTTTATGGAATTGTATAAGTCAGATTCTTTAATTTCTGCCATGGTCAAAATTTCCTGTGTTCATGTTTAAAAAATTCTAATTGATATCCATCGTGTCTTTATTTCTTACATGAAAATATTCATGGAGTAAGAGACCACATGAGTCACCTACTAGGAGAATTATTTGGAGGGAAAAGGGGAATAACTCAAAAAAATTAGTAAAGCAAAAGTTATGGCCATTATCTTGTTCACTTCACTTATTGCATTCAACAGGCGACACAAAAATGAGACAATAAATGCTGTAGGCCACACTTACACACACAGTCACACAGTGGTATAGGTTGGTCTACACTGTATTCCCTTTCTATTTCCTATCAAACACTGACAGCACTAACTCTAAATCAAAGTACATGTACACCCCTTCAAACATTTACCCTTCCAAAACAAAAATCTGTCTAAATCTGGGTCCATCCTTATAAAGCTTTTTAGTTGAGTCTGAGTTCGTTCTCAAGGTTTTGATTGGTCTGATTTGAGTTCTCAAGCTTTTGATTGGTCAGATTTGAGCCAAAGGCTCAAATCTGACCAATCAAAAACTTGAGAACGAATTCAGACTCAACTAAAAGTTTTATAAGCATTGACCCTGGCAACCAATTTGTGTTAGCTCAGGACAACAAATGAACAGAATAAGTGTTCTCCATATCAAATCATCTCTGCAATACAGACAGTCAGTATAGACTTGATAAGGGTAAAGCATCTGCACTGTTTGCTTTTCCCCAAATGGAGAATGACAGGACATCCATCATTGTATTTCTGCTCGTATATGTCAACAGTTATTCCTGTCCTTGTTCTAAGTTTATTCCAAATATCAATACCTACTAAATATTCATGTACAAAATAGCTATAATGAAATAAGGAAAGTGGAAAATTGTAACCATTTTGGAAAGTAAAGAAACAGATATATCTATCAAATTTCATTAATTTAGCAATCAGAGCAGACCCTGATCAGATAGCTCCTATAGGAACCATTTGCTTCCAGATGTGTGAAAATGCATTTATATGAATTCAGGAAAGGGTTAACCCATTCCCTCATAAGCTATTTTTAGATCCAGCCTCTTTGAATAAATCTACCCAAAATGAGCATGAACTACAGAAAAGGAAAATTTTAGAATTTTGTAGTTTGAAACCATTGTGATAAATAGAGCATTTGCTCCTATAGGAGCTAATGCTCTATTTATCACAATGGTTTCAAAAAGTGATCTTTACAGAGGCGTCAAAAGGCGTCAGTATGAGGGAATGGGTTAAAGCAAATGGAGATCGCGAGACCAAAATATTTGGGGTAAATATGGTATGGTATCATTATTATGAAAAATTCTCAGAAAACACATTGAGACAACTGATTATCTGGATTTACATCTAAGTGAACATCTTTCTTTGACACAGCTCAAAATAATGCTGGTGATCAGCTAATGAGTGACAGGCCTTGATATGGAGCACACTTATAGGGAAACATATAAACTAATCTAACAATGACCGTGACACGCCCATCCTTGACATTGGACATACAAAATCTGCTGTTCTTTATATCCTTTTATCTGAAGTTGAAGCATATGTTTTTTGTGTATCTTTCATGGGTGTCAGTACCAAGTTGTTTTAGTAAATGACACATTTAGCACTTTACTCCATGAATATTCAAAATGACATCATGAATATTAATTCAATCAATTTTTAAAATGGCATATAATTTAACACAAAGAATTTTTGCTTACACAGGAACTGTAGAATCAGATCTACATTTATATTATTCCATAGGAAAACAGAGCAGGCCCTGATCAGATGGTTCCTACAGAAGCCATCTGATCTGGATCTACTCTGTTTGCAAAGGCGTAAAAAGGTGTATTTATGGAGTAAAGGGTTAATAAAAATACTGTCACATAAATTTTGATATATACATGTACAGCAGAACCTGTCACAAGCGGCCATAAAAAAGAGGTCTATTTAAGGGTCTGTAAGGCAGGTCAGTAGCTTAATGCAGGTCAAAAGTAATGCAGCAAGCTACTATAGGAGCTTTCTGCACTTCTTTTAGCCTGCATTAAGCAATCACCTGCTTTATAAGATTACTATGGCAAAAAAATGAATGGTCGCTTAAGAAGGGTTCTACGGTATGTCAAAACTGTCCAAGGTCAAAGTTAGGAGGTTATGAGGTGGGGGTGACATCTAGATGAGAAATAAAATGAGTCCTACATCTGCACTAGCTGCTGCAATGGAACCATCAGGAGAAAGGACCTGTGAAAATAGAACCACATGGCAAACCATAACAATAATGTGAAACAGACTAGGCACAAGCATGCATGAAAAGTAACCTCTGAATCCCCTGATTGCCAAGGCAGAATTATTCTCATACAGTAAAAGCCCAGAGACGCGTTTTACTAAAGATCATACGACTATCATTATCGTAAGTCAAAATTTACGATAAGTGCTATTATTTGTATAGCCAAAATTATCACACATTCCAGTGTGTAGCAATTACATCTAAATTTGTATGACAGAAATTATCGTAAGTTCTAACATACGAATATCGCAATTTGTACGATCTTTAGTTCTTTGCTCCATGAATAATAATGTAAGAAAGAATGACATCATGGATAAATTGGATATTAATCATATTAATAGTTATGATAGAACATAAACAGAGGAATTTTTCGCCATGGCAGAAACTGTAGAATCATATCTATATTATATCGTAAGCTAACAGAGCAGACCCTGATCAGACAGCTCCTACAGGATCTACTCTGTTTGCAATGGTGAAGAAAAGAGAAAAGGGCATCTGTATAACTTACAAATAGAAGACCAGAGTTTAGCACACCCCATACTCAGGTCGGCTTCACCAACAAGTGGCTCATTAATTATTCAAGCCAAGAGGTCAAACACTGCATACTTCAGTCAGTACCTTACTACTCTGTGTACTGAGGCAATACTACTAACTCACTACACTAATATCGCCAAATCTCACATACATGTACTCAACTCTTTACTTCATGTAACAAAAATGCCATCAAGAATTTTAACCCTTCACTCCATAAATACACCTTTCTACAACTTTGAACACAGAGTAGACCCAGATCAGAATGATGTCTCCTATAGAGGCTGTCAGATCAGGGTCTGCTCTGTTTGCTTATGAAATAATATAGATATGATTCTATAGGTTCTGCAATGGCAAAAAATTCCTTTGTTCATGTGCTATTACAACTAATTAATCTAATTAATATTCATGATATCATTATATCTTACATGAATATTCATGGAGTAAATGATTAATCGGGTAAATCTTTATAATGGCATGTGGATAGAGACCTTGGTAAGAACTGTAGAATCATATCTTTACTTATACCATAAGCAAACAGAGCAGACCCTGACCAGACAGCTCCTGTAAGAGCTTGTCTGATCAGGGTTTGCTCTGTTTGCAAAGGCATTAAAAGACCGATCTATCAAGTAAACACGTACAGGACATATTATCAAAACTGGCACGCTGATGTATAAATCAAGCAAATTTGGGGTTAAAAAATCAGTAAATCTTTCAACATCTTAAAACTTAAAACAGCTGTAATGGTAAATTTATGTATAAGTTGTTCTTATTGCTTTTATTGTCTGCAATTTATAAAACATTTCTCTAACCCTTCATATGCTATGCGTGACCTGACTAATATTAACAAACAGTTTGGTTCCAGATGAGGGGCCAAGTACCTCTATGCCTCGTCTTGAACCAAGCTCTTTGCCATTCAGTCAATAGTTTCTAAAAAGCTAAAATTAATAGGCTGTAGGTCAATATTACAACAGATCAGAATTTTGGCATTTCTTTTTTTCAGCATGATGAGGACCAACTACTAATGAGTAGAGAAAAGGTGTAGTACAGTAGAGCGGTTAGAACCTGTCTTAAGCCACCATCAAAAAGAGGCTAATTATGGTTCTGTAAGGCAGATGGTAGCTTAATGCAGGTCAAAAGTAATGCAGAAAGCTCCTATATGCAGCTTACCTTCTCACTCAGGGCTGTGTATTTGACGCATAGCTCATCTCTCTCAGCACGGCTTGCTGCCAGCAGATCCTCAACACGGTTCAGCTCTGATGAGAGCAGCCGGTTTTCTTCCTGTAACTGCTGTTGGTTGGGTGTCGACATGATTGGTTTTACAGATTTATCATCAGTCCCTAGGTTCTTGGTGATGATTTCACGAATGCGCGCGGGTATCTTCGACGGACTGTCCCCCTCCCCTCGTACTGTGTAGTCTTCCGCTTCTTTGTCTTTCAACACAGAGTCCTCAAGTTTCTGCAAAATAAGACGATCAAATTAAATAAAGCTACTTTGTAACCCATGATTGACCAAAAATGTGTCCCAGGGCATGGATGCCCAGTTAAATGTGACTATCTTAGACAGACAGACTAAGACAGACAGACAGGGACTAGCTTAACCCTTTGAATGCTTGACCCTTTCCCTGTTCAATATTTATGTAAGAAATTATGACATCATGAATATTTATGAACTGATGTTTTATAATGTAAACTTTTCATGGAAAATTTTGCTTGGACAAAAACTGTAGAATCAGATCTAAAACATGTCAAAAGCAAACAGAGCAGACCCTGATCAGACGGCTCCTATAAAAGCCATCTGATCTGGGTCTACTCTGTTTACAAATGCGCAAAAATGTGTTTATATGAGGGAAAGGGTTAACCCCTTGAATGCTTAATCCTTTCCCTGTTTAATATTCATGTAATGAATAATGACATCATGAATATGTATTAGCTGAATTTTTATGATGGCATAATGTACACAATCATGGTCTTTTGGCTCAGACAGAAACTGTAGACTCAGATCTGTATTAGTTTTTTTTACAAATACCATAAGTAAACAGAGCAGACCCTGATCAGATGGCTCCTGTATGCTAAAGGCATTTATAAGAAAAAAATGGTCAATGCTGAACTGTGAAAAGACCATTTTGTGATAAGCAATAGAAACCTTTCAGTATGAAAGGCTTAGAAACACACAGTGCAGGCCCTGATCAGAATGCACCTACCATTTGCAAATGCCTAGTCATTTACCACAATCAATATACCCATTCTCTGAATGGTTGGGGTATAAAAAGAACCCAGGAGCAACAATCATCTATGTTGCTCAGTGAAAGATGGAACACAGGATTTGGTAGAAAGCATATAATCAGCTCTGTATTATTTCATGAGCAAACACAGCAGACCCTGATCAGACAACTTCTACAGGATCTACTTTGCTTTCAAATGTGAGAAAAAAAAATTGAATCAGGAAAAGGGTTAATGTCAGCAAATCATTCATTGACATGTAAGTCCTAATTGAAAGCCAAACAGAATCTCCATTTACTACTACCAACCAAACACTATTACCCAATCGGACCAACATTTAGACCTGACCCTTTTTTAGAAAATAACGATACTTTCTACTGGTATGTGCTGATCCCAATCGATTTTTTTTATTGTTTTTTTTTTTTAGCATACAGATGAAAAAATAACTGAGTGAACTGAAGTAAAAATATTTACTTAAAGCATGTTAAAAGATAAGACAGAACATACAACAATTATACAGGGAGGATGACATATTTTGTCGCCAAAATGATGTATACCATGTTTACAGAGCAAATGTTGACTTTCCTGGGCCGTTTCAATGGAGTAATATTACAATCAATTTCCCTGTATATCTGTTCAATCAAAACTTCTCATAAAACTTGTTACTAGAGTTAATTGTGTTATCCTAAAGGAGTAACGGACAGTGTGGTATCTACACCCATTTAATTTGTTTACAAGCTAGCAGCAAATTGTGATTACATACATGTGTATATGCAAACAGTTTGGATCCAGATCTAAACTGTTTGACAAGCTGGTTATGTTTCTAAAGAGAAACAAAAAGAAAATTTGAAGTTCAGACATGCAGCAGATGACAATTTTTTGCAGCCAACAATTAGTTAGCATGCTAAAAGATAATTGATAGTTATGCAGTCCGAATTTTTGCACACTTGAAATTCAACTTTTAACATTTTTGCTTTTGTCATCCTTAGCTAGTTCAAGAATTTCTATGTTTCTCTCGAAATCAATTTCGAGGGCTTGGTGCAAAACTATTCTAACTCCTTCACTAAAGTGAAGGAGTTAGAATAGTTTTCCACCAAGCCCTCAATTTCATTTTTCATTATTCCACTTAGTACTTAACCCTTTCCTTCATGTAAACACGTTTTCACGCATTTGCAAACAGAGTAGACTGACCCAAATCAGATGGCTCCAATCCGGGTCTTTTCTTTTTGCTAATGGAATTTGAAATATTTGTTTCTTTACTCTCTGAAATAGCTAAAAATGATTCACCTTCGATATTTCATTATAATTATTTTGTCCATGAATATTCAGTAGGTATTGAAGTTTGGAATAAATATAGAACAGGGAAAGGGTTAAATGGTGTAGATATTGATCAATATCTGACCTAAATTGTTGAAACATTTCCTGAGCCGATATAGATACAATTCTTTGCACCGCCTTAAAGGTTTGTCCCATTCTTTTGGTATACTTAGTCCCTCAGAACTTAGCAATCATCAATCTTTGAATATACTCAACAGTTGATACATTAAAACCTTTAGAATTCTATCTTCACTCTTGATCTTGTCGAGTTAAGACATCAAACAGAGATGTCTCCGACTTCGCGACAAACGATGTCCTATCGTATTTGTGTCATTGATCGAGCAAGTGTTTTGCTTGGGAGTTTTACCGATGTTAGGTCTCAAGCCTTTGCAAACAGGCCATGAAATATTCAACACTGCCAGACCAAGTCTTTGTCTCATGGAACTTTGCTGAACCACAGTAATTGGGTTAATATTCATCCCTCATTTTGTGTACAGTATATTTATTATACTTAATTAACACTTTACCTGACAAATGTGCCTATTCACACCTTTGCAAACAGAGTCGACCCAGACCAGATAGCTCCTACAGGAGCCATCTGAACTGGGTCTGCTCTGTTTGCTAATATAATAATATAGATTTGATTCTACAGTTTCTGTATTGGTTAAAAAATCCTGTCTTTATACACCATTATAAAAATTCAGCTAATAAATATGAATTAAGTCATCATCATATCTCACATGAATATTTATCAAGTTACATCCGTAACATGTAAAGCTTAATTTAACCCTTTCCTTTATACAAAAACTTTTTCATGCCTTTGCAAACAGTTAAACTAAGACCCAGCTTAGAAAGCTATTATAGATGCCGTCTGACCAGGGTCTGCTCTGTTTGCTTATGAAACTATAATATATATATCTAACTCTACCATTTGTACCAATACCACGAGATCCTGTATACTTTATTACTTATACCATTATAAACAAGAACCGCATGTAGCGCCAACGCTCGTCTGATTTGGTGCTTGTCCACTGCATACATTTTATACTTATGATTAATAAGCTACATTTAAGTTTTGTGTACCGCCGCTGGCGACGCCAACGTCTACGACCCAGTTATCACATAGCTTGACTTTTTCTTCGAAAACAGACAAGCTAAAAATGAGCAATTAATTATGCAGGATGTCATTTTTCTGTACATGAATATGCATCTGGGAAAGGGTTAATAGTTCTGTTACATAAGGGTCATGATCGCCCTAAATCGCACATCTATGTTTTGCTAAAACAGACACTGTAGAATCAGATCTATATTATTCCATTAGAAAACAGAGCAGATCCTGATCAGAATGGCTCCTATAGAAGCCATCTGGTCTGGGTCTACTTTGTTTGCAAATGTATAGAAAGGCATATTTATGGATTAAAGGGTTAACCGTTTCCTACATATAAACACCTTTTCACTCATTTGCAAACAAAGGAGACCCGGATCCGACTGCTCCTATATTGGAGCCGTCTGATCAGGGTCTGCTCTGTTTGCTAATAGAATTTGATTGAACTGTTTCGTTACTTTTTAAAATGGCTACAATGTTCCACCTTCCATTCCATAATAACTGTATATTGTCCATGAATATTCGGAAGGTAACTAGGTATTGAAATTTGGAATAGACTTAGTACAGGGAAAGGTTTAAAAGACCCCTATGTAGGGTTCTTTATTTACCCAGTGTAAAGAAATGATACACATATTCAACAAATGGGTCGAAAATCAAGACCATCTGTATAATATTGACAATAGAGAATGACAAGTGAAGGCATGTCTCTAGTTTGACACTGATAACGGGACAAACACAAAATTTCAATCACTGAAATCTGATAATGTATCATCTAGAAAACTATCAAGTTACCCACTTTTGTGAGCAAAGTCAGAAACTTTTGATTCCATACTTTTGACATCCTACCTATATGACTTTAATTAACACACTGTCAAAAACAGTCTCGTATTTTATATAAATAAGGTGAATGATAGATTTCTTATATACTTAAAGGTATTGTACACATTTTTGTATGATTTGGAAATGACAAGATGATGTCGCTATTGTATTTAACCCTTTTCTACATAAATACGTCTTTCTATGCCATTGCAAACAGAGTAGACCCATGGCTACTCTCTAAGCAAAGGTGTAAAAAGGTGTATCTATGGAGTAATGGGTTAACTTGATTCCAGCATTGTGAGGGTTAAGCTCTTAAGAAAGTATGGACTGAGTATCGAACAGTTTGGATCCTGATCAGATGTTGAGTCAATTACATCGTTAATTAATATCAGTTAGATGAATTTTTATAAGGGTATAATTATGAACACAATATTTACTTGTGGCCATGACAGAAACTGTAGAATAAGAGCTTTATTATTACATAACCAAATAGAGCAAACCCTGATCAGACAGCTCCTACAAGAGTCTACCCTGTTTGCAAAAGTGTGAAAAGAAGTTAACCCTTTCCTCCATAGGCTATTTTTAGACCCAACTTCTTTGAATGAATCTACCCAAAAGGAGCATTTACTACAGAAAAGTAAAAGTTTAGAATTTTGTAGTTTGAAACCATTGTGATAAATAGAGCATTTGCTCCTATAGGAGCAAATGTTCTATTTTTCACAATAGTTTCAAGAAGTGGTTATTACAGAGGCGTAGAAAGGCGTATGAATGGAGGAAGGGTTAATATGAGGGAAAGGGTAACCCTTTTCATCTTCTATAATTTCATAAATATTCATTGACTTTTTTTGTATTAATTATATATAGTAATTCATTTTTTAAAGTCACATAAACAAGAGAACTTTTAACCATGAACAAAACTGTTGAATGAGTTCTATAAAATGCAATAAGCAAAAAGAGCAGACCCTGATCAGGCAGCTCCTACAGCTAGCTAGGAGCTGTCTGGTCTGGGTCTACTTTGTTGGCAAAAGCTTATCTATGAGGTAAAGGTTATAAATATTACATGTATCTACAGAATAGGTCCGCCTTTGGAAATGAATTGAATACCAAGTATTACAAACATACTGCTATATACATACACCTATGACCCTCACATGTCCAATACAGACAATCCTATTGTCTTTCTTATGGACTACAGTTCGAAAAAAAGAGTGATTTATCTGATTTGTGAGTGTACTTCAAACAACTTAATATCTTATTTTTCCAATGTAGGTTATAGCAATTCAAGTTTAGGCAAGAGAACACTATTTGAAGAGCTTATACTAAGTATTAAAGAGGGAGAATTTATTGAATTTCTGATATTCAATATCACTGCCTGTAGCATATTCACTGATAGCGACACTTAGTGCCCTCTTCAATAAAAGTTCGAACTTATCTATAGTTGTGTTCTACGGGTCAAATATCACGACCCCAGTCAACTACAGAGTTGCATGTGTATATACCATCTTTGTTGACTTACAAGAATAGGTACAATAGAACCTGTCTTAACCCTTTACTCCATGAATATTTACAGTGAAACCCCGCTAATGCGACCACTTAATAAACAGCCACTGATGTCGTTTAAAGCAGGTGGTTGCTTAATGCAGGACGAAAGTTATGCAGAAAGCTCCTGTAGGAGCTTTCTGCATAACTTTTGTCCTGCATTAAGCTACCACCTGCCTCTGCCACTCAGAATTATGCCCCTTTTTGGAGGTCGCATTAGCAGGGTTTCACTGTATTAGATTAATTTTTATAATTGTGCATTAACAAAGGTATATCTGGCCATGACAGAAACTGTAGAACAATATCTATATCATATTGTCATAAGCAAACAGAGCAGACCCAGATCAGACAGCTCCTATCATTGGGATCCTAGAGTCTGATCTGGGTCTACTCTGTCTGATCTGGGTCTACTCTGTTTGCAAAGATGTCCAAAAGCCACATCAATGAGGTAAGGGTTAAAAAACATGAGTCATATCTCTCGGAAATAAACATGTTCCATATCATTAATTATTGTAATAAACCATTTCTTACTCATTTAAATAAATATAATTATACCAGTGTATGTTGTTAATTGCTTACAACAAATCTTTCACCATGGCATGCACCATTCTCCTGGCAGCTTGTTTCCATAAATAATGAAAACTTTCAATAGGTATTTTATCCAAATTGTCGAAAATGATGAGCAGATTTCATTAACTTTTTTGACATCAAATACTATAGAGTGAAGACAACTGACAGCAAAGAACTTCTCTATAGACAACCTCAGATATTTATTATTCCAGTTCTGCAAAGGCTTATAATGTAAATCTACAAAGTATTGTGAACTTTCTTGAACTTTCCATAAATTGGTATAAAAACTTCACCACGGTTTAGCACAGCTGTACTAATAACTTATACCAGGCAATGGTCAATTGATAACAATATTAGTGTCCTGGTATTGCCTACATCGAGAAGAGACACCAAGTAACTGACAGTTTCAGATCTAGATCCCAATTGTCTGAAACTCTGCTTGGGCTTTAACCCTTTCCCTGTTCTGTGTTCATTCCAAATTTCAATACCTACTGAATATTCATAGATAAAATGATTATAATGAAATATGGAAGATGGAAATTGTAGCCATTTTAGAAAGTAAAGACACAGATCTTTGAAATTCTATTAGCAAACAGAGCAGACCCTGATCAGCCATCTGATCTGGGTCTACTCTGTTTGCAAATGCGTGAAAACACGTTTATATGAGGGAAAGGGTTAAAGAAATTAAAGAAGACTCTTGCTGAGAATCAACGATAAACAATACTTGTAGGAAAGACTTTACTCAGCATACTAAAGCTAACGCCCTATGTTTACCCCAAGCTGAGCTGAAATACAATACTGGTCATGAGTTTACTAGGGGTAATCAAGTGTATTGTGTAAATTTTCTTCAACCTTTAACTTTAACTTAAAACGTGGAATATATAGTCCATCAACACTTAATGAGAGATTCCATGCAGTATGAAAGGGTGTAATTTGAGAGAAGATTTTGAATGCCATACAGTGCAGACTCTCTTGGAGCCCTCTGATCTGGTTCTATACTGTTTGCTAATGCCTGTACACTTTGTTTCCTGCATTGAAAGGAACCTGTAATAAATTAATTGATAGATTTAATGAAAAACAGATCGAATTACATGTGACTAAGTCTGCATGTAAAGTTTTCCTCCATTTACTCCATGAATATTCATTTAAGAAATAATGACATCATAAATATCAATTAATTTTATTTTTATAATGGCATCTTAACATAGGAATCTTTATTATTTCATAAGCAAACATAGCAGACCCTCAGATCAGACAGCTCCTATAGGAGCCGTCTGATCTGGGTCTACTCTGTTTGCAAAGGCATAGAGAGGCGTATTTATGGAAGAAAGGGTTAATCTGGTTTGTTTGTTAACCCTTTACTCCATGAACAGTCATGCAAGAAATAATGGAATCAGGAAAATTAATTAGATCACTTTTTGTACAGGTAAATGAACACTGAAAAGTTGGACCATGACATTGTGTATTATCCCATAAGCAAACACAGTAGATCTGTGGAGTCGTCTGATCTACATCTACTCCGTTTGCAAAAGCGTATCAAGGTGTATTTATGGAGTAAAGGGTTAATCCTTCGAATGTAGGAAACAATTTGCATTTACAAACAGTGTAAACCCAGTTTAGAGAGATGAAGGAGCTGTCTGCTCACACTTTGCTTTCTATTACCCTTTATTACATGTACCCTTTATTTTATTCATGCAAAAATTAATGATATCATGAATATTTATTAGCTGCATTTCAGAATGGCATAAGTACACATAAATTGTAGAATCAGATCTATTAGAATTTCATAAGCAAACAGAGCAGATCCTGATCAGCCAGATCCTCTGAAGGCCATCTGATCTGAGTATACTCTGTTCACATCATGAAAAGGCACCTACGGTATATGGCTTTTCAAAGCTCTTCCTTTCAATGCTGTACTTTCAAAGTGGAATATTCCATCAGCTTTTACTGATAGATCCATGCAGTATCAAAGGGTATAATCTGCAAGAGGATTTTGAATGATAAACAGTGCAGACTCTGATTCTAGGTGCCCGCTGATCTGGATCTACACTATTTGCAGATGCAAGTATACTTGCTTCCTGTATTGAGAGGGTTAATAATGAAAACTTGTAATAAGGTAATTGATTGAAAAACAGTTCGAATTACATGTGACTAAGTCTACATGCGAAGTTTTCCCATCTCTGAATCATGTAAATGTTTGTTAACCTGTGAATGTAGGAATCAGGTTAAATGACATTTATAATAGTGTAGACCCAGATCAGAGAGATTAAGGAATATTCTGGTTATACTTTGCACGGCTTTCTCCTCTCCGTTGGTAATTCAACTTGGCACCATTTTAATAAACTTAAATCACATTGACATAGTAGCAAAAAGTGTAAACCCTGATCAAATAGCTCCTTCAGAAGCGGACTGGGTCAGCTTTATTTGCCTATTAGGGTAAAAAATATCTTTGTAAAGTTGTAATGTCTAACTCTTAATTACTATTAATTTCAAATGTGGTACAAATATTATGTGATAGCCAAAATGATGGCTGCTATGTCTAAATTATCGATTATAACACTTACTGACGCCCTTTGATGCCTTCGCAAACAGAGTAGAGGAGCCATCAGAGTGATCTGGGTATACTCTGTTTGCAAAGGCACAGAAAGGTGAATTTAACTATTTATGGAATAAAGGATTAACTTAACCCTTTCCCTCATATAAATGTTTTTTCACGCATTTGCAAACAGAGTAGACCCAGATCAGACGGCTCCTAGAGGAGCCGTCTGATCAGGGTCTACTCTGTTTGCTAATAGAATTTGATAGATCTGTTACCTTGCTTTCTAAAATGTCTACAATATTCCACCTTGCATAATTATTTCTTTATAACTATTTTGTAAATGAATATTCATTAGGTATTGGAATTTGAAATAAACATAGAACAGGGAAAGGGGGGTTAACAGAAATTAACAGATCAAAAGCCTAGGCTATCAGTATATGAGCTTGTTACCCCTAATAACATGCAAGGCAATTACAGCATGTATGATAACAGTTGATATACTTCAGATGAAATCTGAATGAAACTTTTCAACCTTACTGACCTCCACAATCTCCATCTAAATTCTAATTAGCCATCTAAAACAACCCCTCACTGAACTTGACATCACATACTTTACAGCTTCAACCCTTTGCTCCAAATTAACAACTGTTCAAGTGTTCATGCTTCTGCCAACAGAGTATGCTCAGACCAGACAGCTCCTGTAGGGGCCAGCTTAACAGGTCCGCTCTGTTTGCTTATGTGGAGTATATAGATCTGATTCTACATTTTTGTCTAAGCCAATAATTACTTTTTAACTTTAACCCTTTCCTCCATAAATACTCCTTTCTATGCCTCTGTAAAAGTCACTTTTTGAAACCATTGTGATAAATAGAGCATTTGCTCCTTAGGAGCACATTGGTTTCAAAACTACTCTATTTTAAAAAAAAATGTTTTCTCTAGTAAATGCTCCTTTTCGGTAGATATATTCAAGGTTGGATTTAAAAATAGCCTATGAGGTAATGGGTTAACCTTAAATAAAGTTAATGAATACATGTATTCCGGAAGTGATCAATTCATGCAAAAATGTCCAATAGGGAAAGGGTTAATCCAAGTTTACATGTAGGTTTATTCAGCCTTGATACTCTGTTTGCTAAATATCCCCTTTGCCTCATTATTTCAATGGAATTCATTTAGAAATTTTATCCCATTACTCTATTCAACCTTTAGCAAGAAGTTCTGACATCCAATCCCATCTCTTTATTGGTTTGTATAACTATATTATTCAATTTGGCACCATTTTGATAACTTACATTACACATAAATGACTAGCAAAAATTGTAGACCCTGATTAAAAAGCTCCTTTGAAATTTGTTTGATCTGGGTCTTACTATTTGCTTATGCCTGATACCTAGGTATAAAAGGTGAAAGACAGTGAGGTAAAGATATACAGACATCACACATCCTGCTTTTTAGAGAGAACTTAATTGGTATTTAAACCTTTACTCCATGAATATTCATGTAAGAAATAAGGACGTCATAAATAATATTTAGATTAGCTGTTATAATAGTTCATGGACACAGGAAGTTTTGGTCATTGCAGAAACTGTATAATCAGATAGACAGATACATTAATATTCTAACATAAGACATGTATAAGCAAACTGCAGACCCAGATCAGACAGCTCCTACAGGAGCCATCTGATCTGGGTCTACTCAGTTTATAAAGGTGATGGAGAAAATGGTTACCCTTTACCTGTAACACATTTTGATGGCTTTAAAAACACAACAGACCCTCATTACAGTGCTCCTGATGGAGCCATCTGATCACAGTCTGCTAGGATTGTTCATGGAGTTATATGTATATAGATCTAGTTCTAAAGTTTCTGCCATGGCCAAATAATCCTGTGTCCATAAGAAAAAATTTAGCAATTAAATATTCATGATGTCTTTATTCCTTACATCAATGTTCATGAGAAAAATGGTTATGTACCCAAAATTTTGACGTCAAAATTAAAGTAATGCAGAAAACTTTTATGAGAACTTTACTTGAAAATAGAGTACACCAGCTCTACACCATTGGCAAATGCAAGTACACTCATTTCCCGCTTAGCAGCTGGTGACAGTTTAACCATTACCTCATATGCTATTTTTAGACCCAACCTCTTCGAATAAATCTACCGAAAAGGAGCATTAACTAGAGAAAAGGGAAATTTTAGAATTTTGTAGTTCTGAAACCATTGTGATAAATAGAGCATTTGCTCCATAGGAGCAAATGCTCTATTTATCACAATGGTTTCAAAAATTGACTTTTACAGGGGCGTCAAAAGGCATCAATATGAGGGAATGGGTTAATGCAAGATTAAAGTAAAGAAGAAAACTTCCACAAGATCTTTATTTGAAAACAGTGTACACAAAAATTAGCTCTCAGTGTAAGGGTTTGCATTTATATACATCCAAATTTTGCCTATAGACATTACACTGTTCCAACTTTTCTGGATATTTTCCCCTTATTATCAACTAATAGGAAACCATCTGATCTGGGTCTACTCTGTTTGCAAATGCGTAAAAAATGTTTATATGAAGGAAAGGGTAAATATTCATTACATCATTATTTTTTCATGCATAGTCATGGAGTAAAGGGTTAATAGGATTTTATGCTCTACACCCAATCATATTACCAAGTTACATAGAACTAGATCAGACTAACTAGGTTTAAATCATGTACATGTGTAACACAAAATGGCTTATGCAACAGAAAAAAGTACTTAAAAGATTAAGCCCCAATAATGCTTTTGACTACTTATTTCTGTTACTAAATTGTTAATCCAAAACATATCACTTCAAGCTACTTTGGATTAAGGGTTGTTAGTGCAATTAACAAATTATCAAATATACTCGTTTAACCCATTACCTCATAAATATTCATGAAAAAAATGCCTTAATGAATATAATTAGTTTTTATGATAACTGTATATATCAGTTTTGGCTATAACAGAATCTGTAGAATCAGATCTTTATTGTTTTATAAACAAAGTGTAACAAACAGATCAGAGCCTGATCAGACTTTAACCCATTTCTCCATAGGCTATTTTTAGACCCAACCTCTTTGAATAAATCTACCGAAAAGGAGCACTATCTAGAGAAAAGATTTTTTTAGAATTGTGTAATTTGAAACCTATAGGAGCAAATGCTCTATTTATCACAATGGCTTCATAAAGTGACTTTTACAGAGGCGTTGAAAAGTGTATTTATAGAGGAAAGGGTAAAAAAAAGTGTAAAGGCATTAACTCTTTCCCTGTTTAGTATTCATGAAAGAAATAATGACAACATGAATACTTATTAGCTGAATTTTTATAATGGTACATGTACACCAGACATTTTAGCTCATATTGTAGAATCAAACCATATTATACATGTACCATAAGCAGCAAGATGTGTTTGTGAAAAACTACTTCCCCCCAATTTGACCTTGATATATGACCTTGACTATAAAAAGTCACCCTAAAAATGTTCGCCTCCATAAGTTGCACATGCATGCCAAGTTTGAAGCATGTATGTTGCATGACGACAAAATTATCGCCAATCTAAATTTCAGGAAAAGTCTTAAATAGGATTTATAAGCTTTACAATTGCTCTCAAAAAGCACATAAAAACACCAGAAGAAGATGGATTTAATCATCAGTATCATACTGTATGTATTCAACAATACAGTTACACTGAAAACTCCTTGACAAAATAACATGATACCAAGTATGATAACAAAGTAATAAGCAAAAAATGTAGTAATTAAATTCTTTGTTATATATGCACTCTGTGTACAGCACACAGACGTATTAGTGTGCATATGATTTTCATGCAGAGTTTAAGATTTAATCTAGAATTGGCAGATCAACAGAAATCATACAGTCCATTTGGCAACATCAGCGAAACAAGAACCTAAACTGAAAACAAGCAAACTACATTGTATTCAAAATTACCTTTGCCAGTCAATATCAAAAGCCTAATCAATTATAAATAATTATAGGTCCACCCAAAGTTAAGTCAATGCTGGATGTTTTTCAAATTTCAATTTAACACAATCCATTTACTTAATACTTGTGTATGTTTGTAATTTGGCTGTGGGAACATCTTTAAATTTAACCCTTTCCCTGTTTAATATCCATGCAAGAAATAATGATAGCATGAATATTTATTAGCTGAATATTTACAATGTAATTTTTCTATTTGACAAAAATGTAGAATCAGATCTATATTAAGTCAAAAGCAAACAGAGCAGACCCTGCCGTCTGAGAAGCAAACCTTGGACAAACAAATCCCCATCTATTATGTCAATTATTTACATAATAAAACAACTGCATCATCGATTGACTTGACTTGATCCTGATATATTATTTTTCATCTGCTGTGGGTGATGACCATCATATTATATTGTAAGAAAGCAATGTAACCCTTTCATTTTCTGCCTTTTAGAAGCACGGCACAGTGTCATACTAGGCAAACTCTCATGCTCTTATAAGTCATCAGTTGACTTGGGGGAACAACCTTCTGTAGGAGCCAACTGGCCAAGGTTTATCTTTGCAAAAAGCTTGTGATGTCTCAGTGTTGTAAAGTGAAATGTCATTGCCACTAACTAGTGCAACAGTGTGGCTAGTGGCAATGCTTTGTACTACAAGACGCGCTGCTAAAACAGACCCAAATCACACTTACATCTTTAAGTTGATGCTGTCACTCATGACTATTACCAGAGACATATAAACATAATATAGGTCTCTGCTATTACTCACCCGGACAATAGCTCAATATCACTATATTGAGTACACATATTTGGACTATACAAGGATATTTTTTTCTTATTTAATGCTTTAAAATGAGAGGAAAATATATACCCCTCCAAAGCTGTGTTGAAATAGTCTCCTTTTTGGGACTGGATAAATCTGCTCTGGAGAGAGAAGTGTGTGTTCAACTTCATCCAAATAATCCATTTCTCGTGTGAGGGTGTGCCTTAATTTCGTTAGACTGTGAATTCCTAGGCCTGGGTCTTTCACTGGAGGTGAAAATCCTCTTTCAGATGTGCTGCTCATATTGCATATAATGCAAAGGGTTGCACACAACGTGCGCTTGCAATTTTTAGTGCAAATGCAACTTTTTCAACTTTTTGGAGTTTTCCATCAAGGAAGTAGAACAAAACATAGCCGAATGAATACTTCCGTTTTGGGACCGAAATCCCGCAGTGAATTTTTGGGAATGTTACTTGGCAACGGCGTCGTAGGTAGTCAAACACGTTCGCCTAATTATCAATTAGCAGGACTCATTGCTTCGGTATTGAATCGATTGACACATGAAGCTATTGACAGCTAGATCTACTAAATCATTGGTTAAATCTACTAATAAGTATGAACATGCAAAAGTAAATCAAAACGAGAGTATCTATCTAATATGCCACGAAATTGTAGATCTAACTGAAAGAGGAAATATAGTTTAGTATATTTAATAGATATTCGTACGTTAAATTTTATGGATTAGATCTATATATCTATGAATACGAGCATTTCTAAGCTTCCATTGCCAGTACGATTTATGCAAGTACTTCAATCCATGCCTTTTGTAGTTCAATTTTATAAATTCCTAGTGTGTCTCGCACACAGTTTAATGCATAAATACAATGTACATGTACATAAATATACAACCTGAATGACACGCTCGAGCCTTTGGTCTCTATCCGTGTCGCGATACGACATCTGGCCCCTATTGCAACGACCCTAGCCGGAAGTCCCACGACTGAACTCAATGGCAAATGTCCTAACACCCTTCCTGGCTTATGAGTTCACGAACATGTATGTATACACGATTATCGAAAAGGGAATTCTTCTCCACCACCCTAATATCCGATACACAATTCAGATTTCTCTCTGTGCTATAAATAAATTTGCCAGGAGGTGGCGCCTATGGAGGTAGATTTCCAATTAAACGAACCTTGTGATTGACGTTTAAGGAAACTTGTAGGTACACGCATAAGAATGAGCGCGTTTCTGAAGTATGACATTCAGTATCAGAGCGATATTAATCAATTTGATTGTCAACGATTATAGTAAACGAGAGACGAGTGGGGCATTTTGTTATTTAACATGACACCGAGTTTATGCATTTTAAGATTGAGAGTGTCTTAAGTATTTAAAGCGCAAGGAGGAAGAGCGCACAGAATACCATTTTGTTTAAACTGTCTGTATGACTACCTGTGCACAAGTATTTGGTGTTAGATCAGACCTTTCTCGTTATTTTTTGTTTCTTTCAAATTCAATACATTTTTTAAACATACATATACATTTCTACAATCGCCCAATATTTCGAGATTTAACCACCTGTATACCCCGCTTATTACATTTATAATGTTTACTTTCTATAGATCCTCTGATTCAGCTATTTTGTAATTGTTATCTCTTTAATACAATTTTACATTCTATGAATGCTATTGATTAACCATTTCCTTCATATGTATTTATATTTAACGCCTTTAGCCAGATCAGAGGCTCCTGTAGACACGGTCTGATCTGGGTCTACTCTGTTTGCTTAGGGAATTACATGAATATGATTCTACAATTGCTGCCATGGCCAAAAATCCATGTGTCCTTGTGCGTGCTACTATAACAACTTACCTACTTAGATGATGTCATTATTTCTTACATGAATATTCACGGAGTAATATGAGACCGACATGAACTGACAAATACTGAAGACCCAGACCAAACTGTTTGTTTGATCTGGGTCTGCACCATATGCCCAAGTTTGTCTGTCAGATTTATATACACAACTATTAAAAATGCAGCTGATAAATATTCATGATGACATTATTTCAAACAGTAATATTCTCCACGTACAGGGTCAAAGAAAAGCTGAAAAATACTATAGGTTTGAAGCAAGGGTCACTAGCCAAGACATTTCAGTGTTCCATGAACGATAGAGTGTCCGTAATAAACAGACATATAGCGATATACCTGGCCATTGCTTACGGTATTGATGTGAGAAATTCAAGACAAACATGGCCAAATAACCAATTCATTTTATTGGTTGACAACCACATGATCAATTTTCTGGGTGGTCATTGTAGAGGTGTTACAAACCATTAATAATATATCACTTATTTAACCTTTAGACAACACGGAATCGGTACAAAAACAATCTGCGTCTAGTATCAAGCACATGTCCATTTTCGTTTCAAGAATTCTAACATAAAGTCAGACTGGGGTGAGATGAGACGTCAAGTTCAGACCCCAAATTCGTTTGCATTGCATCGAGGTCCAGACCGTGTTTGCTAAAGATTATATCATATTTGGCAATACCGTGTTAAAGGCTATAGACGTCCTAGCAACGTTGAGTGTGTCGGCGAAATTAATTTTGCATACTGGAGATCGCTTGAAATTTGGTTCAATAAAACCAGGGGTGTGAATTATATTAGTAGAAATCATAAGCAATTAAGGCAAGACAATTGACATTAGACCTGTTTAAACTGGATGGACAATTTTGTACAAGTGCCAACCGTTCATTGTTCATTTTCATCATTATCTTCTTATTTATTTCTTTAAGAAAAAAAAATCATAAAAGACGTAAAAAGTTCATAGTTTGCACATGTGAATCAAACCTTTGGCCGTATCATGCTGATCGAGACTAAGCTTATTTATGCAAACAGTTCGGATCCAGCTCAGACGCCGAGTAACATGGACACACAGACACACAGTCTATACCTCTGACAAGGGCCTTGACCTTCTGGTTAACAAATTATTTTCCAAAGGTCACATAGTTATAATCATTCTTGCAGAAACACCCATCAAAAAGAAAATTATATTCATTAAAATACAAATGTATTTATTTGGACGAGCTCACTTAGAAATACAGACATAACCATTTCAATTCTGAATTTTGAAATAAACTATTCCAAAATTCAACAGGCCAAGCTTAACGTGCGATTTAGTGATTTTTAAAAGTGTAACATGACGAATCATGCAGACCCTGATGACAGGACTCCTATAGGAGCCCTCTCATCTGGATCTGCACAGTTTGCAAAGGACATTAGTGACTCGTGTAATGCACTCAAAAGGTTAAGTGGATTAAATAATGTGCATCTTGACCGGCGATTGGACTTGGTCATCAATGTTTGCAAAACTTCAGTAGTCACGAGACCGATTTTCTCCTGAAGCGGCTCATATAATAGATACAGTAAAAATCCTCTCTTTAGCGACCACTTTATGAATAAACTTTTGGCATTTAGGCCAGTGTTGTTGTTTTTTAAAACCATCAATATTTGCAATTATATTAGAATACTGGTGATACGAACAATAATGCTATGCGAACGTCATGCTACAATGACTGCTAAGTCTCTGTTTGCTAAAATTTTCTCTAACTTCCTCTAACTTCTAACTAATCAATTGAGAAGCTATTGACCGAGTGTGAAACAACTAGGATCCTGGTGAGATGCCAACCTACACGGCGTCTCATATGCATTCGAAAGGTTTGTAAATGCGAGTCAAGAAGCGCATAGCATGAGACGAGTTTTATTTGTTACTAATATGAAATAAATACACTGTCTGTTGAAAACATCAAAAACATAACACTTTATTTCTGTCGGCTCGCTGATCAATAGTTTCAAGTTGAATGATATAAGCAGTTTTGTAATTTTAGTTTCTATTATGCCATGCGAAAGGCTCATGGGAGACAATTCAAATTTATGTTATGACAGCAAGAGTTATCTCCCGTATTAATTATATCGCCTCTTTATTAAAAGGAAATCGGCAGTGCAAAAAATTTCAATTTCTTTACCAAACTTTTTTTGTCCACTCTATTGAATGTTTGTACACGTGTAAGACATAGATCCAAAGCCTATTGGGTTGAGGTTTGTACCCTATGTAGGCTACATGATTCATGTTTCTTAAATTCATAAACTGCTAATGCCTTATACATGGAGAAACTGATGGGATTATCGTGCAAAATACGAAATACAAAACGCGTTACAAGTCTGACTATACACAACTATTTCTGCCAAAGTATGATTTATTTTATTTATTTAACCTGTCAAATATATGGGACGAGGCGAGAAGACCAGTCTCTCCCCTGGGCCCAAACAGCCTAGGTTTTCACGAATCCACCGCTAGCGTGCAAAAAGCTATAGCGAGACAAATCAATTGATCACGACAATGTCAATGCATATACAAATACAGATGTATATATACGCAGACACCTCCTGCAGGTCCATAGATGCACTTAAGCGCATGGGTATGCATAAATCATTATGCCTTTTTCGCATACCAAGGCCGAATGATGCACTTGAGTTTTACACTTTATTTGTTTTACATTGAACAGCCTATACAAATCTCACAAACCTGCATAGTTCGTCAACTCGGAGTACCCGAAGAATTCAAAGTGCGTCCGGACGGACGGACGATCCTTGAAACACCTCACAACTTCCTCCGGATCGAACCTGGCGCTACAGATCGCGTTTTCTAATATGCATCAATTAAGGCTAACTTTGCTAATATTTCCAGTTGCAATCGTAGTATTTAGGATTTATAATAATGTCAGTCGCGTGAGTTTTAGTAAGACGTGTTCTAAGATCGCATTCCCTATTGAATATTCATGTAAGAAATCAAGACATTATGAATATTTATTAGCAGACGTTTTATTAAGGCATATGTACACAGGCGTGTTTGGTATGGGTGAACGCTATAGAGTCAGATCAAACAGAGTAGATCCTGATCAGACGGCTCCTTTTAGAATGCATTGCTGACAAGCAGTATATCAAAAGTTACGATAATTTCGGTCGTAGGATGTTTAGTAAGGACCCAGTCCCACTAAGCCTTACAACCCGTTAAGAACTGTTTACGATTGCTAGCGACCTCTGATCGCCGATATTCGTACGAAAGTCGCACGACAAGTCACTGATAATCGCCGTTGGTCTTCAGTAATCGTTGGTAATTTTTCCCAGGCGTGCGACCAAGTTCAGTATTAGGGCCCAGTCTCATTACGTCCTGTTTACGATTGGTCGCCGATATTCGTACGAATGTCGCACGACAAGTCACTGTTAATCGCAGGTGGTCTTCAGTAATCGTTCAGTAATCGTTGGTGATCATGCACAACCTCCTTACGATCGAACTGATCCTAAGTGGTGTTTAAGAGGTAACCTTAGAGGTTTTATGTAATCGTGCGATCGTCGTATACGAAGGTCTCCAACAATCTTAAGCTGGTCGTTGTTTTTCTTCCCTACAATCGTACGACTGTCAGCGACATTTCTATAATTACCTACGACTGTCGTGCGATCACCAGCGACTTCCTAAAGATTATCCACGACTAGTCATAGACCACGTGATCACACAACAGATCGGAAGCGATCGTGGAACCTTAGAACGAATACCAGTGACCTGGTGCATGGTCGTCAGCAACCTGTCGTACGATGGTCGCAGAAGAATCTCCAATGTCATTATTATGTGACTGCGAAACATTTGTTTTAAATTTAGTCGCCGACAAGCGCAGACGATTGCCGGTTTCAGAGGTCGCCAGTGGTCTTTAACGATCGCAAGCGCTAGTGGGACCGTAGCCTAAGATGGACACCAGGGTCGCATTAATGGGAAGCGATACATTAAAACTTACGGTAAGTTCAAGACGGACTCTAAGAGCGCACTTGGCGAGAAGCTGTACAGTACACAGGTTAAATGTTATGATAAGGCTCCACGGTCGCACTGACAAGAGCCGTCTGTTCTATTAGGACACCGAGGACCAATGCACGGACTCTTGTTTTTGACAAAGCAAAAGTACGAGTCTAGTGAGGAAAAAAATATTTTGGGATTTGCAAAGAGGAAACATGTTACCCCGTCACAGACGCCGTATCTAACACAGGGTGTATATTGTTTGATATAAGAAAACGCCTGAATTGCTTTCCTGCGAATGATATTTATGTCAGAGGTGACTTGTATGGGTCTACACCGTGTGTACCGAACGGATCTTTCGCCGATTATCAATTGTTCTTATTAGATTATTTTCAAAACCTTTAACTCATGAATATACATGCAACAAATAATGACACATGGAATGATGGTTTGCTGAACTTTGTTAATAGTTTATGAACACAGACTGTTCTAGCCATGGCAGAAACTGTAAAACACGATCTGTATAATTTCATAAGCAAACAAAGCATACCCTAATTAGACGGCTCCTAAAAGATGCGCCTGATCTGGGTCTTCTCTATTTGCAAAGGCGTTAAAGGCATACCTATGATGTAACGGGTAAAGCAGACGCATATTTGGACAAATAAAGGTTACATGTTATGTATCTGTGTAAACTTTTCTTCCTTTTATGTCAACGCATTAACCATTTCCCTCACACAAACGCCTGTTTACGCATTTGCACACAGAGTAGACCCAGATCAGACGGCTCCTATAGGAGCCGTCTGATCAGGGTCTGCTCTGTTTGCTTTTGACATAATATAGATATAATCCTACAGTTTTGTCAAAGAAAAACATTCCCTGGAAAAAAGTTAACATGATAAAAATTGAGCTAAAATATTCATATTGTTATTATTTCTTAACCTGAATACTGAACAGGGAAAGGGTTAAAGCTATTACTGAAAATGGGGTTTTATTCTTAATGTAAGACAGGGTAAATAAAATAAACACAAAACTTTCACATTGAGAGTCGCATTTAAGTGTGGCGCGGAACTATTATTTATCTGTTTGAGTCTCGCGACCTTAAGTGCCTTTAAATCCCTTTTTAAAAAGACCAAATTTCATAGTATAAACTTTTAATGTGTTGTTAAAATTGTCATCCACCTGAAATAGTGTCTGCGTGAGTTTTAACCCATTTTCTCACACGATCCCATATATGGGACGTAGACAAACAGTGTAGACTCTGACCAGACGCCTCATAATGCGGCGTCTGATCAGAGTCTACACTGTTTGCTGATAGGAAATTCAATATAAAACAAAACACAAATGAAAATTTAGACCAGACATCCCTTAGATATAAAAGATAGACTAATCCAATATATAAGCATATAGAAGAATCCACTGGGAGCAAATGGGTTAAATAGGTCACTCAAACTTGGTCAGTAGTGTTGAAACACATGTAGTTAATCCGATCCATTCTGTACTCTTACTAACTATACTGATCGAGTGTCATACAAGCTCGGAGTTACACGGCATATTATCTGGATCCGACCTCTACTCCAACTACATTTATGTTGTAATAAGCAGGCTAACGATTTGGGTACTAACAAGATGTATTTTTTTACACACCACATGTTCTAAGTCAATCTTTATCCCGCTATCAAAGTCTTGACCTGGATTTGCAAACAGCTTGAATCCAGATGAGACGCCGAGTAACTCGGCGTCTCATCAGGATCCAAACTGTTTGCCACTAGTTTCTCAATAGTTTGATCGAATTGAAGAATAGTAGAACCTGTCATAAGCGGACATTCATTTACTGAGCACAGGAGTCTTAGAAAGCAGGGTTTGCTGAATGCAGGGCAGAAGTAATGCAGAAAGCTATTATAGGAGCTTTCTGCATTACTTGTGACCTGCATTAAGCTACCACCTGCCTTACATAACCATGATTAGCTTTCTTTTTTAATGGCCACTTAACACAAGTTCTACTGTATTCATTGTTGCACCTGATCTAATTTTGAGTAGACAGTATCCTAGGATCAACCCTTACAATGCTGAATTTTCAAATGGACTATCCAAAAATTCAAACAGGTCAAGCTTACGGTGAATATTTAGGGAAAAGTGTAACATGACAAACAGTGCAGACCCCGGTGAGAGGGCTGTTAGAGGAGCCCCTCTCATTTGGGTCTACACTGTTTGCATTGTACGGGTCAAGACAGCATGGTCATATAAAATGATTAATATACAATACACACTTGTTACCTAATCCGTAAATATTATTTTATGGCGCATCAACAGATGTATGTAAATATAACGTATTAACAGATATGTTTATATATATCATATAAACTTTTACCTAGGGGAAGAGTGACATTTGCAACAAGTTGGATCAAGATCAATAGTAGAGACACCATGCTCATAAAATATTCTAACTACAATCATGAACATTATTTTTTTGTTTTTGAAATGAAAAGAAAGAAAACTATAAACTTTGGTAATTGAGGCAGACGACATAATGTTTGCAGAAGACAAATATTGAAAGTGCTTAGAGTTTAAGTTAATGCCTAGATGCGTAGCATTAGTAGTAAAAGGCGCCAAATCCCCGATTACAAATTGCTAAGTGTATGTCCCAGACGGGTTGAGTTTAATAGATCAACATAAAAAGTTAGTCATTATAAAATACGTTTGGTATTAAGCAGGTGGACAGAGTTAATCCCCTTCAACTTTAGCTCGCTACGGGCGAACTTTATCACCTCTGCAAACTGCCTGTATCCAGATAGGACGCCGAGTAACTCGGCCTCTCATCGGAATCCAAACTGTTCGACTCACGGATTATATATTTGTAGAAGGAATTCATTTAGACTATGCTTGCTTTAAATACGAATCCGTCCCAAGTTTTGTGTAAGCGTAAATGTATTTAGCATATCTAAGGTTTAAGGGTCTTAGGTGCCACACAGGTCTACAAATATGACTGTATAATTGTTTAGGTAAACTTATGTTTCTATACCCGTGTGCATCTTCTTTGCTAATCTTTTAATACATGGTGAACCATTAATTTCATTTAATGTCTGACCTTTCGACAAAGATATGATGTTGCTTTCAAAGTGGAATGTTAAGAAAAATTGAAAGGTCAACAATTGACATACATTACATTAAATTAACCCTAAATGGCAGGGCAAAATATAAAGGTCCGTACTCAAAAACTAAACATCGTCCTTTCTTCATCAAAGTCTATGTTGTGACCACTATTTCAAATCCAAGAGACGATTCTAGAGAGTGGTCACAACATAGGGTTTGGTGGAGATTAGTTTTGAAAAGTTATTCTCGAAAACATTTTAATTTACACATCTTATAAGGACCTATATTAACCATTTCCCTCATATAAACACATTTTTACAAATTTACAAACAGAGTAGACCCATATCAGACGGCTCCTATAGGAGCCGTCTAATCAGGGTCTACTCTGTTTGCTTACGGAATTTGATATATCTATTTCTTTACTTTCTAAAAATGCTATAATGGTCCATTTTCCATATTTCATTTTAAATTTTATGTCTATGAATATTCAGTAGGTATTGAAATTTGGAATAAACATAGACCAGGGAAAGGGTTAAATGGTTAGCATTAGCATACTGTATTCGTTATTGAACATAGAACTCGGTGTAGATAACATGCAGAATAACTCCAGGTTTTGCACGGCGGGTAACATTAATTTGTTAATGTTTTAACCCTCTACTCCATGACTTATCATGTAAGGCAAATATGACCATGGATCTTAACTAGCTGAAGTTGTAAAATGTCGCAGTGACACAGGAAGGTTTTGCCATGGCACAAACTGTTGAATCAGATCTATATTATACCATAAACAAACAGAGCAAACCCTGATCAGACGGATCCAGCTGGAGCCGTCTGATCTGGGTCTACTCTGTTTGCAAAGGCGTTAAAATCGTATTTACGGAGTTTAAAATGAAACTTTGAAATGTGTTCGCATTATATTTACCACACTGCCCCTTCCTGTCTCAATCGCTATGTGTATGTCTGTGTATGTCGGTCTGTTTCTATCTGCCCCTGTCTCTTTCAATTTAACTACGCTTCTCTATGCATTCCTCTCTGAGTCTTTGTGACACGCATTGTAAGATTCTATTTATTTCTTTTATTTATTTATGTCTATCTGTCTAGTTTCTCTCTATCTTTCTGCATGCCATCATCACAATCTCTCCCATCTCAATATCTCTATTATATATATCTCTATTCTATCTGTCTCTTGTGTAGCTTTCAACAGTATGTGTCTATTTAATATACACTGTCCTTTTAACCCTATATAATACCTCAGGAATATCCATGCAGAAATAATAACACAATGAATATTTACTAGCTGAATATTTATATTGGAATTTGGACACATTATTTTTTGTCAATGGCAGAATCTGTGCAGAATTCGATCTTTATTATTCCATAAGCAAACAGAACAGAATCAGATTAGACGGCTCCTACAGGAGCCGTCTAATCTGATTCTACTCTGTTTGCAAAGGCGTCAAAAGGCAACTATCGGGCAAAAGCACATTTTTGTAATATTTCAATTTTTTTCCTGAAATGAAAACATTATTGTTGTTTTTGTTCTAATTTAGTTCAAACACCAATGACAGAATGCCAGATAGCGCGAATGGTGATCAGATGCCGAGAGTCACTTGGTGTCTAATCTTGATACATACTGTTTGCAAATAAACATCAAGTCGCGATCAATATGGTTAAACCTCTCCATGCGTTTTCTTTATTACAGGGAAAGACAGTTTATGTCAATACACAATAAATCACACAACTAGGTTTTTCAAACAAGTTTTCAGTCATTGATTTGTATTTGACAACGTAAACTAGTTTTTAAATGCCGAACAATTATTTCAACATTGACCTGTTCATGTATCGCACAATTTATTGTGTCCATATTGTTAGACTGTCGAAAGCGAAATAAACATTTCGCTTTCGCTTTATTTATTTAACACACTCGTACATAACCACACGGTATTGGAATGATGCAGCTTTATGTTATTCATATGATTTATTGCAATTACTTGATGTTATTACCATGATAAAGTTTAAAACAAAATGACATGCCAATCCCACGAGATCAGAATTGATACTAATGAGCCATTTGAAACCTCCTGACGAAATGAGACCAGTTTGGGTCCAAACGAGACTTTTTTGTCTGAATTTGATCAAGCTGCTTAACAATAGGGTAATCATTTACTCCATTTGTATGCCCTTTTATGTCTTTACAGAGTAAATACATATCAGATAGTTCGTGTAGTCTACTCTCTTTGCTTACGAAATTACATACATGTATACAGTAAAATCTCGATACTACGAACACTCAAATACGTACCATTGTTGATCTTTAACACATGTGACAGCTTAATGCAGGGTGAAAGTCATGCAGAAAGCTCCTCTAGGAGCTTTCTGCATGACTTTCATCCAGCATTAAGCAACCACCTGCCTACAAAGACAAACATATTCATTACTACAATTTCGTAATATCGAAGTTTTTGCTATATATAGATATGATTCTACAATGGTTGCCATGGTCAAAACTTCCTAAGCCCATATGCCAGCATGAAAATTATTCTGAATAATATTCATGAAGTCACGAATTCTAGTATAAATATTCATGAGATAAAAGGTTTAGTTTTCAAATTAGGAAGCATTTTACTGTTTGTCAGTTGATGTATCTTTCACTATGCACACTCTTTTTTTATGTGAGTACAGTTACATCTCAAGTTTATTTCTGATGGCAGTTTGCTCTTTTCGCCGACAGACTACCTTAGATATATACTATTTGACATAACTATGTACAGTAAAACCTCTTTTTAACGGCCACTAAATTACATCAAATATTTTGTGTTTAAGGCAGGTGGCTGCTTAAAGCAAGGTGAAAGTAAAACAGAACGCTCCTATAGGAGCGTTCTGTTTTACTTTCACATCACTTTAAGCAGCCACCTGTCCTGAGTACCAACTAATTAACACAATTTAGTGGCCGTTATAGAGAGGTTTTACTGTATGTACAATAATTAGTTAATTAATATTCATAATGGACGGAGACTGTTATGAATGTTCACGGAGTAAAGAGCTAAGATTACAGTTCAGAACAGGAACAGACGCAGCTATGCACGGTGACTGGGTACGAAAGGAAAAGTACCAGGACAGTGTTAAAGTTGAGTTACCTCCATGAGGGAGGCTGTTGCACATGTATATGATATGTAAGGATACATAATCATCATAATTCTAAACTCGGTAAAGCGAGCGAATGCATTGTCTGGAGAGGAAGACAGTCTACGTATGAGTCATTTAGCAACGTACACTGTAGTTTGACTAAAGAACTACTTGGACAATTGTCAAAACTTGTTTTCACCGGCATTTGCACGATGGCGGTACATTTGTATATATACAGGAGCTTTCTGCATTACTTTCTTCCCGCATTAAGCAACCATCTGCTTTTAAAGACATAAAGTGGTCGCTTTAGATGGGGTTTGCTGTACAATGGAACCTGTCTTCAGCGACCTTATATTAGTTGGACAGAGGAATCTTACAAAGCAGGTGGTTGATTAATACAGAGCAAAAGTAACGCAAAAAGCTCATATATTAGCTTTTTGCATTACTTTTGACCTGCCTTAAGCTACCACCTGATTTACAAACCCATAATTAAACCGCTTGAAACTTAGAATTGTTATGGAAAATACTGGCATGCTTAGTTTTGGAGACTGAGAGATCTCAAATGGTCAAGAGAAATCACAGAACGTTTCTTCAAATGTTCTTCATTTAGCAAAAGCCAGTTGTCACCACAATTAGTCTTAGTAATCTGACACCCAATATCTACTCTTCATGGGTTTTAACCCTTTACTCCATAAATACGCATATATACGCCATTACAAACAGAGTAGACCCAGATCAGACGGTTAATACAGGACCCTTCTGATCAGGGTCTGCTGTGTTGGCCAGTAGGCTATAGATATGAATCTACAGGTTCTGCCATGGCCAAAAATTCACGTGTCTATACAACATTCTAAAAAATTATCTAATCAATATTCATGATGTGTTTATTTCTTACATGAATATTCATGAAGTGAAGGGTTAAGATGAATAAGTCAATTTGGAACCTTTTTGATAGCTTAAAAACAGACTGACATAGGGGCAGTTGAATATTGGACCGTCTATAATTTTTTGTCTAAGCTTGTCTGTCAGAATATTTAGGGTACCAACCCTACAGGAAATTATTCGAAATTGTCTAATTCATATTCGTCTAAAATCAATGTTGCAGTCTGAATATCGCAGAATATCGTCCGTAGCCTGGCATAGCATGCAATCATAGATTGGTAAATATATTCTCTGATATGCAACGTAACGGGCAATTTCGTCGACTGCAAACCATATATGTTCTTTAGTAGTTAGTATGGTGTTCTGAGTGACACTCTTAACCCTTTCCCTAATATAAACGTGTTTTCACGCATTTGCAAACAGAGTAGACCCAGATCAGACGGCTCATAGACTGACCAGGTTCTGCTCTGTTTGCTAATAGAATTTGATAGATCTGTTTCTTTGCCTTCTAAAATGTCTACAATGTTCCACCTTCCATATTTCTTTGTAACTATTTTGCTAATGAATATTCAGTATGTATTGAAATTTGGAATAAACATAGAACAGGGAAAGGGATAAACAATATGCCACTCTTTTCACTGCTAATATACATTCCACGTGGTATTTAAAGGTACACTTGTAACTTATGTAGACCGGGTAAAAAAAAATCCAGGTCTTATCGGCTCAAAGTAAAACAAGATATACAGCGGCAGTGAAACTCATTTGCTATAATGTTACATTTAAAATTTAGTAAACCATCAATCAATACATTCTGCCATTGCATATTTAACTTGTACATGCTGATTACAATGCTTGCACATGAATTATCTCTCTACATTTTTATTGAGAGAACAATATTCAACAACAAGAAAGCTTACCTTTGAGACGTCTACCAAATCTTGACAACACAGTTTGAAACCTACCCACACTGTACATATTGAGTATCGATAGATAGTATTGATCGGAACTCTTTACAACTGCGTATAAGATTGTTCGTTAACTTACAGCATTAAAGCATTTATGCCATTAAGCCATGCATTACGTATCTAAAACCAGGATAGGCCTACTAACACATTATTTACACACAAAAAAGCACCACCATTCAATTTCACCAATACAACAAACCCATCTTCATCCCAAACAATATTCGAATCCTTGAAACCGTCACGAGTGAAATGAATCATAAACATGGGTGTTTCTTTTATGTATAATGTTTATGAAAATTGTTGACTAAAATGCTAAGGTCACTTTATATAAGTCATCAATATCATGCAATATATTAAAAACCTAAATATGCGTGCAATGTTGCGCGTGTGCGTGCGCGCGCTTGTGTTATAATTTTCTAAATCCAGTGGGAGGGTTGGAGACCGAGTGCGTTAGCGATCGATCTTGGGGCATTCGGCAGATTTTAATACACGGAAAACAAACGTGTTAAAACTATCCGAGCATATACGAGTCATTTACAGGCATTACTAGTCTATGTCATAATGTAAACTAAATTAGACTCTTGGTTTACTAAACTGTCAGCGTGGAAATCCACGAGAAATATTTGCCTTAAGTATGAGCGACTGATTGTACGGCCCAACTTAAATTGCAAAGTCAAAAACGATACCTATACTATGGAAGAGAGTATGTTTGTTTACTAGCTATGGAACTATTGGCAAAACTACCAACATATGTCATAGATATGCTCAATAAATCATACCCGGTATGTTGCAGTTATTACTATTATCATATCATTGAATAGGTAGTTTTGAAAATAGTTCCAACAAATATATTGCTTAAGGTCATAGTTTGTGCAGGGGCACGTGCGATTCATTTAAATCAGGCAGCATTGCTGGCTCAAGCAATACATATAACCACTTATGGAACACCGTCCTTAGGAACAAATGGCGAACCATCTGACATCATTACAAACAGTTAATAATGTTAAAATAAGAATCATTGCCTTAGCATGTGTAAGATTTACAGGTGAACAACTTTTACCAATCATATTTGTTTTTCAGCGATATGCTCAGTGTTTGAAGCACAGGGGTCTGAACCGCTTCATGAGAGTCTATATATACTATATAATACTCCCATGAAGCGGTTCAGATCCCTATGGTTTGAAGTTGGGTAAATATTTTAAGTCTACTTGCAGATGTCATCCAATAAGTAGCATTAGGTTATTGTTCGGCGTAAACAGTATATCTGATTTTGATTATGTAATCCTCCGTACAGAGGTACATAGCTATATAAAGGAAACCAAAAGCTTCAAACAGTGACTGATAGTTTAATGATTATCGTTTTCAATCATCATCAGTTGAGAGCAATAGAGAAGTCTCGGAAGTTCCCCTTTCTCTTCTTCCTTTTCATCCACCTTGCTACATTTCTTCCATATATACTTCTTGCTTGTTCACACATTTGTATTGTTAATGCAATTAATACATTTTATGTATTTAAATACCACCAACATTTACAAACCTGCCTATAACCCTGTCTATAACAGTGAAAAAGAGGAGTTGGCAGTATTGATAGATAGATAAGTAGATAAAAATAGATAGACATTTTGAGTAGCGCGATTTCAAACCACATCCAGGCACATTATCATAACACCAACTAATCAATTAAACGTATATAATAACTGACAGTCGGCAGGAAAATAGCATTTTCACGAACAATTATAGTAGTGGTATGTCAATCAAAGGTAAACTATAATTGAAAATATAATTGAAACAGTATAAATTATTTTAAAAATCTAAATCATTAAATAAGTAATTCGACCTTTAACAAATTTATATTCGTTTTAACAGAGACATAATATACATACATGTACATGTATGTTTACATATAATGATTATAAGACTAGAGACATAATATATGTCTACTGGTTCTAATAATCATTTTAAAAGTATCTCGAGAATACTCAACGCCAGGCTACTGCAGTGTCCGTTGTTGAAATATGTTTACAATACATGTAAAGAGTTGGGTAGCTTTTACCGATAAAATCGGTCAACTAATAACTCCATTACGTTGATAACTGAAGTCTAAAGTATTTTGCATGATGCGGTTGTAAAGTAGTACATGTTCTACAATATTTCCCGCCGAATGACGTTTACCTCCCATGTTCTAACGCTGGTTTTCATTGGCTTTAGATAAATTGTCCAATGATATGTGTTGTATCTTGTCGTTCCCGGCGTAAGTAAACAAATGGCCGACGGTAAAAGTGCAGCATTGCGAGTTAGTCAGGTACCGTTTGACATTTCTGTTTATAAAGTATTTTAGATGTCATTTCATAATGCGTTTCATGACCGTTTCGTCTTTGAAAACAAACTGAGTTATTCATGATCTTTAATTTAAGGAAAATCGAAATTGAACCGAAAGTAAGTGTAACGGTGTCTATAAAAAATCACCTCGTTGATTTTCTCATACCCAGAACGTGCTATATTTTACTCTCTTGGGCCACCTATTAAATAACTTACGTTCGTTGTCATATCCAAATATGTAACAGAATTAGTCCCATCGTTTCAAGTTCTGGTAGTTAACAAGACCCTGTGTCACAGCCCATGTTTTGCTTGATGACCTGGGTCCACCGAAATCAAGAATCAGAACAGGACCCACTCCAAGACCTATGATGTGTGTATAGGTATTTGATCCACTCGGATTTTTGTGTATACAGCTTTATTCCTTAACCTGTTTCACATTGTAAAACAAGTACCCCAAGCTGTTTTAGACAAAGCAATATGTGTTTTTTCCGGTTGGCATTCATCACATGCACTCCTTAGTCTCATCAATGAGCTGTTGAGACAGCTTGCTAATTTAATTTTTTGATGGCTGTCGTATGAAAGTAATAATTACTTTAACCCTTTCGATCATATAAACAAGAGTAAACCAGATCTATCAGACAACTCCTATAGGAGCTTTCTGACCAGAGTGCTCTATTAGGTTTTTCTATTTAATAAATGTAACCCTTTCCCTGTTCTATGTTTATTCCAATTTTCAAGACCTACTGAATAATCAATTTCATGGATAAAATAGTTAAAATGTAATATGCAAGGTGGACTATTGTAGCCATTTTAGAAAGTAAAGAATCAGATCTATTAAATTCTATTAGCAAACAGAGCAGACCCTGATCAGACGGCTCCTCTAGGAGCCGTTAGAGGAGCCATCTGATCTTGGTCTTCTCTGTTTGCAAATGCTTGAAAACACGTTTATATTAGGGAAAGAGTTAAGATCTAATTCTGCAGTGTCTATCTGATCGAGCCAAAATATCCTGTGTTTATATTTCTTTCTTCCTTTACTGTCTAGTGTTTATATTTCTATGATTTGTAAGTTGGGGCATTTTTGCCCTATGGACACATAAATTCTACTTTATTTTATCTTCAGCTGGATGCGGATGAGCTTGACAGTGAGATTATTCAGCTGACTAAGACACAGCTGTCCAAGATTTTCAAATACCATCAGGTAAATGATATTTAATGATATATTTTCTGTTTCCCATATGATAAACCTCAGGTGGGGTCAGCTAGTGAGATGTTATAAACTGTGTAGACCCAGATCAAATGTCAGTTTAGTGTAGCCCCAGTGTCTGCATTGTTTACTTGTTTACAGCAGTAGTTAACAAAACTATACTGACACTCTGTCACTGAAGAGTGCCAGTGTAGACCCTGATCTTGTGGCACATTTTGAATGCAGTGAGTGTGACTTTTCCCATTATCTTTTATTGAAAGGCTAAGAAAAACACTCTTCATGAAATGATTTTCTTAACAGAAAGATATTTTTTATTATGTATAAAAGATCATTTAATTGATGTAATTGATTAAATGTACATAAAATGAGACTGAGAAAAGTGTCCTTATGTTCTTTGCACACTATCTAGACCTATATCAGCAACTACTCATAAACCTGGCATCTCATCAGAGTACACTATACATGTAGTAATAATTAGTATTTAAAACATATTTTACAAGGTAGGCATATTTTCGCACAATGATATATTACATATAATGTCAAACAATAATCAATTATCATGAATTTATGTGGCACACACAATATTTCTTCTCCTGGATTATGTATCCAGGTTAAATTTGTTAAATCTTCTGGTGGAACACTTACAAATGGTGGGACATGTATTCTCAATAGTTACTGTCCACATATTAACATAATCAGTAGATGAAGTTTTACCTTATTTGGCGTCATATGGGTCATTGTGATAATTCAGAGTCATATGAATATCTAGACAGAATTCAAGGTCAAAGGGCTAATTTGATTACACAAAAAAAATGAGTACCGGTATTTGGTCCACCCTGCTGAATTTGAGCGAATTGCTTTCTATTTTACTATTTACTATGATTACAAAATTCTGACAGACAAACTTGGGCATATAGTGCAGACCCAGATGAACCTACTCCTAAAGAAACAGTTTGATCTGGGTCTTCAGCATTTACTACTGCATGTCGGTCTCATTTTATCCCTTACTCCATGAATATTCATATATAAGAAATAATGACATCATCCATTCTAATTAGATTAGTTGTTATAGTAGCACAAGGACACTTGTATGTTTGGCCATGGCAGAAACTGTAGAATCATATCTTTATTATATCATAAGCAAACTGAGTAGACCCTGATCAGATGGCTCCAGGGGCAATCTGATCTGGGTCTACTCTGTTTGCAAAGGCATATATGAATGGGTGTATTGATTGAGTAAAGAGTAAAATTTATCGAAATGGTGCCAGACTGAATTATGCAGCTTACAAACTGATTGAAAGGGTAATTCAACTAAATTCTGTGTCGAAATAATTAGAGTAAGTTAGATATCCCCCTCCCCCACACACAACCTTCATAAGACTGTTCCTAGCCTGCTCAACATTGAAACTTGTAGTTGCTGTATGACCTTAACCCATTCCTCCATATGCTATTTTTAGACGCAACCTCCTCGAATAAATCTACCGAAAAGGAGCATTTACTAGAGAAAAGGAAAATTTTAGAATTGTGTAGTTTGAAACCGTTGTGATAAATAGAGCATTTGCTCCTATTGTAGCAAATGCTCTATTTATCACAATGATTTCATAAAGTGATTTTTACAGAGGGGTAGAAAGGCCTATTTAAGGTGGAAGGGGTTAATATATCAATGTGCTTTTAAATGTAATATTTGTTGTTTTTTCAGTCCAACTTCTTGACCAGCTTTGAACCTGAGATTACAGCTGCTGTTAAACTGCTGATATGGAAGGTATTTCCCAGTACAATCAATATAGAAATGTATATAATGTAATTTACTTGTACCAAATAATGAAATAGCCCTGTAGTGTCTTATTTATTCAACATCATACACCATATTAACAATTATTATTATGTAGCATTTTGTCCACGAAATAAATGTATTGATGCTTTATATCTTTTGTTTAATATGTTTCAACTTGTTACTTTCTATATTTGTTTTTGTATGTCTACATTTCTATGTTCTAAGTATCTGTTACTTTGTGGGTCTGTCAATTCTTTATAGCAGAGTAACTCTCCATATACATGCACCAATAATGTGGTTAACCTATTCCCTCAATCATATTGACACATTTTGATGCCTCTTTAACCCTTTACCCCAAAACTTACGTCTTTCTACACCTTAGCAAACAGAGCAGACTCAGATCAGAGGGCTCCTATAGGAGCCCTCTAATCAGGGTCTGCTCTGTTTGCTTTTTGTATAATATAGATATAATTTTACAGTTTCTGAAATAGCCAAACTTTCCTTTTTCCATGTGCTATTATAACCATTAATCTAATTAGTATTCATGATATCATTATATCTTAACATGCATATTCATGGAGTAAAGGGTTAACCCTTGCAATGCTGAATTTGAAATGGACTATTCCAAAATTCAAACAGGTCAAGCTTATAGTGAATATTTAGGGATTTTTCTAAAGAAAAGTGTAATATGACAAACAGTGCAGACCCTGATGAGAGGGCTCCTCTAGGAGCCCTCTCATTTGGGTCTACACTGTTTGCAAAGGGTTAATTGTAAGGGTTAATTGTCATTTTTTAAACCATCAAGATAAACAGAGCATTTGCCTCACAGGAGCAAATGCTCTATTTATCACAATGGTTTCAAAACTACACAATTCGAAAAGTTTTCTTTTTTTCTAGTAAATGCTCCTCAGTAGATTTATTCAAAGAGACAAAGTCTAAAATAGTCTATGAGGGAGTGGGTTAACTCCCTTTACTCCATGAATATTCATGGATGAAATAATGACATCATGAATATTTATTAATTGCTTTTGAAAACTGTATTTTTTTGTCTATGACAGAAAATGTAGAACCAGATCTACACTATTCCATATGCAAACAGAGCAAACCCTGATCAGACAAATCCTTCAGGAGCTATATCTGGTCTTACTCTACTCTGTAAACGTAAAAAAGTGTATCTATGGAGTAAAGGGTTAAATCAAGATTAGTATGCTTCAGTAGGGTAAATGAGTTAATCGACATTCACAAAAAGCATAGACCTAGATTAGAGTACTCCTAGAGGAACCCTCTGATCAGGGTCCGCACTGTTTGTCATTCAAAATATTCTAGAAAAAGTAATCTTGTTATACAAAGTACTAAATGCGCGTTACTCCATGGATATCCATGTAAGAAACAACAATGTCATGAATATTAATTAGGTTCATTTCTATAATGGCGTATGAACACACAAATTTGTCCATGGTAGAAACTGTAGAGTCATATCTATATTATTTCATAAGCAAACAGAGAAGACCCTGATCAGACAGCTCCTACAGGAGCTGTCTGATCTGGGTCTACTCTGTTTTCAAGCCAGCAAGACATGAAAAAGTATTTATATGAAGGAAAGGGTTAACTGATAAAATGATTATGAACCCTTCAACTGTGAATGGTATCTTCCAAGTCACCCTGAAAAGTAAGAGAGACAACTCTTACCTTAACTGAGTAAAAATGACAGGGGAGCAACTTTTCTTGTTGGAATGACAGAGAATATGAATGATAACCATAATGGTTTATCAATAGATTATTGGAAATTGTTACCATTAATTCTCCATTAAAATGCCTTTGGATATTTGCTCTATAACAATGTGGTAGTGAAACCTGTTGTTTATTGATTTTCAAAAACTATTGATCCTAATGGAAAGACCTTGGTCACAGTGCCATCATTATTATAACCTCTGTTCTACTATATAGTAATAAGATCAGTTGATTTAACCCTTTCCCTGAAAGTGAAAGAAATACATTTTGCTGCTTTCGCAAATTGAGAAGACCCAGATAAGACAGCTCCTGTAGGAGCTGTCTGATCAGGTTCTGCTCTTGTGGTATGATATGTGATGCTACATACATGGTTAAAACTCACAAGCATCTGCAATTTTGTCAGCCCATTTTCAATTACATTGGCTGATCCTGGCCTACACTGTCTGCAGTTTATAAACATACATGACTCTTCCTGTGCCTGGAGTCATTGTAGAGTTTACAGTACAGCAGTGTGCATTGTAATTTAAAAATTTACTGGCTTCTCATTAACTGTTAGCATGCTGCTGACACGCTTACCATTGCAAACAGTTTTGATCCAGATTAGAAGTCAATTAACTCAGTCTCTTATCAGTATCCAAACTGTTTGCATCTGAATACATATGTGAAAGGAAATGAAATGCAGTAAAACCTCCCTAAACCAGAAGTTTAGAATAGAAAAAATTAGATACTTTAGGCAGATGGCTGCTTAATGCAGGGTGAAAATCCTAGAGGAGCTTTATGCATGACTTTCACCCTGCATTAAGCTGCCACCTGTCTTACAGACAGGCATTAATACTAATTTGAATGTCCGGTTTAGAGAGGTTTTACTGTAAGGTCGATCTGCTTCAAAGTGTAAATATAAAGATATTTTCTATTGACAAACATTTGCTTGGCATGCTAAAGATTAACCCTTTCCCTGTTCTATATTTAGGCCAAATTTCAATACCTACTGACTATTCAATAACAAAATAGTTATAAAGAAATATGGAAGATGGAACAATGTAGACATTTTAGAAAGCAAAGAAACTGATCTACCAAATTCTATTAGCAACAGAGCAGACCCTGATCAGACGGCTCCTCTACTAGGAGCCGTCTGATCTGGGTCTACTCTGTTTGCAAATGCATGAAAATACGTTTATATGAGGGAAAGGGTTAAGGGCTAACTTATCACGAGGTTTAGATAACCAATAATCAATAGAGTATTGCCTGTACAGTTTTACCTGCATTGTCCCTTTCAAAGCAGCAAGCTTATCAACCCTTTACTTGATGAATATTCATGCAAGACTCCACCTTTTATGAATATTAATTAATTTAATGCTTATTTTGAAATTGAATAATATGTTTTATTGCCATGCCAAACAGTGCAGACATGTAACATAGCAAATAGAGCAGACCCAGATCAGACATTTCCTACAGGAGCTCTATTTTTCTCTATTTTCAAAGGGTTAATTTGCATTTGCTAACTATGTTGACAAAGATCAGGGGACTCCTCTACGTCTTTACCATTACAGAATGGATTTGAAAACTTTTGGAAAGGCAGATTTAACTTTATCCTGTTTCAGGCAGATGAGTGATTACCTATGCAAACAGTTTGGATCCAGATGAGACACCGAGTAACTCGGCATCTCACCAGGATCCAAACTGTTTGACACCCTGATTGCATTTTGGTAGATAGACTGATTATAGGTTAAATTTTGAAAACATAGTGGGTGAAGAATTCTGTAACAAGAATTTATTAAACAGGCTAAAGAATATTTCAACCCTTGTATGCTAGAAAATGCATAATTATGTTACCTTGTAGCCATAGACAAAAGTCACAATGTTTGTAGGAGCTGTCTGATCAACTCTGCACAATTTGCATAAGAAAGTAAACTCCACAGCTTCAAGTTGTGGTTAAAATAATGGTAGTGGATTGAATGAGAAAGCATTTGAATATTGCTTTAACAAAAATATGTATGCCACACATGTAATAGAAATCATGCATTTCAATTTGAATGAAAAGGTTAATTTTCTTTAACGTTTTGCATACTAAGTAATTGTAGTTTTCAAATTTTGTCATCTGCTTTAAATATTCAAAGAGGATTTCTCAAAACCACAATATGGATGCTGAACAATTTGGATCATGATGAGATGCTGAGTTTCTGTTTTTTATTTTCTATTTTTAGCTCCACTTTTTTGAAAAGTGGAGCTATTGTCATGACCCTTTCGTTGGCGTCGGCGTTGGTTAACCTTTTTGTTAAGGTCCATTTCTCAGAAACCATCAAAGATATTTGGTTAAAATTTGGTATGCATGTTTACTATTAGAACGGGAACCAGTTTCACAAGAGCAGGTAACCCTAAAATTAATTTTGCCGTAGTTATGCCACTTTTTCGACTTAGACTTCCACTACACTGTCCAGCACTAAGTAAACTGAATATTAATGGAATAAAAACTTGTATAGAAATTTATCACTGAAAAAAATGATCTTTTATGACAAATGGTGCATATCCTAATCAAAGGGCGCCCTCAGGATCTGCACTGTGGTCTAGGTCTACACTGTTTGCAAAGGCGTCTATACTTAGCTCCCACACTTTAACCGTTTCCCTCCTATATACACCTTTTCACGCATTTGCAAACAAAGTAGACCCAGATCAGATGGCTCCTATAGGAGCAGTCAGATCAGGGTCTGCTTTGTTTGCTCTTGACATGATATAGATCTGATTCTACACTGATTCTACAGTATTTGTCAAAGTAAAATAATCCCTGGAAAATTTACAGTATAAAAACTAAGCTAATAAATATTCATGACATCATTATTTCTTACATGAATACTGAACAGGGAAAGAGTTAAGTGTAAATGCTGAATATTCAAAGTAGAATGTTCAATCATTGTTTGACTGAAGAGCTCATTTAGTTTGAAAGGCTAAACTTTGTTTAAGGAGTTTGTATGACAAACAGTACAGACTCAAGAGTCCTCTAGGAGTCCTCTGATCTGGACCTGCACTGTTTTGCAAATGCAAGTACATTAACCCTTCGCTTGCTATTCACGTCAATATACCTACCTGTAAATAGTGAAGATGCAGATGAGACAGCTCCTGCAGGAGCTGTCTCATCAGTGTCTGCACTATTTACAAGTTGATTGTGCAACCAGTGCACTCCACAGTAGTGATTGCACAGCGATATACTTGTACACAGTGAAGATATATGTAATTATACAACAGGGCATGGTTAAAGAAGGAGAAATGTATTTTAAAAAATTCAGCAAGCGAAGGGTTAATTTCCTGCATGTATACATTTGATCGGCAAAACAAGGGTCACAGTTAGAGGATTCTTTTGTAGTACATGTATATGTACATTTTAAGTGCTAAATGATTGCCTCAACCCCTGAATATCTTATCAGCTTATTGGATCAGTTTGCTCGAGCTCATTTGTTTGCAGAATGTATCGATAGAGCCATTTAATTGTAGTGTTTCCTTTAACTTTTGGCCTGTTAATCAATTTGCAAAAATAGTTTTATCTGGTAAATACTTCAGTATCTCCTTTTTTGCAATTACTTCTAAAACAAATGATGAGTGACAAATTGTTTGGATTTTGAAGAAATTCAAAGTCCCCCACCTCCAATACATGTACATGTATACAAATGAACTCATAGATTTTCCATGGCTAGCTGATAGAGTTAACTCGACAACTGCTTATTGACACACGATAGAACTATTGTTCAAATGTGCCTAGCAATAATGAATTAAGATGTTTAACGGACTGACTAATAATGCCCATTATACAATTAATAACCATGTAAATACAAATTGGAGAGATGTGATTAATGATTGCCACTGGAAATACTCGTTCAATGAAACATAGGCCCATTGTAATCTGTTGTAAGAATTACTTGAATTCAGCATACACTGTATTCAGACTGCCAAAGATTTAAATTAACCATTTACTCAATATATACTCCTTTCTACGCCTCTGCAAACAGGGTAGACCCAGATCAGACAGTTCAGAGTCTGCTCTGTTTGCTTATAAAATAATATAGATAGGATTCTACTGTTTTATTGCTGTGGTCAAAACTTTTCTGTTTCCATGTGCCATTGTAAAAAATACATGTAATCTAAATAATATTCATAATGTCATAAGACATTACTGTATTTCTCACATGGATATACATGGAGTTAACCCATTACCTGATCGGCTATTTTTAGATACAACCTCTTTGAATAAATCTACCTAAAAGAAGCATTAACTAGAGAAAAGGAAAATTTTATAATTGTGAAGTTTGAAACCATTGTGATAAATAGAGCATTTGCTCCTATAGGAGCAAATGCTCTATTTATCACAATGGTTTCAATAGGTGAATTTTGCAGAGGCGTCAAAAGACGTCAATATGAGGGAATGGGTTAAATGGGACTTGAAAACAAACTGGTTCAAGACCAGTTGAAGTTGATTGTTCCAGATTGGCTGAACTTTATGAGTTAAATTGTGAGGAAATTAGTGATCATGGCAGAAACTGTAGAACCAGATCTATAGTATTACATAAGCAAAGAATGCAGACCCAGATCAGATGGGTTCCAAGGGATCAGTCTGATCTGGATCACTCTGTAAAGGCATAATAAGGTCTGGGGTAAAGGGTTAAGTCAATTGAAGGACTTAATAGAGGAACTATAACCCTATACTCCATGAATATTCATGTAAGAAATGATGACATCATAAATATAACTTGATAAATTGGCACATTGGCACAGGAATGTTTGTTTGGCCATGGCAGAAACTGTAGAATGTAATCTATATTATATCATAAGCAAACAGAGAAGACCCTGGTCAGATGGCACCTATAGGATCTGGGTCTACTCTGTTTGCAAAGGAGTAGAAAGGCAATGGTTAATGATAAACATGAAGATCCCTAACCTCATACTCAAAGAGATACACATACCTTTGCAAACAGAGTTGACTGAGATCTGCTCTGTTTGCTTATAGAATATCTTAGATCTGATTCTATACTATTTTGCATAGCTGTGTAGTCACTTGTTTTATGTAGCAATATCAAGTTATTAATTGATTAATATTATAGATAAAACATGGAATTAACGGTTACAGCAGGTAGTTTCTAAAAGCAGAACAAAAGCAATGCAGAAAGCTTTTTGCATTACACTTTTCCTGCATTATGCTGCCACTTGTTTCTGTGCTGCCACCGGCATTTTTTAGTTACTCAAAGGTCCAGATAAGATGCATAAATCAAAACATTTTCAAGAATAACTAATTTCTCCACCAAACCCTATGTTGTGACCACTCTTAAGAATGGACTTGAGACGATTCTAAAGAGTGATCACAACACAGGGTTTGGAGAAACTGACTATATTAGTACTTGAGTATGCCTGTGTATCTGTTGCTCTGGTTACCACGTAAAAGAGATTAAACTTTATAAATATTTCCTTTGCATGGTTTGTCAGATTTCTATGATAGAGTACTTTTGGTCCCACCAGGTTAGATATTTTACTGCATGTGATTAAACAGTGTGACTATTTCACAAACTTAAGATCAGTAGTCCGTTATGTTATAATAGCCATTTACAAGCTACTAGTACCCTAATTTCTCTAAGTATTCAGACACCTAATCTCCCCTTTCCACTGGTTTGTAAAGCAAAATAATTAAATTTGGCACCATTTTGATAACTTAATACTGTAGAAAACAGTGTAGACCCAATCAAAAAACTCAAAATTAAAGACATAGGAAAACAGGAAGCTGTTTAATCTGAATTAATCTGCACTATTTGTAGCCCTTTTCCTTATATAAACACCATATATATGCAAACAGAGCAGACCCTGTTCAGACAGATCAGGGTCTGCTCTGTTTGCTCATTTGACATGATATAGATCTGATTGCTACAGATCTGATCCCACAGTTTGTGCCAAAGTAAAGAATTCCTTTGAAAAGTTTACATTATAAAAATTCACCTAAATATTCATGATGTCATTATTTCTTACCTGAACATTGAACAGGGTACCATGTAAAACCCCTATAAATCAATCACTTTATGAATAAACATAGATTTTTTTAAAGCAGGTGGTTGCTTATGCTGGACAAAAGTAATGCAGAAAGCAGGAGCTTTCTGCATTACTTTTGTCCTGCATTAAGCTACAATCTGCCTCTAGACCCTGAGTATTAGACGTCTTAGGTGGTCACATCAGAGGGATTTTACTGAATATAAATAAATGTATTTTAACTGGGAACTCAGCATTATGGATGTAGTGCTTGGTCTGACTGTTTCAGCATGTGATGTGAGTGTCCCAACTGAAGTATGTCTACTAGCCCTTACCCTCCTGGGAAAAAATAATGTCTGCTCATTTGATCAGGGTCTGCTCTGTTTACTTATGGAATTATATAGATCTGGTTCTACAGTGTTTACCAAGGACATAACTTTTCTTGTTGACATATGCCATTATAAATACTAAGTTAATTGATATTCATGCATACATGTACATTATTTTTTTACATGAAGATTCATTAAAGGTAGTAAATGGTAACAAAAAGCAAGTGAAGTTCTGAATCTTAACCCTTTCCTCCATAAATATGTCTTTCTACACCTCTGTTAAAGTCGCTTTTTGAAACCATTGTTATAAATAGAGCATTTGCTCCTATAGGAGCAAATGCTCTATTTATCACAATGGTTTCAAAACTAAACAATTCTAAAATTTTCCTTTTCTCTAGTAAATGCTCCTTTCCGGTAGATTTATTCAAAGAGGTTGGATCTAAAAATAGTCTATGAAGGAATGGGTTACATATTCAAGGAAGCATTAGGGTTAAACTACATGACCAGTCCAATCTGCCAGTTGCCTTATCAATAATGAATAGTATTTAGCCAGCAGGTGTTGAGACCCCATAGTCAACTCAAGAGGCTGTCACCAGCTACCAGATAAGAGTGGCACTATATACATGTCACATGTACCATTTTTGCTGACATTGTTGTAAGTTAAAATAATACTCACTATGATGCCAGTCGCAAAAAGCAGATACTTGTAGAGATGGACAGACAGATGGACAGACAGATGGACAGACAAAAATGCATAGAAAGACAGATGAACAGACATGTTTATATAGAAAGATAGATTGATAAGTTGAACAGACAGCTGGTAGTAGATAATCATATGATTACAGATAGGTATGCAAATAGACAGACAGACAGACAGAAAGGCAAATACAGACTGACAAAAACACGGACTTGTTCCGGGAACACAGACGGAAACACAGTCTTATGGACATGTATTTACCAAATCTTATAAAATTTCAAACAATTTTTTTATGTTTTGTCCCTTTCTTCCATAAATATGCCTTTCTACACCTTTGCAAACATAGTAGACCCAAATCATTATGGCTCCTAGTCTGATCAGGGTCTTCTCTGTTTGCTTATGACATAAGATAGATATGATTCTACAGATTCTGCCATGATCCAAACTTTCTGTGTTCATATGCCATTAGAACAATGCATTTAATTAGTTATTCAAGGTATCATTATTTATTATACCCCCGTTGTTGATAGTCAGGGGGCATTATGTTTTGCACCTCTCTGTCTGTCTGTGTGTCATGTTGGTCTGTCTGTCTGTCTGTGTGTCACGCTTGTACATGCAGTTGGTTGTCACAGTTTTTTCATTGTCTTATATCTCACTAACCACTATAGCTATTGGCATGGAATTGCATAAAAATTATACACATTAAGCACCATTCATACTCTCATTGCGAACCCAGCCTATGCTGCCCGCAAGCCCAAGGTCAAGTTCAAATGACTTGGGAATTTTACATGCTGCTAGGCAAGCACCACCACGGGGGCATCGCTGTGTCTTGCAGACACAATTTTCTTGTTTTATGAATATTCATGGAGAAAGGTTAAACAAGTGGGTAAAAACTACAGGTTATATGCATGATTATGTAAACCCATTCAAAACTGAATTTTCAGAGTGAATAGTGCGAACAATAGAGTCCACTCAGTATGAAAGACTTTAACTTGCTAGATAATTTTGAATAACAAACAGCGCAAACCCAGATCAGAGGGTAGTTTACATTGCTTGCAAATGCCTATATACAGTAAAACTTCGATTATTCGAATTTTCGGTATAGAAGAATTTAGACCCTTTTAGTCAGGTGGCTGCTTAATGCATGGTGAAAGTCATGCAGAAAGCTCCTAGAGGAGCTTTCTGCATAACTTTCACCATTCATTAAGTTGCCACCTGTCTTAAAGATCGATAATAATACGAATTTTAGTGTTCGAATAATCGAAGTTTTACTGTATATTCACGTGCATCTCACATTCAAGGGGTAAAAACTGTTTGTCAAGTGTTCAACCCTTTACCTGATGAATATTCATGTAAGAAAAATAATGACATCATGAATATTTCCTAGCTGATCTCTTATAATGGCATAATAGGAGCACAGCATGTTTTGGCCATTGTAGAAATTGTAGAATGAGATCTAAATACGTCCATAAGCAAACAGAGCAGACACTGATCAAACAGTTTATACAGGAGCGGTCTGATATTGGTCCTCTGTGTTTGCAAAGGTGTCAAAAAGCATCTGTATCAGGTAAAGGGTAAATTAATCCTTTACTCCATGAATATTCATGTAAGAAATGATGACATCATCAATACTAATTAGATTATTTTTTATAATGGCATGATAGTATATACACAGGACTTTTTGACTCAGACAGAAACTGTAGAATTAAATCTATATTATACCATAAGCAAATAGGGCAGACCCTGATCAAATGGCTCCTATAGGATCCATCTGGTCTGGGTCTACTCTGTTTGCAAAGGCGCATTTATGGAATACAGGGTTAAATACTGTACATACCACAAAAGGTACCATTTTCTATTATATTACTTACACTGAACATGTCGTCATCATAAAAGTCTGGAAGTGGGGATGATTGAAGAAAAGGGCCATGACTTCGTAAGCCCCTTGCAGGTAGATAGGTTAGCTCAGGGTCAGCAGGCAAGTGTGGCGGGGGTCTGGGCCTGGTGTACCTAGATCTGAGGGAGTCGAACCTGGCACCTGAGCTTGCCCTGGATGGAGTAGTATCAATTGGAGGATAGCTAGGCTCAAATATATCGCTAACTACAGATCCCCTGTCATACACTGCAAAGATTATGTCGTCTGTATCAGCAGAAGTGTTGCGTTTGGCAGTTGGAAAATCCATGAATTTGTCTTCAGAAATGTTTAATTCACTTTCATCACTCACACTTCCAATTTTTCCTTCACTCATTCTTTCTTGTTTGTCCTCCACATCATCTTCAAGAATATCACGCTCCGTCAGTGTAGTATCATGGACTGGTATATCAGACAGCTCTGTATCACTTACAACCTCTTTGAGATCTGGAATTCGCATTTTGGCATCAGGAGGCTCACGTCTCTCAGTATCATCATCATCACTTAAAACAGGATCAGACTGTGCTGATTTAGACATATCAGGACTCTCTTTATCATCAACTTCCTGTTTTCCTATGTCTCCCTTCTCAGAAACAGTGCTATCTGAACTGGTTCCTGATCTTGCACTCAGGTTCCCCTCTCCAGACCCCTTTTCAGACCCACTTTCCTCCTTTTCAGACTCCTCACCTCTGACCTCAGGCTTTGGACTACCTTTGTCCTCTTCCATCACTTTTTGGTATGTCCAAAGAAAGAATTCTGAGGTATTCCAAATGCAGTTATATACAAACCAGTGAAAGCATGAGCTGTCAGCTGTTCAATAATCCATTCATGTTATGCACACATGTTGGTAATCATACCAGCGACAATACCAGTATGTTTGATCTGTATTGTAAATCACCTTAAATTCTTCCTCCCTAAATTGGTATACTATGGTATTTCTGATCGTTTGCTCAGTTGGTCTGTTTAAGAGCACTTGTATTGAGATGATAACAATAAGCGTATAAAAATCCCGTGACAGATAAACTCTTAGAAAGATACCAGTCTAAAATTTGTAAACATTTGCACCAGTCTGTAAAATTCATATTTTCTAAGATTGTACCTTCATATGGCAGTGGTCCAGGGCCATGCTCATATCTCACTCAGGGAACACTCTGTGTCTCGACTCAGATACTATATTTAAACAGCATTGATCAGTTTTGTAAATCTCGATCCTCTACCTGTTAGCTGACACAATTGTTCTTATGGCCATCATTGATTTGCTTAGTGATAGACAATCCTTTGCACTGTGTACCTGCACACTTGAGCTTAGGTTAATCGACATTTGCATTCATTTTAAATCAACATTTAATTTTTATTTACTTGTTGAATAACCTTTTCCCTGTTCTATATTTAGTCCAATTTTCAATACATACAGAATATTCATGGACGGTGGAACATTGTAGCCATTTTAGAAACTAAAGAAACATCTTTCAAGTTCCATTAACAAACAGAGCAGACCCTGATCAGACGGCTCCTCTAGGAGCCGTCTGATCTGAGTTTTCTCTGTTTGCAGGTGTGTGAAAAGGCATTTATATAAATGAAAGTGTTAAAGAAGTGAGACTAGTATTTTGTCTGTTGGGACTATAAAATGAAAGCATAAAATAGAGCCCAGTAGGTATGAAATGATGAATTTGCCTAAGGATTATAAATGGCATACAGTACAGACCTTCATCAGTGTCGGCAAATACAGAGTTACCGGTACTTATATTTCTCTTTAAAGTTTAATTACTCTTATTAGTCCCCAGCTGAGTACTCTGTCTGTCTGTCCATCCATCCATCTATCCATTAATCCTTTTTTCAGTTGGTCACTATGAGATCAACCTTAATCTTTAACTCCTATTAAAAGCTTTGAAGGCCCACTTCAGCTGTACAAACGGGTAGAGAGGGAAGACTGGGTGTCTTCAACATTTAACCCATTATCTCATGAATATTCATGTAAGAAATAATGACATGGTGAATAATAATTAGATACTTTTTGAAAAGGGCTTATTAACACAGAATATTTTAGCCGTGGCAGATATACTATTCCATAAGCAAATAGAGTACACCCTGATCAAAAGGCTCTTAGTGGAGCCATCTGATCTGCATGGGTGTACACTATATGCAAAGACATTAACCGTTTCCTCTATGAATATTAATGTAAGAAATAATGACACCATGAGTATCCCAGTCCCACCAATATTCGATCACTTTATTCGTTTCTGCAAGTGCATCGTTATAAATAAACTATGGCGACTTTTCAAACAATAAAGCCATAAGCAAAAACGATTTTCTCTATAAAACCAACATACTAATTAGATGCACTCCTCTAATGGCTTTTGAATGCAAAAAGTTTGAGTCATGGCAGAATCTGTAGAATCATGTTTGTATTATGTCATCAGCAAATAGAGCAGACCCTGATCAGATTGCTCCTATAGGAGCCATCTGATCTGGGTCTACTCTGCAAATGTATTGAATTTTAGGCATATTCATGGAGTAAAGGGTTAAAAGGTTTCTTTATGAGGAATGGGTTAATATTGTCGATACACCTAGCTGTTATGTAATGATTATATTTTCTTTTATTATTAGAGAATAGTGTGCATTATGAATAAAAGAAAAGATTATCTTTTACCAAGCCTTTCATTACTTCCAAAACCTTTCATTTCAGCAATTAGTGTCGTAATATAATTGTCACTAATAGTTTTCTCCAGGTAAAGGAAGTTACAATGGGACTATCCGGAAGTAGGTATTGATATTGTGGAGCTGAAATTATAAGGTCGCGTATATAATGCTGCAGCCGACTTCCTAGATGATTTTACATCGATTCAACCTAGTTCCCTGCTGAGCTGATAATTAATTTTCCAGGTTGAAATTGGTTGAATTATTGTCCGATCACGGTAACTGTTATATTTAATAAAAAGTAGTACATCACTTGTACGGTAGTAAATATTTTATGCTGAGCTTTGAATTTTACTTCTTACAAACCTTTTTCAGGCCTAACTTGCAAACACAGTAGACACTGAACAGATGGCTCCTGTAGGTTGAAATAAATTGAAGTTGCCTGATCACAGTTGAGTTTAACCATTTCAGTGTGTGTCACTCTGACTCACTCAATGTCCTTTGCAAACAGTGTAGACCCAGATGAGAGGGCTCCTAGAGGAGCCCTCTCATCAGGGTCTGCACTGTTTTTGTCATGTTACACTTTTCCCTGAATATTCACGGTAAGCTTGACCTGTTTTAATTTTGGAATAGTCCATTTGAAAATTCAGTACATCACTGTAGTAAACAGTTTTTGCTGAGCTTTGAATTTTAGTTGTGTTATCTTTGAAGGATCTTTGAAAGTTATTGCTTCTTTAACTCTTCTCCATGAATATTCATGTCAGAAATAATTACAAAAGTCATGATGAATATAATTATGTTGGATTAATTTTTATAATGACATAAAAATTATGAACAGTGGAATGTTCGACTATGGCAGAAACTGTCAAATCATATCTATATTATTTCATAAGCAACCAGAGCAGACAGCTCCTGATCTGGGTCTACTGCCGATTGCAAAGGTGTTAAAAGGTGTGTCTATGAAGTAAAAGGTTAAGCGACCACTCAAGTCTATTTTCAGTTTTAAGGCAGGTGCACGTGGTAGTTCTATGTAAGAAGAAACTTACAGGTATACACAAAGCTCCAAATTGGGCTCTTTCTGCATTACTTTCGTTGTGAATTTTCATGCAGTTTTGTTTTCAGATACAGTAAAACCCCTCTAATGCGACCACTTAATGAATAAACATGGCTGCCTTCATAAGCAGGTGGTTGCTTGATGCAGGACAAAAGTTATGCAGAAAGCTCCTATAGGAGCTTTCTGCATAACTTTTGTCCTGCATTAAGCTACCACCTGCCTTTGCCACTGTGAATTATGCCCCATTTTGGTGGTCGTGTTAGAGGGGTTTTACTGTATATAATTTCAAAAATATTTTGCAGAAATGTTCATTTTGTAGACAGTGGTTCACTCATTTCAGGGCTACCATGTCCCGTGCATTATGACCAATATAAATAGATATGTATGTAAACTCTGCATCTTAATTGATTACCTTGATATCCCTAAATATCTGGATACTCAATCTCCCCATTTCATGGGTCTGTAAAGTTGAATATGTCCATTTGGCACCATTTAGTTTAGACTGACATAGCGAACATAGTGTAGACCCTGATTAAACTGCTTCTTCAGGAACAGCTTGATTTAGGTCTACACTGTTTGCCTAAGTGTATCTGTCGGAATTCCGAGGATAATAACGGTAGGTCATTTCAATTATTGCTATCAAGTTATTGTGGGACAATGCCACAGAATACAGACATCATTGATTTTCAGTTTTTGAGGTACATAATTACTTGAATCCTTAGCCGGCTAATCTTGATCTAAATGGAAGTTGCAGTCTGCCGGGATCCAGATTGGATGCTGAGTACTTTGACATCCAAATTGTTTGACACTTAGTCAAACATTTCTTGAGAGCCTGAACAAAGCTTGAAAGTTTAGAAGTATGTGAAAATTGCAGTGGAACAGAGTTGTAGCAGACATCAAATTCTAGAGCTGGATCAGGGTTTAGAACAGCGGCTAGTTATTGATGCCAAGAATATTACAATACCTTAGCCACAGCATGCTGTCATATTACCATTAACCCTTTCCATCACACAAACACTTTTTCAGGACCTTTGCAAACAGAGTAGACCCAGATCAGATGGCTCCTGTAGGAGCCATCTGATCTGGGTCTACTCTGTTTGCTTATGGAATTATAATAGATCTGACACAGTTGTTTATGCCAGTACCAATAATTCCTGTATACATATGCCATTATAAAATTTCAAGTTATATTAATATTCATGATCTCATTAATTCTTTCATGAATGTCCAACAGGGAAAGGGTTTATCTTTAAAATGCAGGAAAAAGAGTATGCTGGCATTTGAATTTGGGAAATAATGTATTGGTATTTGCAGACAGTGCAGACCCTGATCAGAGGTTTCCTATAGGAGTCCTTTGATCAGGGTCTACACTGTCATTGAAATCCCTCTCACATTGAGTTTAAAACCCTTTCATAATGAACGGCCATGCAATGGACTCAATAAAAATGAACGGTTCCACTTGAAATCAAGGCCTCTCTCTCTCCCCCCCCCTCTCTCTCTCTCTCTCTCTCTATCCTCTCTCTCTCTCGCTCTCTCTCTCTCTTTCTCTCATTTGTGACTTATGAAAACAGTTTGGATCCAGTTCAGGTTCAACAAAATTATCTGACATCCACAGAGTGCATTACTAAGAGTGCATTGTAGCTTCAATTATACTTTAATGCTACAAAAACAAAAACAAATATGCATGCTTGCTGTTACTTCTGAAATGTAAGAAAGTAAGGTTGGGTCATCATGGGCTTAATTAATTTAGGTCAGTGTTACTGGCCGTTGTAAAACTTTATTGTACATGTGTGTGCGTCTTCACTCTTCAATATCTATTTGTGACCTTTTCTTGTCTTAGGTTATGATAATATTTTGTTGTATATTTTGTGTTTAATATGTCATAAGCAGATTAGATTGATGTTATTTTAACTCTTATCCTGCCGATAAAATATTGTCTGCACAAACTCTGATATTCTGCATTTTTCACTTACGTCTGAATCCTCCCTTTCCCTCATATAAAAGCATATTTCACACATTTGCAAACACAGTAGACCCAGATCAGACAACCCCTATAGGATCCGTCTGATCATGGTCTGCACTGTTCACTTGTGACATGATATAGATCTGATTCTACAGTTTTTGTTAAAGCAAAACATCTTCTAGACAAGTTTACATCATAAAATTTCAGCTAATATAATTGTGATATCATTATTTCTTACATGAATATTGAACAGGGAAAGGGTTAATGCATTTAGGGAGTCACTGTCTGAGTCACAAACAGTTTGGATCCTGATGAGACGCTGAGTTACTTGCCATCTCATCTTTATCCAAGTTTTTTGCAAATGTTACCAAGTCATGATTGGCAGGATGAAGCGTAACCCTTTAGCTAGTCCATGAATATTCATGTCAGAGATAATGTGTGTATGAATATTAACACTTCTCTAGCTGAATTTTAAAACACATTTATCCTTCTTTACCCATGCCCTGTTGTATAATTACATATATCTTCACTGTGTACAAGTATTTCGCTGTGCAATCACTGCTGTAGAGTGCACTGGTTGCACAATCAACTTGTAAATAGTGCAGACCCAGATGAGACAGCTCCTGCAGGAGCTTTCTCATCTGGGTCTTCACTATTTACAGCTAGGTATATTGACGCGAATAGCAAGCGAAGGGTTAACATTTATTGTGGCATATGAAGTTGATACAAGCAGGTTCTACTTGTATTGCAGAGGAGACAAAATTCTGCTGTTTTTTTCCCCACCAACCATTAACTCATTCCCTTTTAGACTATTTTTATACCCAGCCTCTTTGAATAAATCCACCGAAAAGGAACATTAACTATAGAAAAGGAGAATTTTAGAACCATGTAGTTTTGAAACCACTGTGATAAATAGAGCATTTGCCTATGGGATATTTGTCCTATGAAGCAAGTGCTCTATTAATTTTATATCACAGTGGTTTAAAAAAATGACTTTTGCAGACTGGAGTCAAAAGATGTCATTAGGGGAGAATGAGTTAAAAGTAGGCAGCAGGACGAAGAGGGTGGAGTTGATTATCACTTTGAGCATGAGGGTTGGGATTTAAAAATTTTGACTAAATTTAAAGTTACCTGTTCTAAATGCCTATTAACCCTTTGCCTTTCTACGCCTTTGCAAGCAGAGTAGACCCAGATCAGACATCTCATATAAGAGCATCTGATCAGTGTCTGTCCTGTTTGCTTATGAAATTATATAGATATATTCCTGTGCTTGTGTGTCGTTATAAAAATTATTCTAATTAATATCCATGGAGTAAATGGTCAAAATATTTTCTTGTGCAGAGAACTAATAAACTGTCCATAGTTTTCTTGTGATTTATTATGTTTGAGAAGTCCTGAGTCTCTTATTGATAAATTGGAAATTACTCACTCAGAATCAGTGAAAAGCAAAGTCTGTGAGTGGCATGTCTGAATGAAAAGTTGTAAGGCACAACAGATGGGCAGATAAAAATCTTAGATCTTGATGGGAATCAATATACATGTACCTGGAATGGGCATCATGGCTCATTTCACAAGGAATTAATTGTGAGTAAATTAGTTGCATGATGTGATAAAAAATTTACATGTAGCCTTTCCTGAATGACTATAGTCTCAGGAAGTAATCACGGACTTGAATATAAACCCTTAACCCTTTCCTCCATAGGCTATATTTAGATCCAGCCACTTTTAATAAATCTACTGAAAAGGAGCATTAACTTAGGAGAAAAGGAAAATTTTTAGAAGTTTGTAGTTTGAAACCATTGTGATAAATAGAGCATTTGCTCCTATAGGAGTAAATGCTCTATTTATCACAATGGTTTCATAAAGACTAAAGTGACTTTTACAGAGGCGTGGAAATGCGTATTTTATGGAGGAACGGGTTAATTCTTTACCCCTTTCTTGTTTAATATTCATGTAAGAAGTAATGACATCATGAATATTTATTAACTGAACTTTTATAATGACATATGCAGACAGGATGTTTTGGCTGAGGCAGAGATTGTAGAATTAGATCTATAATTATACCATAAGCAAACATCTGATCTGGGTCTACTGTTTGCAAATGCGTGAATTAAAAAGGAGTTTATATGAAGGAAAGGGCTAACATGCATAGTATGATTAGTATCTGTCTTATTTACCCTTAATCATTATTATCATTATTCCTTATATAAAGTAGGCTGTAGCTTAATGCAGGATAATAGCTGTGCAGAAAGCTCCTTTAGTTTTCTGCATTTCTTTTGCTCTGCATTAAGCAACCAATTACTTTTACAGACAATTGTGTCAATAAATTAATGTGGTCTCAAAAGGGAGACTGTTCTGTATAAGCCTTTGCAAACAGAGTAAACCCAGCCTGCTGTGTTTGCTAATAATATAATATACGAGATATGATTCTACAGTTTCTGCCATGGCCACACATTCTTGTGTCCATGTTCTGTTATAATACCAATTACATGTAATCTAATTAATATTCATGATGTCATTATTTGTTGCATGAATATCCATGGAGTAAAGGGTTAAGGGGATAAGCAAACAAATCTGTATGCTTACATGCATGTCACATGTATCTTAACCTATTGAATGTTGAATTGTCAAAGTGGAATGGTCTTGCTTTAGTCCATTAAGTATGAATGGGTATATTTGGCGAGAGGATGTAGAATGACCGAACAATGCAGACCCAGGTGAGAGGACACCTATAGGAGCCATCTGATCTGGGACTACAATGTTTGCAGATGTCAGTACACTTGTTTTGGTAGATTCAAAGGTTTAAATCAGTTTAATTTCAGATCTAGACAAAATCAAAGTTACGTTAAGGTTTATGTAAACACAAGGTTGAGATAAGGAAGAGGGCTTGTTTATAACCTGAAGTGTTTGCTTTTTAACACCTTGAATGCCAAAGTTTTCATAGTGGGATAGTTCATCAGTGTTAAAACAATAAAGTCTGTTCTGTATGAAAGGATATTAATTCGCATGAGGATATTGATAGACCAACAGTGATGAGCCAAATCAGAGGGCTCCTGTAGAGGCCCTCTTATCTGGGTCTACACTGATTGCAAAAACCAGTACACTCAGGTTTCCTACATTTGAAGGGTTAATTCTTTACTACATGCTTACAGCAGGGAATTTGTGATTTGCAAACAGTTTGGATCCAGATGAAACACCATAATTATATATAATTCATCATCTCCTTAGGATCAAGACTGTGTTTCTAATGCTTAACCCTTTCCCTCATATAAAAATGTTTTAATGCATTTGCAAACAGAGTAGACCCAGATCAGACGGCTCCTATAGGAGCCGTCTGATCAGGGTCTGCTCTGTTTGCTAATGGAATTTGATTTTAGTTTCTAAAATGGCTACCTAATGTTCCACCTTTCCTATTTCATTATAAATACAAATGTATTTAGGTCATGAATAGTCAGTAGATAATGAAATTTGGAATAAACATAGAACATGGGAAGGGTTAAAAAGTAACTCTTAACCCTTTCCCTCATATAATCGTGTTTTCACGCATTTGCAAACAGAGTAGACCCAGATCAGACGGCTCCTAGAGGAGCCGTCTGATCAGGGTCTGCTCTGTTTGCTAATGGAATTTGATAGATCTGTTTCTTTAATTCCTAAAAAGGCTTAAATGTTCCACCTTCCACATTTCATTAGAACTATTTTCTCCATGAATATTCAGTAGGTACTGAAATTTGTAATAAACACAGAACAGGGAAAGGGTTAAGACTTGCCGCAGATAACGCTGTTTGGAGACAGTAATTACTTAGCATGTAAAGAGTTGATTTAAATTGACACTGTGGTAAAACACAAAACTACTAAAGCTGAGAGATTAGCCATTTCAGTGTGCAGGAAAAGAGTTACTTTTTAAATCTCCTTTGCAAACAGTGAAGACCTAGATGAGGAGGCTCCCAGAGAAGCCCTCTCATCAGGATCTGCACAGTTTGTCATGTTACATTTATCATTTAAAATAAATCCTTGAATATTCATGGTAGGCATGACCTGTTTAAATTGTGGAATAGTCCTATTGAAATGGTTAAGGAATTGTAGGCTTTTGGAAAAAGTAAAACTCCTAAACTTGACTTTAAAATTTGGTATCAGTGCTGATCGTTGCGACTGGCGGCAGCTTAATGCAAGGTGAATGTCATGCAGAAAGCTCCTTTTGGAGCTTTCTGCTTGACTTTCAACCTGCATTAAGCAGCCACCTGCCAAAAAAGATCCAACTTTTTCTTTCTTGCAAGTCTTGTTTAGAGAGGTTCAACTGTTGTGCAGACCCATGCTAGTTTCTGCTCTGAGAAACAAGGTATCTTAACCCTTTGCTCCATAGCTTATTTTTTGACCCAACCTCTTTGAATGAATCTACCCAAAAGGAGCATTTACTAGAGAAATGGAAAATATTAGAATTTTGCAGTTTGAAACCATTGTGATAAATAGAGCATTTCCTCCTATAGGAGCAAATGCTCTATTTATCACAATGGTTTCATAAAGTGACTTTTACAGAGGCATAGAAAAGCGTATTTATGGAGGAAAAGGTTAACAGGACATTTCATTAGGATCTACTATTAATCCTTACACCATTATTACAGATCAATTTATGATGATGTTTGCATACAGTTGCCAGGTCTCTAAGGTTGTGAACACCCAGATGCTGCTTTTGAAAATGATTTGATAAAAAAAAAAAAGACTTAAAAAAAATGTTCTTTTACAATTGCTGCAGGCTACAATTTTAGTAGAGAAATGCTATGTTGAAGTTGTTACTGTATTGTAAATGCTTATGAGTATCAAATAGTGTAGACCCTGATCAAACACATTGGCTGCGCACTTGTGGTCTACATTAAATGACCTGGTATCCATGCTTCTGCCTCTTTGTCAGTTTGTCAACGTTAACCACACAGTGCATTTATTTTAACCCATACAGTGAGGGACACGAGTCACTGATGTCCTTTGCAAACAGTGTAGATCCAGATGGGAGGTCACATAGAGGAGCCCTCTCATCAGGGTCTGCACTGTTTGTCATGCTATACTTTTTTATGGAAGGATCCCTAAATATTCACATAAGCTTGACCTGTTTGAGTTTTGGAATAGTCCATTTGAAAATTCAGCGTTGTAAGGGTTAAATACTATGATGGTTGATGACATTTTCTGAAACTACTGGCTGCATTTCAGTATCATTTTCTAAAAATATTGTACAGGCATTCCAGTGCAGCTGTAGTAGCATGCCAATATCCCTTGACACTAAGGATGAACGGAATTTACATATAGTCAACCTATAATATCTTTACTGATCCATCGACTAAATTTCAATGTAATTTTGCCTTGCAAAAGGTTATACAACTTTTTGCTTGAGTGTGAGTTCATTTTCAAGCATCTGACTTATCAGATATTGAGCTTGCGGAAAATCTTGACGGGTAATGGACAAAGTGTACCATTATCGAAACTAACCATAACCAAAGTGTACTATTATTTTTGGACATACCGCTTTAAAAAAATCTCAACTGGTATCATTATTGATTATGATAATTATAGTACATAATAAAAATGTTAAAATAGTGATTAATATTTTATCTGATTGGTCAGATGCTTGAGAATTAATGAACTAGACTCAAGCAAAAAGTTCTATAACCTCCAAGTCAGGTGTGATTGTAATATGCAAGTTTTTGTGTCTACATGTATGACACACACCAATACAAAATGTTCAGTGCAAGTTTTGTTTTTGTTTCACACCATTTGGCATTTCTGAAAGGGAGATAAGTTGCAATAGAAAGTTTGTATGGATATGATGAGAGCTTCCAAACTCCTCACAGTGATCTCCCTTGTCACTTCGCATGCGGTCATCACTCCACCACAAGTTTTTTAGCTGGAATTTAGCTAAATTTGTTTTTGTATTTTTAATTTTTTTTAATTTTGATTTCAACAGTTTTCATATTTCAGCACCGGTAAAGCCAATAAAGTAGAAAAATAATCAGCTTTCCTAACACAAAAGAATTTTGGTAACTTTCTATACGATTGTTTATTAAAGACCATCGGTGGAGATTTTTTTTATCAGGCCACCGCTTGTTGAAATGTCAAACTTAATTCGGGACGTTGTACATGAATATGATTCTCAAATTTACCCAAATCCCGAACAGATTAAATGTTTTGAATATTTTTGCGGGACAGGATAATTATAATAGTAAATTTACCGATTGGCTACGGTAATTAGAGTTGGCAGCCGACATAGCGTCTGCCGTAGTTTAATCACATGATGTATACCATGGTCACGTGAATGTTGTGGTGGCAGGGACCTCTTCAGCGCAGCGATTAGGGGAGATAACTGCGTTGGAGGTTGGAGAGCTTCTTTTGTCACCATTAAAAGGGGGATTACTTATGTTAGAAACTCAGTATGGATGTGATAAGAGTAGAAATAGCAGAATTGTCATCCTTGGATACAAGTTTATACTGTTGGTGACTGCTCTTTGCAAGCTGAATATTCGTGGTCTGCAAAAATTGTTTTCTCTACAATTCTCATTGTTAATTTTTCATCACTCATCAGACATACAGTCAGGGTGTCAAGTGTTTGGGTCCTTATTAACTCGGTGTCTTATCAGGATCCAAACTGTTAACATACTAGATTATTTTTTTCAGAGCAAACACTGAATATGTTACTACATTAAATTTTTGCAAACAGCTTGGATCAGTATTTAAGCTCCAATGGGTAATTGCAGTGTCTCATCAGGATCCAAACTATGTGACAGTTTGACTGTACTTTTTAAGGTAAATTGGAAGAAAAAATACTTTGAAAGTTGAAACAGGCAACTACTTTGCAGACATTTATTTAGCATATAAAACTGTACACCAATTACTCTAAGTATTCGAACAGACAAACTTAACTCTTTCCCTGTTCTATGTTTATTTCAAATTCGAACACCTACTGAATATACATGTACAAAATAGCTATAATGAAATATGAAAGGTGGAACATTGTATCCATTTTAGAAAATAAAAAAACCAGATTTATCAAATTCCATTAGCAAACAGAGCAGACCCTGATCAGACGGCTCCTCTAGGAGCCGTCTGATCTGGGTCTACTCTGTTTGCAGATGTGTGAAAACACGTTTATATGAGGGAAAGTGTTAAGGCAAATAGTGCAGACTAAAACAGTGTATTTATGGAGTAAAGAGTTAATGCCATAAGGGTACACTGATTACTATAAGTTCTACTTAAAGTTTTCAAAATGATACCAAATTGAATTATTCAGCTTTACAAACTGCTGCAAGGGGAGACTGGGTGTCCAAGTACTTGCAGTAATTAAGGTAGAATCAGGTTATTACTTACAGCTATGACCTCTTCCAAACTAGATCCGCTTCTGTCACTGTCTAGTGCTGCCCCACCCTGTCAACAGATATGAAGAGATAGCTAGTCAAAATTCTTCCAAAAATGATTTCATTCTTTGCGTTTTCATATTCAGATTTGATTGGTCTATCATTTAACCTTTTACACTGTTTTATGTTTATTCCAAATTTCAATACCTATACTGAATATTCAATGAAAAAATAGTTACAACGAAATATGGAAGGTGGAACATTGTAGACATTTTAGAAAGTACAAAAGTATATCTTTCAAATTCCATTAGCAAACAGAGCAGACAAATGCTGTTTAAAACATGTTTATATGAAGGAAAGGGTTAATATCAGTTGAGTCCATTCAACATGAAAGTGTTACCGGACATTAATTTGCCTGAGGAAGTCTAACCCATTACGTCATAGATATTCATGCAAGAAATAATGACATCATGAATATAAATCAGAGCTACAGATAAACATGCATACTCAAATACTAAAATCATCATTTCTCCACCAAACCCTATGTTGTGACCACTCTTTAGAATTGTCTCTTCGAGACGATTCTAAAGAGTGGTCACGACAAAGGGTTTGGTGGAGAAATAAAGAAGTTATTCTTGAAAATATTTTAATTTTCCCGTCTTATGTGGACCTCTGTAAATTGCATGAACTTTTATAATGGCATATGAGCACAAGAGGTTTGGTTGTGTCAGAAATTTTAGAATCGGATCTATATTGTTTCATAAGCAAACATATACCGTTATTAATCTGGATCTACATTGTCAATTATTTCTGGCATTCAAAGGTTTGAACTATGTTTTTCTTTTCAATGATGAATGTTAGTTGTAGGTTGAATTTCATCTCTCTTATTACACGTATTAACCCTTCGCTTGCAATTCACGTCAATATACCTACCTGTAAATAGTGAAGGCCCAAATGAGACAGCTCCTGCAGGAGCTGTCTCATCAGGGTCTGCACTATTTACAAGTTGATTGTGCAACAAGTGCACTCCACAGTAGTGATTGCACAGTGAAATACTTGTACACAGTGAAGATATGTGTAATTATACAACAGGGCATGGGTAAAGAAGGAGAAATGTATTTTAAAATTCAGCAAGCGAAGGGTTAATATTTCTTACGAGAATGTTCATTAGGTATAGGGTGAAAAGGTTTATTCTTTTTGTACCTGGTCAACTCCGAATTTCGATGCTTGTTGACTCAGGTCCAGTGTTAAGAACTCAGGGGCATCCTGGAACTGCTCGCAGGAGACGTCAGCTAGTGGGTCAGGCTCGCAGGAGACGTCAGCTAGTGGGTCAGGCTCGCAGGAGACGTCAGCTAGTGGGTCAGGCTCGCAGGAGACGTCAGCTAGTGGGTCAGGCTCGCAGGAGACGTCAGCTAGTGGGTCAGGCCCCTCGGACTGAAATCATAAAAAAATTACAGAAATATTATATTCAGTAGGAAAAGTACGAAATGCAAGCCATGGGTTAACCCTTCCTTGATATAGATGCCCTTTCACACATTTGCAGACAGAGTAGACCCAGATCAGATGGCTCCTATAGGAGCCATCTGACCAGGGTCTTCTCTGTTCGCTTCTGAAATTATAATAGATCTGACTTAACAGTTCTTTTTTTCATATAAACGCCTTTTCATGCATTTGCAAACAGAGTAGACCCAGATCAGATGGCTCCTGTTGGAGCCATCTGACCAGGGTCTGCTCCGTTTGCTTCTGAAAATATAATAGATAATATAATAGACTCAACAGTTCTACCAGTACCAAAACATGCTGTTATCAAAACATGTTATTATAAAAGATCAGCTAATAAATATTCTTGATGTCATTATTTCTTCTTTGAATATTGAACTGAGTTTAATGGAATTAAAGGGTTAACTGGAAATTTGATTTCAATCATCATAGTGGTTAGATTACACATCTCTTTGCAATTTGTTGTAACCATTTACTTCATAGATACACCTTTAACTCCTTGCAAACAGACTAGACCAAGAGCTCCTGTAGTAGATGTCTGATCAGTGTCTGCACTGTTTGCTTATGGAAAATATAAATCTGATTCTACAGTTTCTCACAGTCATGGCCAAAACGTTTTGTGTTCATATGCAGTTGTTAAAGATCAGGTAATTAATATTCATGATGTCTTAATTTCTATCATAAATATTTATGGGGTAAATGGTTAGATTTAATAGAGAGACTGGGTTCTTCACATTCTAAGAAGTTATAGTATTGTATATATGAGCTCTGCCATAGGAAATGGGGAACTGATGCATTTCAAAATTATATTTAACCCTTCGCTTGCTATTCACGTCAATATACCTACCTATAAATAGTGAAGACCCAGATGAGACAGCTCCTGCAGGAGCTGTCTCATCAGGGTCTGCACTATTTACAAGTTGATTGTGCAACAAGTGCACTCCACAGCAGTGATTGCACAGCGAAATACTTGTACACAGTGAAGATGTATGTAATTATACAACAGGGTATGTGTAAAGAAGGAGAAATGTATTTTAAAATTCAGCAAGCGAAGGGTTTAAGTACACCACTTTCTCCACCGATGCACTGTTATGAATGAGTACTTTTGCTGATCAGGGTCTGCTCTGTTTGCATATGATATAATATAAATATGATTTTACAGTTTCTGCCAGTGCCAAACATTTCTGTGTCAATAAGCTATTATAACAAATTTATCTAATTAATATTTATGACGTCATTATTTTTTACATGAATATTCATGGAGTAAAGGGTTAATGACTTACTTGCACACTTTGGAAACTCGTCTCAGCATCCATCCACGGTCCTGTTGTGTTATGGGAAGTGTCATGTGACATATCCAGTGACGTGCTGGTGGTGGTGTTAAGTTCTTCCGTTTCCAACTGATTTTCCGCTGCTGCTGATGCTTCTGTCACTACAATCCTAACAGGGGGCACCACTGGGCTGTCCGCAGAATCCTGTGGTGTTTGTTTTTCCGCCATATGTGATTTCTTCCAGATGATTATTTTCTGTTAAGTTTGATTTTTGAAAAAGAAAACTCCCAAATAGGAGCTTAAATGAGTATAATTTGTTTCACAAATACACAATGCATGTAATATGAGCATGAAAGTTTTCTTAAACCTTAGTTTACTTTGTAAATTTCATATTTGAACTTGTTAATTATGAATCACTGTAATCCAAGTTTAATTATTTTTGTCATGCATGCAAATGCTTGGAATACTCATGGGTATACAGAACACACCTACTCATTTCAGTAGACTAACTCTTATCTTGTGAATCCATACCTGACTGGTGTTTGCAAATGACTTGGATCCAGTAGGAAGACTAAGTAACAAAGTATCCCACCAGGTTCCAGACTATATGCCACTTGGCCTTTACTTAAAAAACAACAACAATTATACGAATTGGAAAATATATAAAAGGCAGCAAATGAGAGTTTAAGCAGACGACAATTACATATCAGGGTAAGGGCTAATTTACCAACACCCCCAGAGCTCATTGTATAGTTTTAAATGTTCATTGAGAACCGGTTAAATGGAAACATTGTTGTACGAGTAAGAACAATGGGGCAGTTGAAGCAACAATAACCGTGTAAGAGTTGACTAAGTAATTGTCGTCTGCAATATATTGTCGTCTGGTTCATTTTTTCACAACTGTTTTATTTCTTCCATTTCTTATCATAGTTTTTCATAGTGTCAAACAGTTTGATCCTGGTGAGATGCCAAGCTATTTGGCATCTCATCTGGAGCATAATTTTTTGCATAGAATATCACAATTCACTGCTGGCGTTCAAGGGTTACAACCTTTATTGAAGCCTTTACTTTCACTATTGAATAAAGGGGACAATAAATTATTACAAGTTATTGACTCGGAGTTCATGAAATCATGAAATTTGAGCTTATTTGAGCTTATTTTAGCTTGATACTTTAACCTGTTGAAAAGAGTCCCAGTTAACATATTTACAGATACCATTTATATTCGGACACCCGATCTGCCCATTCCACCAGTAAGCTAAATAATTAAATTGGACACCATTTTGGCAACATTAAACTTGTCTGACATAGTAGCAAATAATGAAGACCCTGATCAAACTATTCCTTCTGGAGCAGTTTGATCGGGGTCTTCATTATTTGCCTAAGTTTGTCTGTCCAAATGCCTATAGTAATTATGGTGTATGCACAGTTTGTTTACAGCTGATACTTAGAGTAGCCCCATCTCTCAACAGGTTACATACAGTAAAACCTGAATTCTGATAAAGAAGAATTTAGATACCTTTAGGCAGGTTGCTGCTTAATGCAGGGTGAAAGTCATGCAGAAAGCTCCTAGAGGAGCTTTCTGCATGACTTTTTCCCTGCATTAAGCATCAGTGACTTGTCTCCAGGACCAATATTTGTACTAAATTTAACATCCGGTTTAGAGAGGTTTTCATGTACTATTTGGGTATTGTTTAAACAATTAAGAAGATCTCCTTTAGCAATATGTAGCAGATAGTACTTCATGCAGAATACAACTATTCTGGGTGCAGAAAGTAATTTGATATTCTTGTTAACTGTTTGCATGCTAATTAATGGCACTTTGCAAGAGTGGTTGTCTGTGGAAATTCTTTCAAAATTTCCTTTTTTTTCTATTCAGAAATAATATTATAGTGTCTTACAGTTTTGATCAAGAAGAGATCAGCTTTCTGTATGTCTTAATCTGGATCCAAACTGTTTGCATGCCATAGGTACATGCAATCACAGACATGCAAAGAGTTATTGCTTCAAATATGAAATCATAGAAAAAGAAATGCTATATTTATTGACTTTTTGAATATTAAATTTTCAAAGTACTAAAGTCTTTTCAGTATGAAAGGGTATCATTAATTTTGCTAGGTGATTTTGAAACGGTGCAGACTCTTATAAGAGAGTTCCTCTGGGAGCTCTAGTCAAGGTCCACATTGTTTGTAAATGCCTGCATTCTAGTTTCCTACATGCTTAGGGTTAATGTACATCAAATGGATTAGTATTCTCTTTGTCATTAACAAACTGAATTTAAATTACCTTAAAAGCCAGTACAGTAAAACAGAACCTAAGTGACCAGAAAAAGCTCTAATTGTTTAAGGCAGGTGGTAGCTTAATGCATGTCAAAAGTAATGCAAAAAGTTCACTGTTGTCTTCCTGCATTAAGCAACAACCTGCTTTTTAAGATTTCTGCGTTCATAAAGTAATGAACATTTTAGATAGGTTTTACTGTACATGTAATGATCATTTTAGATAGGTTTTACTGTACATGTAATAAGTGCCTGATTTCTATGCATGCTAAGTAATTGTCACTTGCTACTGTAATTGTCACTTGCTACTGTATGTACAGTAAAACCCCTCCGAACCTGATGTAAAATTAGTATAAATACTGTATCAGTCTTGGAGACAGGTGGCAGCTTAATGCAAGGTGAAAGTCATGCAGAAAGCTCCTCCAGCTGTCACCTGTCTAAAATTATTCTTCTCTACTAAAATTCTGGTTTAGATGGTATGTTGACTTCATTATTATATCCCACCTTCAGACACAGGTATTACAGAGGGGTTTTACTGTATTTCCAAACAAACTTTTTTACAGGTGTCAAACAGTTTGGCATCTGGATCAAAACTGTTTGCATAGGTTATCATAATATTTCAGCTGGTATACTTATTACACACAATTGAGAATGGACAGGTCAATAGCATTTCAGTTACCCATAGCAGATTAATGAAGACCATAAATAATAAACCTTTCATTGCTGATTTTTGAAATGGACTATTCCAGAATTCAGACAGGTTAATGTTACCATGAATATCTAGAATTTTATTAAAGAAATGTGTAGCATGATAAACAGTGCAGACCTTGATGAGCGGGCTTCTCTAGGGGCCCTCACATCTGGTTCTACACTGTTTGCAAAGGACACTAGCTATTTACTTGTTTCCCACTCTGAAAGGGTTACAGTAAGTGACTATTTACATGAAGGGTATCATATTTAAAAACTGCTTTGGTCTGCAGTTTTATTTGCTGGTATTGTGTTTCAAATCTGATATTTAATCCATTTAATTATTAGCTCTTTCTTTTTAATAACAATACGTCTGTCTGTGTCTTTGTTTTCATTTTCCGTTCGTTTTTCTCATAGAAACATTATTGTTTAAGAGGTTACCTTGCTCATATGTTATCATTATCACAAATATTTATATCTAGTTCATGGGAAGAGACATGTCAATTAACTTGTTACTTCATACATAATATTATGTCTTTTTATGCCTTTGCCAACAGAGTGGACCTAAATCAAATGGCTCCCAGAGTAGGAAACATCTGATCAGGATCTGCTCTGTTTGCTTATGGAATTATATACCGGTAGATCTGATTGCACTTGTTTTGTCCAAGCCAAAGTTTTCCTCAAAGACTTTATTTTAAATTAATGAACATTAAATTAAGTTAATAAATGTTCATGAAGTGACCAGTTTGGGCATAAATGTTCATTAGGGTTAGACGTTCATCTGCTAATGTTCAGAAACCTAAGATACTTAGTTATTCAATGTCTCATCTGGACTATGCATTAACCTATGCAAACAGTCTAGAAACACATGTGACACTGAGCAGCTTGAGATACCTTGGATCAGAATCCAAACTTTTTGACATTCACACCATTCTTTTAGGAGGACTGAATGAAAAACTACTTTTAGGATTGAAGCAGTAACGATGGTCATGCACTGACAATAACTAATCAACATTACACTGTTCTGTACAGTCAAAGGTTCCTGTCAGTCTTGGTGCACATACATGTAACAAACAGAGTAATGCTTCTAACCATTTATATCATGAAAGTTTGTGCAAAAGCTTATGACTTAACCCTTTCCCTGTTCTTTGTTTATTCCACATCTCAGTATCTACTGAATATTCATGGACAAAATAGTTATAATGAAATATGGAAGGTGGAACATTGTAGCCATTTTAGAAACTAAAGAAACATCTTTCAAATTCCATTAGCAAACAGAGCAGACCCTGATCAGAGTAGATCAAACATATCCTATAGGAGACTTAGGAGCTGTCTTATCAAGATCTACTCTGTTTGTAAATGCATGAAAATGTGTTTATATGAAGGAAAGGGTTAATGTTATAATGGCCACTGAGCAAAGAACCAAGTCTTTATATATTTAGTAAGCAAAAAAGAGCAGACCCTGATCAGATGGCTGCTACAGGAGATATATGACCAAGTTCTACTCTGTTTGCAAAAATGTCTAAAGGTGTCTCTGTCAGGTAAAGGCAGACCACTCAGTAGAAGTCTGTCAGTCTTGAAGACAGGTGGTAGCTTAATTCAGCACAATAGTAATGCAGACAGCTCCCAAATGAGCTTTTTACAGATATTGTCTTCTATAGCAAAGAACTGTCTATAATTACTTTAAAATGTGCCTTTATTTCAGTTCACAGTGAATGTAACAGAAGCTACCATTGGTCAGAATATGCTGAACCTCAAGTACCTAAATGAGCATGCTCATACATCGACCAATCAGTGGATCTCTAAGAGACAGAAGGTGCTGTATGCCTGCCTTCTGATTGGCTGCCCATGGCTGAAAGAGAGAGCAACAGACATTCTCCAGATACTGGGACTTGGGCAATGGAAAGATAAGGTAGATGTAGGGTGGGGCTGATTTTGAGATGGGATGAGATGCCTTCAACTGACATCATTTTTAGCTTGTCTGTTTTGAAGAAATGTTGAGCCATTGTGATCACTGGGTCGTAGGCGTTTGTCGTAGTTGTAGGCAGTGGCGTAGTTGTAGGCAGTAGTGTAGTTGTAGGCGTTGGCATTGTCATTGGCATGCAAAAACTTTAGTGTAGCTGATTCATCAAAAAGTATAAGAGGTATCAATATGAAATTTCACACGTTGGTAGATCTTTTTGAGGAGAAGTGTATGCAGTGGACAAGCACCCAGTCAGATGAGCATTGGCGCCACATGCAGCTCTTTGATTTCCTTTTGTGTATCACAGTCAATGTTAACTTAACCCTTTACCGCTTTCCTTCATACAAACTACAAACACATTTTCAAACATCTGTAAACAGAGTAGACCCTGATCAGACTCTTGTAGGAATTGTCAGATCTGGATGTGCTCTGTTTGCATTTTGAATTACAGGGATCTGATTCTACAGTTTCTGCCATGGTCAAATGTTCTATGTTTATATGCCATTATACAAATGCATCTAATTAATATTCATGAAGTCATTACTTTTACATGAATATTCATGAAATAAAGGAATAAATTATGCATGTAACAAGGTGTTACATGCTGTTAACTGAAAATTAGCCCAATGGTTTTGTTACAAATTTAGATAGAAATACAGTAAAACCTCTCTATAATGGCCACTAAATTACATCAAGTATTTTGTGTCAAAGGCAGGTGGCTGCTTAAAGCAAGGTAAAAGTAAAACAGAACGCTCCTATAGTATTGTAGTATTATAGTATTAGGAGTGTTCTGTTTTACTTTCACATTGCTTTAAGCAACCACCTGCCCTAAATACCAACTAATTAACACAATTTAGTGGCCGTTAGAGAGAGGGTTTACTGTATTCTCTTTTCACCCTTTACCTGATGAATATTCATGTAAGAACTAATGACACCATGAATATTTATCAGCTGAAATATTATAATGGTATATGAAGACATGAACACAGGTATTTTTGGCCATGGCATAAGGTGTAGAATCAGATCTGCAAAATTCCGTAAGCAAATAGAGTAAACCTTGATAAAGACGGCTCCTACAGGCACCGTCTGCTATAGGTCTACTCTGTTTGCAAAGGCATCAAAAGGTACCTGTAGTACATAGACACATGAATATTTGCCAAAGTGTAGAATCAGATCTACATGTATATTATACCATAAGCAACCAGAGCAGACCCTGGTCAGATGGCTCATACAGGAGCTGTCTGATCTGGGTCTAATCTGTTTGCCAAGGCGTAGAAAGGCATATTTATGGATTAACGTGTTAAGTTATCCAAAGGATATATTGCTTAGAATGTTTATGAACATTGGCCTGTAGTATGATGTGATTCTCAGCTTTTTGATTGGCCAGATTTGCAGTGTAGTTTAACCCTTTTCCTTTTGAACATTTATATGAGAACTGATCACTTCATGGATATTCATGAACTTATTCTTTAATATGTAAATTTTTATTTCAAGGGACTTTTGGGCTTAGACAAAAACTGTAGAATCAGATCTATGTAATATCAGAAGCAAATTCAGCTGGTCCTGATCAGATGGCTCCTACTGGAACCATCTGATCAAGGTCTACTCTGTTAGCTAAAGTGAAAGTGAAAAAAGGGTTTATAATTTATATGAGAGAAAGGGTTAATGTTGTCAAATTGATCACACTGTGGTATATTAATTGTTACATGTATTTCAGAGCAACAGATAAATGTGCATACTCAAGTACTAAAATTGTTATTTCTCCACCAAACCCTATGTTGTGACCACTCTTTAGAATTGTCTTTAAGAGTTTGGTGGAGAAATAAAGAAGTTATTCTTGAAAATGTTTTAATTTAATTAATCTTATCTGGACCTCTGTGTATTTTCTATTTTGTAGGTTAACAAGGCTGTTCACTGGGCTGAGACAGGTTTTAAAGTGGCCACTCTGGTCAACTTCCTGATTTTCATACAGAAGGGCATGTATCTGTCTGTGATGGAGAGAGTTCTAGGAGTACGTTCTGTGTTCCCTCAGAGACAAGGAATAAGACAGGTACAATGATCAAACCTCAGTGCTTGTCTGCTCCTTAACCCTTCGCTTGCTATTTACGTCAATATACCTTGGTAAATAGTGAAGACCCAGATGAGACAGCTCCTGCAGGAGCTGTCTCATCAGGGTCTGCACTATTTACAAGTTGATTGTACAACCAGTGCACTCCACAGCAGTAATTGCACAGCGAAATACTTGTATACAGTGAAGATATATGTAATTATACAACAGGGCAATGAGGGCATGGGTAAAGAAGGAGAAATGTATTTTAAAATTCAGCAAGCGAAGGGTTAACCCTTTATTTGATGAATATTCATGTAAGAAATGATGACATCATGAATGTTTATAGGATGAACTTTTTATTATGTTCATAATTATGAACACAGGAATTATTTTGCCATGTCAGAATTTGTAGAATTAGATCTATATTATTCCATAAACCAAAGAGGGCTCCTAAAGGTGTAAAAATGTGTACACATATGGAGTAAAACTGTATGGATGTAAATATGTTGTCTGACGCAGTACTCAAATTAAATTCTGTTATAAAAACATAATCAAGACTTAAATACAGTTTAGGTCGTGATGAGACAGATAGACAGACAGACTTAGGCAAATAGTGCAGACCCAGATCAAACTGCTTGTCCAGAATTAAACAACCTAAACCACCTGTTTTTGATAATCCTAACTTAATTCAGTAAAGGTTGCTGTTTTGCCTAATCATAAACTGTCTTTTTTACGGTGACTGATCTGGGACTGCACTTTTTGCATAGGATCTTAGAACACTGTTTAATGCCTGGCTTATATCATGCATGTCCATGAAATGTTTCCTTTTAATATTTTAGGTGTCCTTTGAGTACATGACGAGGGAGCTGTTATGGCATGGATTCTCTGTAAGTATAAAATCAACAGGGTCTGTATAGCTAGTGTACTGTTCAAGCTAACCAATTAAATCTTTGGCATAACTAAACCAGCCTATTAGAACACTTTTTAACCTTTCCCTGTTCAATGTTCATGTGAGAATTAATGCCATCATGAATATTTATTAGCTGATTTGTTATAATGGCACATGTATACAATAATTTTTGGTATTGATAGAAACTGCATAGTCAAATCTATTATAATTTCCTCAGCAAACAGCAGACTCTGTCAGATCAGGAACTACAGGAGCTGTCTGATCTGAGTCTACTCTGTTTGCAATGGCGTGTAAAGGCATTTATATGAGGGCAAGCGTTAATATGTTTATATCAACTTTCATACAAGGTCAATAATGATCAACTGTCACACATAGTCTAATAACCCAGTGGCACATAAAAACTGATTTATTTTTACTCTCTACAGGAAATCCGATCATTTTGTATGCAGTCTTCAGGGATTACTTCTCTGTCATCTCTCTGTCACACTTTTTCATCACGCTTTCACTTCAGCAGATAATACACATGCAGTGACATGCTCCTTTAACCCATTACCTCGTAGGCTATTTTTAGATCCAACCTCTTCGAATAAATCTACCGAAAAGGTGCATTAACTAGAGAAAAGGATATTTTTTAGAATTTTGTAGTTTGAAACCATTGTGATAAATAGAGCATTTGCTCTATTTATCACCATGGTTTCAATAGGCGACTTTTGCAGAGGCGTCAAAAGGTGTCAATATGAGGGAATGGGCTAAAACGTTTTGTTTGTCTCTATAGCTTTCTCATTCTAAGCCAAATAATGCAGTGTTTACCAAAGGGAGACAACTTGATTTTCAACTTTTGTATGCAAATAATTGTTTAAATAATATGCTTTCTGTTTAAGTAGTGCTGAGGAATAAAAATCAGTGCAGACATTTAAACTTTATATGCAAGGAACCTTCTTAGTTCTATAGGAGCTGTCTGATAAGGGTCTGCTCTGTTTGCATATGAAGTTATAATAGATCTAACTTTACTATTTCAATCAATACAAACACATCCTCTGTACAAATGCTATTTGAAAAATATTGTAAGCTAATAATTAAATATTAACGATGTCAAAATTTCTTATATGGATATTCATCTGGGAAAGGGTTAATGATATCAATAATATTAATTACATTAATTTTTATAATCACATATAAACACATGAAATTTTGCTCAGGCAGAAACTATAGAATCGGACCCGTATTATACCATAAGCAAACAGAGCAGACTCTAATCAGACGGCTCCTATAGGAACCGTCTGATCAGGGCTTACTCTGTTTGCATAGGCATAGAAAGGCATAATTATGGAGAAATGGGTTAACCAGACTCGACATTTATAACTGAATTTATAATTTGTGGTTGTCATCATTCGTTCAACCAAGGGTTGGAAATTTTCTTACCATGTACCTGTTTTCATATTTCAGGAGTTCCTGTTCTTTATTCTTCCATTGATCAACTACCGGAGAATTAAGAACTTTGTCCTCCGCAGAATTATGCCAGCTTCTGTTAAGTCTAACTTTGCCGAGAATACTGAGCGAAACCTCACTTCCTGTGCAATTTGTGGAGAGTGGCCAATCAGAGTGCAGGAAATTGGCTGTTCACATGTCTTCTGTTATTTCTGCATTCAGGTAATATATTGTAAAATTAGATTTAAAATTTGATCAGAATAAAGTAACTTTTATTGGTATTTCCTAATGCTTTCAATGCTGAATTTTCAAATGGACTATTCCAAAATTCGAACAGGTTAAGTTTACCTTTAATATTCTGGGATTTTTTTTTTAAAGAAAAGTGTAACTCCACTAGGAATTCTTTCATCTGGGTTTACACTGTTTGAAAAGAACATCATTGACTTGGTTCCTGCTCAGAAAGGTTAAAATGTTGAGGGTGGCTTATACAAAGCTACAATAAATAAGTAAAAGTTTTATCTTCATTTCAACTGAAAACTGGATGAAGCAATATCTGACACCATATTATGAGTGTTACAGTGTTAACTCTTTACCCGATGAATATTCATGTGAGAAATAATAAATGCATGAATATTTATTAGTTGAGTTTTTTAACAGCATTATTAACAACGGAGAGCAGACCCTGATCAGACTACTTCTACAGGAGTGTTAGTCTTGGTCTACCTTGTTTGTAAAGGCATTAACTCTTTCTATGCCTTTGCAAACAGAGTAGACCCAGATAAGATGGCTCCTGTAGGAGCCGTCTGATCAGGGTCTGTACTGTTTACTTATGAAGCAATACAGATATGATTAGATGTGCTCTTTTTGCGTATGATATAGAGATGATTCTATAGTTTCTGCCATTGCCAAAAATTCCTGTGTCCGTGTTCTAACAATTAATCTAATTAATATTCTTATTTCTTATATGAATATTCATGGAGCAAAGGGTAAAACAGCTTAGATCCAGAGGAGACACCAGGAACTAATGAATAGGATGACATTCAGACAGTATGTATATGGAAAAAATGAAATTGGACTTAAAGCAGACAACAGTTTTCAAACACGATTATTGCAACAAAGTGCAAAAATTGAACCCTTTCCTTTATACAGTAAAACCTCTCTATAACGACCACTAAATTATGTTAATTTGTTGGTATTTAGGGCAGGTGGCTGCTTAAAGCAAGGTGAAAGTAAAACAGAACGCTCCTATAGGAGCGTTCTGTTTTACTTTCACCTTGCTTTAAGCAACCACCTGCCTTTAACACAAAATATTTGATGTAATCTAGTGGCCATTATAGAGAGGTTTTACTGTATAAACTTCTTTTCACACCTTTGCAGTAAGAGTAAAAATGTTCATTAGGGAAAGAGTTAACCCTTTACTGCATGACCATATAAGAAATAATGTCATGAATATTAGATTAGAATTGTTATAATGACATATGGACACATGACATTTTGACCATGGCAGAAACTTTAGAATAATATCTACATGTATATCATTAGCAAACAAAGCAGACCTTTGATCAAATGGCTCCTACAGGAGCCGTCTGATTTGGGTCTACTCTTGTTTGCAATGGTGTAGATAGGCATATTTATGGAGTAACGGGTTACAGCAGCAAGGCTTTTTTTTATTGTTTGTTACAGAGCAGCTACAAGGCAGACCCCTCCTACAGCTGTCCCCTGTGTAACTACAGAGTGGAGGACCAGGCCAGCATTGTACCATTACAGATCACAACACAACTAGAAGATAGTGACTCAGAAACCTGACCATAACTGTGTCCTCTAGAAAATTTACTTACTCTTGCCAAAAGAATTATGTTTTGCTCATGGAGGGAAGCTTTTCTTGATGGAAAAGTGCCAATATTTATTTTGATTCTTTCCTTCATATATAAAGTGGAAACACAGTCAAACAACAATCTCTGTAGGGGGGGGGGGGGGGGGGGATAAAAACATTGATTGCGTATACGGGGAGACGTTTTACGGCTGCCACACACAATACAATTGTGTCAGTAATAGTGGAAAAACAGTCAAACAACACCCTCTGTAAGAAAAAGAAATAGAGGATTTTACATGAGTATTCATTACAAATTGTTTTTATGAAATGAGTTTACTATAATAATATGACCCGAACTTTAGCGTGTATAATATTATTTATAGTAAACAAGTTTCATGAAAACAATTGTAATGAACACGAATGCAATATTCTTTCTATCACATAACCCTTAAAAGTGCCACAGACTTTATCTGACTGCTGTTTCAGCCATTGTTTAAAGGGTAGTACAGCCAGATTCAATCTGCTCATTTGCATAAAAAATGTACTAGTACATTTCTGCGATTTACAGCACTCCCACACTGCATATTATGTGATAAATTACATTATTATGTGTACCACATTTTCAAGCATTAGCAAACAGAGTAGACCAAGATTAGATGGCTCCTATAGGAGCTGTCTGATCAGGGTCGGCTCTGTTTGCTTTTGATATAATCAGATTAGAGATCTACAACTTTTGTCCAAGCCAAGAATTTCCTTGAAAAGTTTCCATAATAAAATTTCAGCTAATAAATATTCTTACATAGATATTGAACACGGAAAGGGTTAAACCTTTACTGGATGAATATTCATGCAATACTTTGCCCATTACCAATATATTTGTGTGGTGACTTTGAGGATTCCAGCAGAACTGTAGATAAGTGGAGTACTTAGATAATGTATTTATTTTTATTTTTCAGCCTATTTTGTCTTGTTGGCAAGGTCTATACATTTTGTCACAGAGAAGTCGGCATTAAATTTATCCAAGAAATTATATAGTAGAATGTCATTTTCCTAGGGAACTTTCTGTATAACTTTAGCTGCCATTTTCCTTAACCCTTTAAATATGCCTTTGCAAACAGAGTAGACACAGTTCAGTCAATTTAAGGGACTTCTCGGTTTGCTTATTTTATTATATACCTCTGCTTCACATACCATACAAATCAGCTCATTAATGTTCATACATAGTGTTCCTTACATGAATATTCATGGAGTTAAGCGATAAAAAGCCAGTTTTTTAGACTTCTCCAAACCTTGTCTTGTTCGTACTTATTAGAATGTAATGTCAGAGTTCCAGTGAGATAAAGTTTTGAAGAGTTTTTAGCTCACCAGAGCACAAAGTGCTCAGGGTGAGCTTTTGTGATCGCCTGATGTCCGTCGGCATGTGTCTTGTAGTGTGTCTTTCTTCGTCAACAATTTGAACCTTAAAAATTCTTCTCCTCTGAATCTACAGGGTTCTCAGCTTTCATCTTTGGCACATAGCATCACCTATAGGTTCTTTACAAACTTATATAAATTATGCCCCTGGGGTCAAAGTTGGCCCCGCCCCAGGGGTGTCCAGTTTTCAATTGAGACATATAGTGAAAACTTTGAAAATCTTCTCCTCTGAAACCGGACGGTTCTCAGCTTTCATATTTGGCACATAGCATTATGTTCAGGTCCTCTACAAATGTTATATAAATTATGTCCTTGGGGTTAAAATTGGCCCCACCCCAGGGATGTCCAGTTTTCAATAGAAACATATAGTGAAAACTTTGAAAATCTTCTCCTCTGAAACCGTAAGGTTCTCAACTTTCATATTTGGCACATAGCATCATGTTCAGGTCCTCTACAAAAGTTATATAAATTATGCCCTGGAATAAAAATTGTCGCCGCCCCAGTTTTCTGTAGCAGACTGCTGTTTAAACAGCTTTGTTAATACCCTTTGCTGGTCAGTGAGAGTATCATGGCCAGTGGCTATTTTTAGCATACATGTATTGCTGGAGTGTATCATATTACTCATTTGGACCTTGGTTCAAATGAGGCCCCACCCCAGGGGTGGCCAGTTTTCTGTAGAAACATGGTAAAATCTTTGAAATTCTTCTCCTGTGATTGCTGGTGAGCGATATCGGGGCCATCATGGCCCTCTTGTTTTTCTTCTGAGAGTTACTAAATATTCCTGTCTACAGTTCTGTTATCTTCAAAAACACTGATTGTATTCAACCCTTTACTCTGAATATTCATGATAGTAACAACAACTGCATGATTATTAACCCTTTCCTCCATGAACATTCATGTAAGATATAATGATGTCATTTTCACACATTGCAAACAGAGTAGACCCAAATTTAGATGATTAGATGTAATCACTTTTAACCTGTATCTTGCCAATCATTTGGATCAAGTGTCAGATCAGGATATAAGTTTTCCAGATCAAATATTGAGCAGATTTGAATTTTACAGCAGTATGAGGGTTAACTCTTTACTCCATAAATATGCCTTTGCAAACAGAGTTAGGAGTTGTCTGATCAGGATCTGCTGTACTTGCTTATGAAATACGATATGATTTTTCAGTTTCTACCATAGCAAATGTGTCAATATAAAAATTAACCTAATATCGATATTCAAGATGTCATTATTTCTTACATGGAATAAAGGGTTAAATAACTATTACATGGCCTAGAGAATAAGGCACCTGCTTCAGGATTGGAAGGTCAAAGGTTCAAAGTTTTGCCTTCAATATGACTAGTTAGCCAGTCTCTGGCTAAAGAATGGTTACTAATAGTCAAAGGTTCATAGTTTGGTATAGGACGATTGTGCCATAAAATAATGTGTCTCAAAGGGTACCTTATTAATTCTGATATTCTGCAATATAAACCTAGACACCTGATGAATATTTATGTATGAAATGGTGAATTTATGAATATTGCTTTATCCATTCTCTCCTACTGATGCATTTTTGCACCTCTGTAAAACTCATTCTTTGAAACCATAGTGATAAATAGGGTCTTTGCTCCATAGGAGAAAAATGCTCCATTTACCACAATGGTTTCAAAACTACGCAATTCTAAAATTGTCCTTTTCTATATACATTTGTAGTTATTGCTCCTTTTTGGTAGATTAATTCAAAGAGGTTAGGTCTAAAAATAGTCTAGGAGAGAATACTGGCTTATTGAGGCTTTTCGGCCATGGCAGTAACAGATGAATCAGATCTATATTATCCCATAAGCAAATAGAATAGACCAGAGTTAGACGACTCCTATAGGAGCGGTCTAATTGAGGTCTATTCTGTAGGCATTTTTATCAGGTCAAAAGACCTTTCTTATCAGATGTAGCTTTGATTTTTGTAGGGTCTAACTTTATACTGAGGTATCTTGGTTCAAAATTTGTTATCAATATTATGTTTTTTAAAACTTCTACATGAAATATGAATGTGCAATTAAAGATAAATGAATGCAGAAATAGGAGCATTGTTTTACTTTCACCTTGCTTTAAGCAGCCACCTGCCTTTAACACAAAATACTTGACTTAATTTAGTGGCCGTTATAAAGAGGTTTTACTGTATATATGAACAAGAAAACTTTAGGCCCTGGTAAAAACTGTAGAATGGAATTTATGTACATATAATTCCGTAACAAAGCAGACGACTCAATCAGGATCTGATCGGATTCTACGAGCTGCAGTGAATTAATATAAATACACTATTGAAATGTATCGGAATAAGTGGTACACTATTTAGGCTTGATAGAAAGAAATCATACAAAAGAACACATTTTCCATATTTTATTCTAAAAATTCACATTTACATGTCCTGATACCTTACTATACAGTGATTTTTATTCATGTGATTGGCACAAACGTATTTATAGCATACAATCCATACTCTTTACTGGCCGTATCCTTAACCCTTTCAATGCTGCACTTTCAGGGTGGAATAGCCAATAATTGTTTATTAGTAGAGTCCATACAGTATTGAAGGGTAAAATTTGCAAGAGGATTTTGAATGACAGTGCAGACCCTGATCAGAGGGCTCATCTAGGAGCCCTCTGATCTGGGTCTACACTGTTTTCAACAAGGGTTAATATGGAGTCTCTAAATGCATCTTCCATCTCTTAAATTTAACGGAGCTCTGTTTAGCATGCTAGGACAAAACTGGTAAACTTTAAAACAATTAGAATCAAGATGGGATGCGATGTTCTGTTGGAATCCAAACTGTATTTATCAGAAATGGAACACAAACTTCTTTAACAAATCACCAGTAAATTGTTAAATTTTATTTAGAAGACAGTGTGCCAGCTTGGAATGTTTTTTCATTCCTGGACTGTATTGCTTTCATCTATATATATGTTAAATTTGGACCAAGGTATTTCTAATATAGAAGACCTCTTTCCTGACAGCTCTTTTGTGAAGATGAGGGAAAGAAGTATGATTCACATAAAAACTCATATAACTTAATCATTTATCTAATGAAACATACACTTTCACACCCAAGTCCTGTCAAATATATCTGATTGCTGCTCTCTGATGAAGGGCCCCAATAACATGGGTCTATAGTATACAATTTCATATTTTTCTCAAACCCTTTAAAGCATGACATTGTGGAACACTTTTTGTGACCAAACAAATATAGATATAAAGTGTTAATAATACACATGAAACATCATTCTAACAACTGGTGGTATGCAACCTCTGTCGCTTGCCTCTCTTTGGCATCTATTTGGTGCTGGTGGAAAATAAAGCTAGAAGTCCTGCTGCTAAACCCACAGAAAAAACATAATTTCTGAAAGAAAATGTCAAGGAAAAGTACACAATGTATCAAATTTAACAAACAGTATAAACCTACTACTGTTTGTAAAGAATTGGTTCTTGGGGGAGATCTGTTCTTTCACTCTTGTCTAAAATCATTGAATACTAGTTGAATGCAGGACAAAGTGTGTCTGTAGGAATCCTACACAGTAGAACGTCTTAATCCTGTTTCCCGTCACCTGTTCAATATTTGTGTAAGAAATAATGGCATTATGAATATTTATTAGCTGAATATTTATAATGGTTAACGAGCAGAGATTTGTTTCACATTGGCAGAGACTAGAATCAAATCTATACAATGTCTGACCTAGCTCTATCCTGTTTGCAGAGATGTGAAATAGCATTTATTTGGGAAAGTATTGCAGAGGCTTCTTTTGCCTGCATTTTGTACAACCTGTCTTAAAACCGGAAAAATAAGACTTCATTTGAATGGCTACTTAAGCACTTACTGTTGTGGCTCACAGATGAATGGACAGACAGCACTAAACTTTTCATCCTCCCAATTTAATATGTTCGAGTATTAGTAAGCAACAAAGAAATTTCCAGTATTGTGAAAAAGGATACACATTTGTGTTGAAATTTTTGAGGATGTAGAATGACAGGATGATGAGCAGGACTAGGAAGAAGGCGTTGTTGTAGAAAATGGAGAATGTTGTTGCCTCGTAGTCAGCTACCTCGTTCTTCTTCCATAGAATCCTGAAACATTAACAGTATCAACATTTAAGCTCTTTATCTTACTATTAAACTTGATTTCTGCTCAATTTCCCATATATACTGTAATTAAGCCATATCAAGCTGTAACAACAAGCTGTAACAAGTGCCAATCTGACACAAAAAAGCCAATCGGGGTCAAAAGTCCACAATAAGAATTTCCAAAAAGAAAGGGATGTAACTCCAAAATGATGGAAGTCATACAACTGGTTATCGAACTTGACTGAAGTGTTATGCACATATATTACAGTATAACCTGAGTTATCCGACACCTGCCTTTACCGACAACCTGATATATCCGATGGCACTCTTTGGTCTCGAAAAGTTCCTTCATGATTCTATATGCTTAAAACCTGCTTTTAACGGAACCTGTCGTATCCATTATCCGACACTGGCGGTCCCAATGTGCTAAATGCTGTGTTTTCACACATGCATATCCAACACAAACTTTAAGTGCGATTGTGCTTTTGATGTACAACTGACTGAATGTCAAACAGCATGGGTTCTTATGAGATGATGAGTTACTGAGCAACTCATATGGATCCATGCAATTTGCAAATGACAGCGAGGTAAGCATGGTTAAACTCTTTCCCTGAGTTATGTTTATTCCAAGTTTAGATACCTACTGAATAATCTTGGAAAAAATAGTTTTAACAAAATGTGGAAGGTGGAAAATTATAGCCATTTTAGAAAGTAAAGAAACAGATCTTTCAAATTCCATTAGCAAACAGCAGATCCTGATCAGACGGCTCCTACAGGAAGGAGCCATCTGATCTTGGTCTACTCTGTTTATGAAGGAAAGGTTAAATGTTTTACCATTCAATTTCTAATATTTCTATCAAAACAATAGTCTTCTAAAAATGCCTGCTTCTTACAAGTCATTCAAATTCCTTCGTTCTTTAAGAAATTTTAGATGAAGCATCAAATATTTAGATCATGTTACTTTGGCACCTGATCTTGATAAAAGTCATGTAATAACCGGTTCTAAAAATTAACCTGATTTGCGACTCACTTATTACTTATTACTGTTGACACATTGTTTTTAGAATAACACCATGTGTACTTGATGATTTTACATGTCTTGCTACTACGTACTTATTTTTTTCATAATTTCACACTGAAGTAGATGTAGCAGACGTCGGTTTTTACCTCCCTTTTTTGATGCATTCTTTTAATAGTTTTAATTAAGCATTTGTCAAGCCTTGGTTAAATTTAGCTACAAGAACCGGTTTAGCCCTGGTCTATGTATATGTAAGGTTTCTTCGGGTTTCCCGGATGTTGAACGAGGGTCGTTGATTGGTTGTTTCATCGCTTCGTGTGTCATGTGACCTGTGCATTTCATGGTTTGCACGAAGAGCGGTAAGTGAGTGTCTTGTTGGTTGTCTGTCAGAAGTCTCGTAGCTGTGAACACTTGAAGTAATTCGTAACATTGAATTGGAATTTGTAGCGCATTGGTTTGTCGCTTCATTTCTGTATATGGTTAGTATTCATTGTTGTTCCACGTTGCTCTAAGAAATGGTTTACGGTGTTCGTCCTTCGCTTTATTCGCCCGGTTTTACTTTCACTTTCGCGTCTATTCTTCGCAAGACTGTCATTTATGAAATTAACATAAAGCATGTACTCTTACAGTTTTGGTTCACTTACAGCTAACCCACTGACTGGCACCACACAGAGGAGTGAGCAGAATGCGAGTGGGACTTGAGTCCACAACTTGGTAAGGAATATTGTAAATGTTGTTATTGTAACGTTTTCTATGGTTTGAGACATCCAGTTGCACACGAAAGGTAACAAAAGGGTCTACGCCCAATTCGTACCTTACATGCACAACTGTGCACAGCATGAGATAATGAGATAGTATATGTAATAATATGAAGTATGGCTTGCATTGTAAATATCCTTTTAATGGTTGTTATAATGATGTATTTGTTGACAGTATGACAAATGGAATATGATAAGGACTAGCCTTGTTATTTGCAAGCAGTATAAGGGCATGTTTCATTAGAACCTTTATTTGTAGGCTTGCTATTATATATATATATATATATATACTGTATATATATGATGTCATACTTGCACGTGACTTGTTTAATGTATTTTCAGAGTCCCTGTTTCGCAGTGTGTGTACTGCTGAGTACTACTGCTGAGTATTATTGCGGTTTCCTGTCATAAGGATGAATATTAAACATATGATGGTCTTGCAAAACTTTCCGGTCTATTACAATCAAACAGCTCCCAGAGATGCTGCCAAGATTTCAATTTGGTGGGGGGAAATCCCCCATCAAATAAAAACAAGAGGGCCATGATGGCCCTTAATCGCTCACCTGTTCGTAACAGATTAATGATTTCAATGACAGATTGCATAATTTGAAAAATCTTGGTAGAAAACCATCAGATGATGCTACATACTAAATATAAAGAGTCTAGACCTTAAAGATTTTCCTATGAAAAACTGTTAAGCCCCAGGGCGGGGTCAATTTTGATCCGGGGTTCATAGTTTTAAAATCTTGGTAGAGGACTATTAGATAATGCAACATACCAAATATCTAAGGTCTATGCCTTACAAGTTCAGAGAAGACTTTTAAAGATTTTTAAGAGAAGATTTTTAAAAACTTTCCTATAAAAAACTGATATGCCCCTGGGCTGGGAAGTTTTCAACCCAGGGGACATAATTTGAACAATCTTGGTAGAAAACTAGTAGATAGCGCTACATACCAAATATTAAAGGTCTCTCTCTGCCTTACAGTTTTGGAGAAGATTCTTAAAGCTTTTCATATGAAAAACTGATAAGCCCCAGGGCGGGACCATTTTTGACCCAGGGGTTATAATTTGAATAATCTTGGTAGAAAACCATTAGATGATGCTACATACCAAATATCAAGGGCCTAGACCTTACAGTTCTGGAGGAGAAGATTTTCCTATGAAAACTGATAAGCCCTTGGGCGGGGCCATTTTTGGTCCGGGGGTCATATTTTGATTAATCTTAGTAGAGGACGATTAAATAATGCTACATACCAAATATCAAAGGGGCCATTTTTGTCCTGAGGGTCATAATTTGAACAATCTTAGTAGAGGACCATTAGATGATGCTACATACCAAATATCAAAGGTCTATTCCTTACATTTTCAGAGAAGAAGATTTTTAAAGATTTTCCTATGAAAAAACTGATAAGCCCCGGGGTGGGGCCATTTTTGGCCCAGGGGTCATAATTTGAACAATCTTAGTAGAGGACCATTAGATGATGCTACATACCAAATATCAAAGGTCTATGCCTTACAGTTTTAGAGAAGATGATTTTTAAAGATTTTCCTATGAAAAACTGATAAGCCCTGGGGCGGGGCATTTTTGTCCTGGGGGTCACGACGACGACGGACATCATCCCAATAGCTCACCTTGGCACTTTGTGCCAGGTGAGCTAAAAAGTGGGGGACCTACGGGGGGGGGGGGGGGGGGGGGGGGGGGGGGGGGGGGGGGGGGGGGAATTAACGGGCAGTAGTTATTACTAGTTAATGTATCCATTTACATTTGTAAGTAAACATATTAGATCTAGTTTTCTTGCTTTCAACACACAAAGACACATGTCTATTAATTCTCAAATATCCCTTATAGAGCTAGATTCTTTTGCTGTGGGAATATTTTCAATGGCAATATAGGAAGCTGTTCTCATAGCACTTATCAATGCCTCGGTCCTTTCATCTAATTCTGACGCCAAGTGGAACTTTTAACAACTTACTTTCAAAGACAACGTTATGTGATCGGCATAGAATCTACTCAGTCTGTCTTATTCGAGTTGATGTGCGGTAGTTAACTCATCCATTTGCACAAGAGAACGTGTTGGTTTTCTTTCTTTCAACACACAAAGTAAAAGTATATTTCAAAACTTTGTTCGCCGATGATTTGAGACAAGATAGCTGATATTTTGTGGTCCTTCCATTTTTTTCGGATTGGACGTTTTCTTGTCATCATCATCGTGTTCCTTTTTCGAATCTGATATAGCTGGAGGTTTTTCAATGTTCTGTTTGCATCTCCAAGGTTTCCATAGATTAACTCACCACGGGGAGAAAGAACTCACTTATTTCTCTTTTATTGCTAGACATTTTTTCTGTCGTCTGCAGCATGCACAAAATGTCGGGAAAGTAAACCGGAAATGGTGTACATAGGCGTTTCCCCGCATCATTCGTTATTTAAATATAGATTTTTCAAAATGCGGGAACCAGTGTCAATTGTCAATTACAGGTATCCCTCTAGGGAGTTATTGATCGAATGCGAGACTGCTAGATAGGATTTGGGGTATTCCAACTTCAGTGCTATTTGCGATGCGGATACAGACCTTTCTGTTTGGATTTATTTTGCACGCACTGGATAATATTTTTTGCGGGACAATCATTTTGACTGCGAGATAATGTCCTCACCATTTTGAGAAAAATGGGGGACCGAGACAAAGATAAGCGGGATCCCGCACATCCCGCGCCCTGACAGCATCTCTGAGCTCCTGTTGGGTCTGCTCTCTTTGGCAGGTTCTCTATAACTTGCCATAGCAATATGTTTCCCTATTTTAACTTTTAGAGGAAAAAATAAAAATAGATGGAGTCTTGCATGAATATTGATTAACCCTTTCCCTCATATTGCTATTAGAATTTGATAGATCTGTTTCTTTAGTTTCTAAAATGGTTACAATGTTCCACATTCCATATTTCTTTATAACTGTTTTGACCATGAATATTCAGTAGGTATTGAAATTTGGTCTAAATATAGGTTGACCCTTTCTGTCATATAAAAACCGTTTCACTCCTTTGCAAACAGAGAAGATCCAGATCAGATGCCAACTGTCCTACAGGTTTTGTTTTGCCTAATATCAGAACATACCTCTCATCTTTCTCCTTCTTGTTCATTTTCTTGTCATCTGCCACTTTCTTCATTACCTCTCTTGCTACTGCATCCTCTCGCTTTTGTGCAACTCTGAAATACAGACAAGTATGGCATGAATAATTTTTTTCAGACCAAAAATGCATTTGGAAAAATTCTACCTACTTATCAGCCTGTATACCGGAATTATGTCTCCCCCCATATTTATATGGGGGAGACATATTGTTTTCGTGAGAGTTGTCTGTCTGTCCGTCTGTCTGTCACATTTTTTGTCCGGACGATAACTTCAATATGCCTGATGCCAGTTGATTGAAACTTCATATATGGAAAGAGCATAATGAGAGGAAGTGTCATGCACAAGGTCCATAACTCTGGCTTCACTAATATTGGAGTTATTGCCCTTTGTAAAAAAAAATCACACTTTTTTGTCCGGACGATAACTCCTATATGGCTCATGCCAGTGGATTGAAACTTTATATATGGAAAGATCAGGACGAGAGGAAGTGTCATGCACAAGGTCCATAACTCTGGCTTCTCTAATATTGGAGTTATTGCCCTTTGTAAAAAATATCATAATTTTTTGTCCGGACAATAACTTCAATATGCCTGATGCCAGTTGATTGAAACTTCATATATGGAAAGAGCATGATGAGAGGAAGTGTCATGCAGAAGGTACATAACTCTGGCTTCACTAATATAGGAGTTATTGCCCTTTGTAAAAAAATTCACACTTTTTTGTCCGGACGATAACTTCTATATGGTTCATGCCATTGGATTAAAACTTCATATATGGAAAGATCATAACGAGAGGAAGTGTCATGCACAAGGTCCATAACTCTGGCTTCACTAATATTGGAGTTATTGCCCTTTGTAAAAAAATCACATTTTTTTGTCCGGATGATTACTCCTATGTGACACATGCCATTGGAGTGAAACTTCATACATGGAACGATCATGATAAGAGAAAGTGTCATGCATAAGATCTTTAACTCGAGCTTCAATAAATTTAGAGTTATTGCCCCTTGTACATTTGTTTAATTCTTTCTTGTCCGGACGATAACTCCTACATGGCTCTTGCCATCGTATTGAAACTTCATGCATTGAAAGAGCATGATGAGAGAAAGTGTCATGAACAAGGGCCATAATTCTGGCTTCAATACTTTTGGAGTTATTGCCCTTTGTTACATTTTTTGGCCGATCAATAACTCCTGTTCGACTGATGCTATTGGAATGACATTTTATTTTTGGAAAGAGCATGTTGAAAGTAAGTGTCATGCACAAGGGCCATAAATCTGGTATCAGTATTTTTGGAGTTATTAGCTGTTATCATTTTCTTCTTGAAAAATGTAGTGTGGAAAACGCATAATGAGGGGAAGTATCATTCATCAAGACCATAACATTTTTAGTGATTTCCCTTTACATATTGTTTTTATTAGAGGGGAGACATCCGTTTTTGTGACAAAAACCTCTAGTTTCAGTCTGATATGCCAATCTGTACTGGTTGCTCCATTATTAATGGATGAAATCCTGTTGCTTCTGTCAAATAAGTCATCTGAAAATGTGCTGATAAAATTAGTTTTACATTTCTGGCTACACAAGTGCCATTTTCCAATGACACAAGCTGTTTCATGAACTGTATTGCTATTTTCACCTAACCCATCACTCCATAATCCAGCGCTTTAATAACTTTACATTTATAGAGTAGACCTAGATTAGACAGCTCCTATAGGAGCTGTCTGATCAGTGCCTGCTATGTTTGTTTACATTATATAAATGACAAATTCTCTACAGTTTGCCATCCCATAATGGCATTTATGTGCTTTATTTTATATTTTAAAAAAGTATGTATATATATGTGAAACACTATATCCCCAATATGATCTTTGACCATATGTTTGACCTTGACCTTAATAAGTCACCCCTAAAAATGTTTGTCTCTATCAGTTGCACATGCATGCCAAGTTTAATGTATGTATGTGCAATGACGAACAGACTAACAGTTGTGACAGACAAACCAACCATTTTGACTCCCACATAAGTCCTGGATGGGAACTTAACAGAGATAACATAGCACCAGAATCTAAGCAAATCGGAGCAAGGCTTCAGTTTCTAGCAAAGCACATGTCCATAATTTAGGGTCCACATTTATTCTGATTTTTGATAATTTCTCGAATTTATTTACGGGCATGGCAAAAACAATATGCCCCAGATCACAGGGGGAATAAAAAATAAATTAAATTAAAATAAAATAAGTATTTTATGGGCGTAGTCTGGTATGAATATGAATGAAGTAAAGGGTTAATCATTTCCGTCATATAAACACTTTTAATTTTTTGCATTTGCAAACAGTAGACACAGATCAGATTGCTCCTATAAGAGCCATCTGATCAGGGTCTGCTCTGTTTGTTAATGGAATTTGACAGATCTGTGTCCTTAATTTCTAAAATGGTTACAATGATCCATTTTCTGTACTTCTTTGTAACTAATTTGTCCATGAATATTCAGTAGGTATTGAAATTTTGAATATAGAACATGGAATGGGTTAAATCTAAATGATAGGCTTGATGAATGCTAGATGCCAATTCTTGAACTTACTTGTGTTTCAGCACAAACTTGACATTTCTGTAGGCAAATGCGATTAGGTATGTACTGATGACGGTTCCTACGGCAAAAATAATACCAGACTGGTACAAGTCCATCTGATGTATTCTCCAGAACAGCCCTGAAAAAAATACAACATGCCATGATGGGTACAAGAACAAAATAGTCAGAGACATTAAATTATTTATTTTGGAATGGACATAAGATGATGTAACCTACATTTAATGGCTTAAATGCAATAAATGGTGATGGATCTGTTCAACTTTGCCCAAAACATTATGGCATTTTAAATGCACATTCTCTTTTACTCAGATGTTACAGATTCCATTGGGTATTCCCAATTTTCAATGAGTTTTGTTATTCATTGATTTCAAAATAATTCAGTATTTGGCAATTTACATTGAGTAATAACTCAATAATGCAGTTTATCTATTCCTCAGCAATCCATCCTTACTTCATACAATAGACACAGACCAAACCACCATCCAAAAGGAATCATTGATGAGTTAACTAATTTTGGCAAATGATAAAGCCTTATTATTAAAAGGCCAATCTAGACAAAATTAAAAAGATGTTTCCATTGCGATTTCTGAGCAAGCATGTTCTGGGCATGTAAAGATCATTCCAATTAGACATAACATTTACTCCATGAATATTCATACATCAGAAATTAAGACTGAAGAAGTATCAATTAGCTGACTTTTCATAAATAGCATCCTGAACCTGGAAGTTTTACGCATGGCAAAAACTGTAGAAATTAATACATGTTATTTCATAAGCAAACTGACAAATGGACCCAACTGGAAATAAGTTGTCAGATTAATGAGTTATCCATCTATAGGTCCCTAGCAACCCTACATACCATCATAACGCAAATGTCAATATTTACTAAGTTATTAAAAGTGCTAATTTTACTAATCATTTTAACTACAATTGCATTACTGTCTTATCTGTGACGTTTTACATGATTATGTCAATATGTGTTGTGCTAGTGACTGTAGCCCATTACTTCATTTATATAAACACGCCTTTGCAAATAGATTAGGCCCAGAACAGGGGGGGCCATCTAAGGGTAGATGCTCTGTTTGCTAAGAAATAACATAGATATGATTCTACAGTACTTAAAGAGTTTCTCCCATGACCCAAATTTCCTGTGCTCATAGTCATATGCCATCTATAAAACATGAAACTTATCAATAGAGTCATTATTAATATTTCTTACATGAGTATCCATGGAGTACAGGGTTAAATGTCATTTAATTATAAACCCTGATCAGACTGCTCCTAAAGGAAATGTCAAATGTGAGGCTACTCTGTTTGCAAAGCCTTTAAGGTGCCAAAAGTTTTCACTTTGGAGTAAAGGGTTAAAATTAAAGCTACACATCTTTAACATATGGTGAATATTTACAAAGTACACAGCTGACCTAAATTTCCTGTGCTTATATGCCATCTATAAAACATGAAACTTATCAATAGTGTCATTATTAATATTTCTTACATGAATGTCCATGGAGTAAAGGGTTAAAAATCATTTAAATATAAAAGAGGATCCGACACCCTGAACAGATGGCTCCTAAAGGAAATGTCAAATGTGAAACTACTGTTTGCAAAGCCTTTAAGGTGCCAAAAGTTTTCACTTTGGAGTAAAGGGTTAAATTTAAAGCTACACAACTTACAAACATATGGCGAATATTTACAAAGTACACAGCTTAGAAGCATTATCATCAACAACATGGAATAAAGACATTTCAAGACAACAAAGTAGCCTGGCATATTTACACATGGGTGAGTTGGAGAAGAAAGGTCATTTATTTTCCTATAACAGTTGCAATTTAGACACTGTCTTAAGTTTCAAACTATGATGCCAAATAATCATGACGTGTGACATGTTAGCTGGAGAAAATGCAAAGTTCCTTATAGCCCCATTTTAAGACCCTTCACATGAAACGTTTGAAAATATAAAATGATTGCTGTAAATAAAAAGTCAACTCAATTCTGAAAATCTAACCGGTAAATGTAAATTTAACTGTTAATCACATTCTATTTCACCCCACCCACTTTATTCAGTATGCCGACGTGGCACAGTTCAGTTGACGGAAAAGCACGAAAAACAACTTACAGATAGGAATCGCTGATACTATCAGGGCATTCCCGTAGAACAGGGCTGAAGACTTAGTCGACACATTTCTGGAGAAGTCTTGTAGAAGCAATTCTTCTTCCTTTGTCAAACTTTTTTGCTTGCTGCTTTTTGATGCCATCTTTGCCGGTAGACGTAGCCGAATGAAACCAAATCAATCCGAATTTTTCAGACTGGTTCTCGGCTACGGCTAAGTTGTAAATTCGCCCCATTAGCGCTTCGAAAGTGAGATGTTGTCGCACAGCCTTACCAAACACATACTCGTATAAATGCACTTGAGAAATATTAAATATAAATTATATAAAACAATATATAAAAACATAGGAATTAATATCAAGACGTAGTATACGCATACTAATTTTCAATCAGCCAGCAATGCTTTATATAGACACCGATACCAAGAAATATTAGATTTATCAAGATAAATGCAAATGGAGAAAAACTAAATAGACCCATGATAACTTTAAATAAAACCTACGAAAACTCAACAATTTAATATATATCACCACCTGGTTGGGAAATTATATTCATAAATAGTTCTAACAATAAAAGCTATACATGCATAATTATTTAAAGACTAAATAGTATGCTGCATATGTTTGTATAATTAATTATTACTATTTAAGTAATAGCTAAAAGAAGACATAAGGCTTATAAAATAGCTTTCAGAATAAATTGATCTAACCAAATTAATAGGTACAAATAAAACAAAAATATAATTTAACGTATGAACTGAACTCAAGACACATACACAGTATACAACATATGGACAGAAAGTAAACGCGTGTTCCGTAAAGTGTAAAACACTGACCAGTTCACTGTGGGATTTAAATTTAACCCACACCAAGTCATGTATAAATTCAAAAGCAGTATGCACTTGATATGTCTTGTATGACAGATTGTTGTTTCGCCTATTTCAGAAATTTCTGATAAAATTCAGGATATTCTAATACAAATAGAGCTTTTAAGTTCTAGCTAATACTTGACCAGACTCTACCAGACTTCTAAAGACCGGCCATTACCGTGTGGCCGGGGTAACATTTACCGGGTGTTTTCAAGTTATTGTAGTAGGCAGGCTATACTGTGCACTGTGCATTGTCTAGTAAATCCGGACTATAGACAGTGTACTGTATATTTAGAGTGTATACATAAAACTAGCTCTGTCTGCATGCTTTTTTATGAGCTCTTTTGTTTAGATACCTATATAAGGCAGTGATTTTAGTGTATCAGGGAGTTCTGCGTCAGCCCTCTCTGGGTATAGAATACTATCTGTACTCCGCAGCCATCCCTATCTGGGAAGCGTTTGTAATAACCCTTTAAGGTAGAATATTTTTTCTCATTTTATTCTTTTTCTGGACATAACATCTGTTTTTTTTTTCCTGTGAATCACAATCCAAATAAAATTCTGAAGTGATAAAAGTGTTTATAAATTCTTTTTCCTTACGTTGAACCCGAAGACGTGTAAGATTTTCAATTTTACACGTTGCTCTGAAATAAGGGCTACTACACTATTATAAGTTTATTTTTAAAGGGTATTAATTGCTACAGCTGCAAACATACTGAATAATGCTATTTAACAGTATAATAATTGTGGAAATGCACCTACTCGTCTTAAAAAGCCTCCGGACTTTACCAGACTCTACCGGACTCTGTTTAGTACCACCGAGTCACAGCTAGAGGGCCTAATAAGACGCGCACATTAAAACGTTTTCGATAACCCTCCCTATTTCTGCACGGAGCTCAAGGCTGTCACCATTCCTCGAGACGATTCTAAAATGTTACCAAATCATAGGGTTTGGTGGGGAAATTTGAATACGCACTGTATCTATTCCATTAAAACCCCATCTAAATAGGAAGCTAAAAGTAGTATACAGTAAAAGCTGTCTATAACGGCCACTAAATTGTGTTAATTATTTGGTATTTAGGGCAGGTGGCTGCTTAAAGAAAGGTGAAAGTAAAACAGAACGATCCTATAGGAGCGTTCTGTTTACTTTCACATTTAAAAAAATGCAACCACCTGCCTTTAACACAAAATACTTGATGTAATTTAGTGGCCGTTATAGAGAGGTTTTACTGTAGATATATGTCTTGGAGCTTTCTGCATGACTTCCATCCTGCATTTAGTAGCTATCTGCTTAAAAGTATCTAAATTCTTCTCTGCTAGAATTCGAGTTTAGACGGGTGTACTAGTTTTGAAGTATTTAATACCGGTATATGACTCACGCGAGGATCGAACCCGCACCATGAGAAATCTTCACCAACATTCTAATTTCTAAATAGTATTGTTCCAGTTATGATATTTTATTATGCATAACTTTAATATCTATTTTGACAACGGTTATCTAAGTTTGACCCTGTCAACTGTGTGATGTTTAACAGACATACTTCACCCCGACATTGACACATGGGATGGACAAGAGGATAACTCTCCTTACACCAACGTGTCTTAATCTGTTTGATGGTAGAGTACATAGTGACTTGGTGCTAATAAGCAAACAGAGCAGACCCTGATCTGGGTCTACTCTGTTTGAAAAGGCGTAGAAAGGGGTGTTTATGGAGTAAAAGGTTAATACTGTTTCACTGTTCATAGTTGTCAGTTACATATCGAAATTTGAGTGTCACTCTGTTGTGATCACGTTTTGGCAACCACACGAAAACAGATCTGATAGTTATTCTTTCAGGCTCAGCTGTTTGATCAGACTCACTTGCTTGCTTTGTACGATTCTAACGTCTAATTAGACATTGTTGTTTAGATGATATACCAATTACCAAGCGTTCAGGTGGAGAGCACATTTCATCCATGGGCGTCACGTCACATCCGATTTGTATAATGTCTCTTGAGTTATAATCACCATATGGCATATCAGTTTGGTCCACGGCAACATAGAAACAAAACAAATCTATAGGCTCAAACTTTATTGTATATAACCTGATAGATAGATAGATAGATAGATAGATAGATAGATAGATAGATAGATGGATAGATGGATAGATAGATAGATAGATAGATAGATAGATAGATAGATAGATAGATAGATAGATATATCTAGATAGATGATAAATAGATAGATAGATAAATAGATACAATGTAGATGGATCTTTAATATTGTAGTGAATCTTAACAAGAACTAAAGTATTTGAAAGGGCATGCAATTTATTTAATGTTATATGGCCAAGAACATTAATCCAATGTTACTACGTATTAAGTCTGATGGTCAGCAGAGTTGTCTACCTTTATGAACATGTAACTCGCAGCCCAATCAGATCTGTAACATAAGCCAACCGAACATGACTAGAAAACTCATACCGGAGCTGAATGATCTGTGTCGATTCTGGCACTGTTATGAAGTAAATGTTATACACGTTAAATTAAGAATACAGTAAAACCCCGCTAATGCGACCATAAAAAACGGGCATAATTCTGGGTGGCAGAGGCAGGTGGTGGCTTAATGCAGGACGGAAGTTATGCAGAAAGCTCCTATAGGAGCTTTCTGCATAACTTTCGTCCTGCATTAAGCAACCACCTGCTTTAGACGACATCAGTAGCTGTTTATTAAGTGGTCGCATTAGCGGGGTTTAACTAAAATATATTAGCCCGCTGCATGTACCTAGACAAGCCTTAGTTATTGGCTGTGCTTCCAACATAGCGAGAGATAGGTGTACAACGGTTGTAACTACAGTCTATGAGGCGAAGTCATTAGCCTACGACTTTACAAACACTGAACGCTGTATAACTGTGGAAAGTTACACAGGCCGTTTTTTCTTGTTAAAGGAGAGCTAAATTCGTCACTTTCAACGAATGTGCATGTAGCGGGTTCCATATTTAGAACATGCCAGCGCTAAACCGTGTTAACACTTATCAGCTTAAAATAATGTCCGCTCAAACTCTGAAATACAGCAATCTTTACTAACTAACGATTCGTTCCGGCTTTTGAAAAATAAGAGTGTGTTTGTGAAACACATATGCCCCGGACCTTTGACTCTGAAGGATGACCTTGACTTTTGACCCATTGACCAGGTAGTTGTACGCGACACATCGTCTTTGTGTGGTGAACATTTGTGCCAGGTTATTTTGAAATCCATTCACAGATAAAAAAAAAGTTATAGAAGGGACACGAAATTTGGGACGGACAGATGGAAGGACGGACTTAAGGACGGACAGTGCGATTACTATATGCCCGCCGGTTTTTTTTTTTTTTTTTTTTTTTTGTTGTTGTTTTTTTTTGGGGGGGGGAGTACAAATCTACTGAGCAAACAGCGTGGATCCTGATAAGATGACGAATAATTTCATTAAATTGACGTCTCATATTGATACTTGTAAACGTTTCTAAATGCCAATCAAGTGGCGCTTAGCAGGGTGATTTATGTTGGCTGAAATATTCAAATATCATTTTATCACGAAAACTGGAAGATGCTAGGGGAATATCAATTTCCTCAACAATTATTACCATTCGAGCAAATTAACCCTTTCCTCCATAGGCTATTTTTAGATCCAACCACTTTGAATAAATCTACCGAAAAGGAGCTTTAATTAGAGAAAAGGAAAATAATTAGAATTTTGTTATTTGAAACCATTGTGATAAATAGAGCATTTGCGCCTATATGAGCAAATGCTCTATTTATCACAATGGTTTCAACGGGTGACTTTTACAGAGGCATGGAAAGGCGTATTTATGGAGGAAAGGGTTAATATACATACCCAATAGTCAAACCCCTATAAACCAAAAAACCGGAATTATTTAGGTCTTTTAGGCAGGTGGTTGCTTATTGCAGAGTGGAAATAATGCAGAAAGCTCATTTGGGAGCTTTCTGCATGACTTTCTCCCTGCATTAAGCAGCCATTTGTCTTAAAGACCGGCATTGATACTAAGTTGAACGTCCCGTTTAGAGGGGGTTTACTGTACGGACTTCAAAATGTCCATCTTTATTCAGTTTTCAGAACAAAATCTGTTGCGGGCGATCACAAAACGCAGACTTTTTCATGTTTTCAAAAGTTTTTTAAGACATAAAAGTAAGTTTCAACATAGCTATCTTATTTCCCGAAAAGCGTGACGTCACTTGGATTTGCAAACAACTTTGATCGAGATGAAACACGGTATGACTCGACGTTAGTATAACTCGACGTCAGTATAACTCGACATTAGTATAACTCGACGTCAGTATAACTCGACGTTAACTCGACGTCAGTATAACTCGACGTTAACTCGACGTCAGTATAACTCGACGTCAGTATAATTCGACGTCTAATCAGGATTCAAACTGTTTGACACTTAGTAAGTAGTTTCTCAAATCGGAAGTAAATGAAGTTGCAACAGTTCGGAGTTCAAACCTTTTACTCAGTGAATATTCATGTAAGAAATGATGACGTCATGAATATCAACTAGAGTAATAATTTTAACAGCATATAGACACAGGAACTTTAGGCCACGGCAGAAACTATGAAATCATTTCTATATTATATCATAAGCAGACCCTGATTAGACAGTCCCTACAATAGCCGTCTGATCTGGGTCTTCTCTGTTTGCAAAAGGCGTATTTATGGAATAACGTGTTAAGCAAGCAATATATTAAACATGGTATGGGCTATATTTATATGCTATTACTTGTGACAACAGGTAGCAGTATTGGACTGGCTTTGTGACATACATGTATATAAAGAGAAAACTCGATTATTCGAAATTTTAGTAATGAAGAATTGATACCTATTAGGTACGTGGCTGCTTAATGCAGGGTGAAAGTCACGCAGTCTAAAACTCATAGAGGAGCGTCCTGCATTAATTTCCACCCTGCATTAAGCTGCAACCTGTGTTACAGATCCATAATGATACGTATTTGAGTTTTCGAATAATCGAGTTTTTACTGTACAAGTGGAAATAATACTGGATCCATCTAAACTTGAAATGACTTACTGAGCGTTTCAAAAAAACCCCCAAAAAACAAAAACCCAAACAAACATAGAAAGGCTTACGCCTTCGGGAGTTTCCCATAAATTGAATGCACACAGCTTGGTACGCATTTAAAATCAACATTTCAGAAATAATTAACAGCACACCGAAAACGATACGAAATAGGCCTATTGGTATAGGCGTGTGAGCGAAAATGGGCATAAAACCCCCAACAGATAAGAACAATGAGGTGCAAACTAAAAAAACTACATGTACAGTAACACTTCTCTATAATGACCACTAAATTACATCAAGTATTTTGTGTCAAAGGCAGGTGGCTGCTTGAAGCAAGGTGAAAGTAAAACAGAACGCTCCTATAGGAGCGTTCTGTTTTACTTTCAACTTGCTTTAAGCAACCACCTGCCCTAAATACCAACTAATTATCACAAATTATTGGTCGTTATAGAGAGGTGTTACTGTATGTACATATTGAGATTTCCATGAAGCCGTTATATAAGAGGTCTAACCAATTCCCAGCTGAATATCCATGTCAGAACTAATGACACCATGAATATATTTATTAGCGGAATTTTTATAATGGCATATGTGAGCAAGGTGTTTTGGTAGTGTTAGAAACTACATGTACAGAGTCAGATCTACACGAATAATAATTCCATAAGCAAACAGAACAGACCCTGATCAGACGACTTATTCTGGAAACCGTCTGATCTGGATCTACCCTGTTTGTAAAGATATGATAGAAAGAGTTAAGAAAAGTCAAACATGGTAACATGTTACTGGAATATATAACTAACCATCAGATTAAATTGTTGTTTAACATTTAAACCCTTTACTCCATAAATACGCCTTTCTACGCCTTTGCAAACGGAGTAGACCCAGATTAGACGTAGGAGCCGTCTGATCAGGGTCGGCTCTGTTTGCTTAATGAACTAATAAACATGTAGATATGATAATACAGTTTATACGGTGACCAGAATTCCCTTGTCCATGTGCCTTTGTTAAAATAATCTAATTAATATTAATGATGTTAAGTTATTTCTTATGTTACAGTAAACCCTCTCTATAACGGACACCAAATTGTGTTAATTAGTTGGTATTTTGGGCAGGTGGCAGCTTAAAGCAAGGTGAAAGTAAAACAGAACGCTCCTATAGGAGCGCTCTGTTTTACTTTCACATTGCTTTAAGCAGCCACCTGCCTTTAACACAAAATACTTGATGTAATTTAGTGGCCGTTATAGAGAGGTTTTACTGTACTATCCATGGTGTAAAGGGTTAACCAGTTTTTAGGTAAACTAAATGCACCTCGGTAATCCCCTTCGAAGACTGGGAGACGTAAATCTTGTTATATATACATGTATAGCAGAACGGCGGCCATTTGTTTATTGAACATAAGAGTCTTAGAAAAGAAGTGGTTGCTTACTCCAGGGCAAAAGTAAACAGAACGATCTTATAGGAGCTTTTTGCATTACTCTTGACCTGCATTAAGCTACCACCTGCCCTATATAGCCATGATTAGACTTCGTATTTAGTGGTCGCTTAAGACAGGTTCTACTGTATAGTCAAACTGGCGGATTTTGTCCCTAAAGAATCTTCCTACATTGATTTTTCAACTCTGGAGGGTCGAGTGGATTTTCCGCATGTATGTATATCATAAAATCAGTGCAATACCACTATATATGTGTTATTGACAGGAGAGTAATAATGTGATTTGGGGCCCCACAGAAACACATTTCAGAGGTCGCTTAGCAATATTTCTCTTAACACTTATCCCGCAAATAATGTCTGCTCAGATGTTAGTCTGGTACAATTTTGACTACTTCCGATTCGATCAAGCTTTTTAGAAACTATTGACTGAGCGTCAAACAGTACGGATCCTGATAAGACTTACATGGCGTCCATTTGATTTAAGCTATTTGCGAATGACAGTCAGGTTGCGTTGAGCGTGGTAAAGGTTACAGATTGGTCAAGTCTCACGAGATTAGAATATTTCTAAAACTTGAAGTCGTTTACAAAGAGCTTAATCGGCGTTTTCAACGCAATGTTATCGATCAATATAGAAGAATGTCTTGGATCTTTGGCAAACGAATTGAACTGCGCACATAATTCTAGTGTTTCGTATGGTTTCTCGATTTCAATAAATTCCACATCGAATGATGAGGCCAAACTTGTTGTGACTGCAATCTATGGGACGAACACACGCGTGCTGGCATCCAGGGGCATAGCTAGCAATACTTAATTACGCACGTGCGTAACGTCAATCTGATGTAGGTGAACATATTAGTATGACCAAAGATAGAAGGCTTAGTGGGTGTTCTTTGATAAACGTTCTGTCTGGTCTTGTAAGTTTTAACGCATTCTCTCATAGTGACACCTTCTCGCGCCTATATAAAAGTCACAATTTGAACTATTGTGATAAATAGAGCATTTGTTCCTATAAGAGCAAATGTTCTATTCATCACAATGATTTCAAAACTATACAGTTCTAAATTGTCACGGATTAGATTCAGCTACACTCCTGACATTTATTATAACTATGGAGGTGTATTAGACGCCAAATACGTCAGCGTCTCATCTGGATTCAACTGGATGGTACTCTGAAACACCGCTTTCAGAACAAAATAAACAGAACATTTTTATAATGTTTAACCCTTTACTCCATGACTATTCATTTAAGAAATAATGACATCATGAAAATCAATAAGATTACTTATCATAATAACACATGGACTATGGGAATGTTTGGCCGTGGCAGAAACTGTAGAATCATACCCATATTACAGTAGAACATGTCTTAAGCGACCTATTATATATTGGACATATGACTCTTAAATAGCAGGTGGTTGCTTAATACAGAACAAAAGTAATGAACAATTTGCTATAGGAGTTTTCTGCATTACATTTGACATGTATTAAGCTACCACTTACCTTACACAGTCATAATTAGACCTCTTTTTTGGTGGTCGCTTAAGACAGGTTCTACTGAATATCATAAGCAAACAGAACATACCCTGTTCAGACGGCTCATATAAGAGCCGTCTCACGGTCTGATCTGGGTCTACACTGTTTGCAAAGGTGTATACAGGCGTGTACATGTATATGGCGTATAGTTACAACAATCTGCATCAGACAATTCGACACAGTATTGTTCATAATGTAAATATAATCTGCCTTGTTCATATGAAAGCTGCCGATTTTGTTAACACATATCCTGGTGAAAGATTGATGTCTGTTAACTATTGGCGCCAAAAATGAGTTTCGTTTTCGAGCAGTGTCGTCTGATTCGAGTGACAGAATGTGTTTTTTCTCCATCAATGTCTTCTGAAAACATAAATGTCAAACAGTTTGGACCCTGATGAGACACCGGGTTACCTTTGTAAAAAGTCTCGATCTCGGAGTGTCATCAGTATCCAAGCTATTGGATGCTGCATTTATGTTTTTGTATAGAAATTGAAGAAAGCCTCCATTCTGCTTTACACTCGGGACTAAGCAGACGAAAAAATGAGATTTGGCGACGAAAGGGTTAAACGCAAAGAACAAATGAGAAATTATTGTTTGAAAACTCATTTTTAACCCTTCGATGCCAATGCCGGATCTGTGATTACCTATGCAAACAGTTTGGATCCAGATGAGACGCCGAGTAACTCAGCGTCTCATCAGGATCCAAACTGTTTGTTACTGTTACTATGATTTTGAAACAAAAATGAAGAAAATCAAAAGAATGAAAAATTTGTAGCAGACGACAAAGTTAGCAGACGACAGAGTTTGGCAGAGAAAGTGTTAGTCCCCTCATAACCCCTAGAATTTTTCATTGGCACCTGGTTGCTCCGCATGGTCATCCGGGTGAGAATCAATAATGGTCTCATGAAAAATGGGGTTACGGGTAATTTAACTGTTTTCCTGACACCCATTCGTTTCAGATAATAACATAACTAAACAGCAGTTCGGCGGCAATTCCAGTTCTCTTCGCCACTTTTTTGTAACAAATGAATGAAAATTGTACAAAAAATGGAGCTAATACACTGTCCTTTAGTTCGGGGTATCTGTATGGCATTTCGTGAATATTAATGAGAATGTAAGTAAAGGGAAAATATCTAAACTCTGGAAACTTTGTTTTCAAACTACATGTACATGTAAATGCAATGCAATGCATCAAGCATAGTTAGTATCGGTAAAGGTTTCAATACATTCTTAAATAGAGTTCAGAGGCCCAGATAAGATACCTAAATGAAATAATTCATGAATAACTTCTTTATGTCTCCACCAAACCCTGTGTTTTGTCCACTATTTAGAATCGTCTCGAAGAGACGATTCTAAACCGTGGTCACAACTTAGGGTTTGATGGAGGAAGGGCGATTTTAATACCGTATTTAAATACACACCTTTATCTGTTGCTTTGGATTTAGTTGATACAGGTACAAATGGTTTCATATACTACACGCAAGTAATGCTACATCATATCCTAATCAGCACATTTGCATAATTATGTATCTATACATAGTGACGTTATCTAGTTGACGTCACAGTGTCTACACATCAAGGTCCATGCTTATAAAGCTTTTAGTTGAGTCTGAGTTTCGTTCTCAAGCTTTTGATTGGTCAGATTTGAGTTCTCAAGCTTTTGATTGGTCAGATTTGTCCCGAAGGCTCAAATCTGACCAATCAAAAGCTTGAGAACGAAATCAGACTCAACTAAAAGTTTTATAAGCATGGACCCAAGTATGCGGTCTGATATGTGTGGTGTTCACACAGTACAGTTGACTCATAAATTAATTTCTCTATGATTTTGTCTACCGTAACCCGTTTGTCCACCTGTCCGTATATCTGTCGCCCATCTGTCACTTCATACCCATCTGTTTTCTCTGTTTAATGCAACATTCTTATTTATGAGAACAATTTTCATGTAAACATGTAGCTGATGGCCATATAATTATACCTATCATGCATCCCTTAGTTAGTTATCATTGGTAGAATTTGAATAAGATTGGAAAATGTTTGAATGAAATACTCTAATGTACTCCATATACGTACATTGTTTTGTTAATGTAACCCTTAAAGGCTTTCACCGCCAATGTCCCATAAATGCACAAAGACAAATAGTGCAGTCCCAGATCAGACGCCGCCTTTTAAAGGCGGCGTCTGATCAGGGACTTCACTTTTTGTCTCAACCCGTTTTTCTATATCTGTGTTTATTCCTTTGAAATTTGCATTTATTTATCTTATTTCCTTATTTTACCAAATGATTTAACGAAAATGGTTTGCAGACGGCAATTTGAAATTTGGCACCGAACGGGTTAAGCAATGACAATACGGGTTGGTCAAGCACCAACTTGTTCATTGACCGTTATTGTTCTAAACTGGAGTTCAACGAGTTCTCTGTATGCTCCGGCAGTATGAATAAAATGTAAGAAGAGAGTAAAATATTGAATGAAACAACATTAAACGCCAACTTATTCCGATTTAAACAAGATTCAAGCTGTTTTGTAATCGTTTAGTAGTTTCAAAGCATCCCAGACAAGAACCAGACACGAGTTAAACGCAGATATAACAGTTTGATATGCAAACTTATCTAATAAACTGCATTCACAATGCACCTAAGCATGCAAAGTCACTATCAGAAAGTCTATTATAAAAATTCGTTTTATTATAATATACACATCAGTGTTTAGCTCTTTAACTCCTTCGCTATCAAAGTTTGTCGTCTGCAACCTTTGTCGTCTTATGTTTTATATTTCTTCATTTTTATTTAAAAACATAGTCACAGTAACAAACAGGTTGGATCCTGATGAGACGAGTTACTCGGCGTCTCATCTGGACTCAAACTTTTTGCATAGTTAATCACAGATGCGACATTGGCAGCGAAAGAGTTAATTCTTGTCTCGTTCATAAATGCAAGAGCAGAAATATCATAACATATGGAAAGTAAAAACTTGCCAAAATACAATTTTGTCGCTATGTATTTATGCTTCGGTGCTAAAGGTCATTTTGAAAGTCACACCTTTAAGATGTACAAACTGCCACAGTCAAAACTTTTAGCAAAATTCTACCATCTTACAGAAGACGTTTGATCTACGAAATGGTTAACACATTTGCTCCCAGTAGATTCTTCCGTGCTTATATATTGGATTAGTCTATCTTTAATCTAAGGGATGTCTGGTATAAATTTTAATATTTGTTTTGTTTTATATTGAATTTCCTATCAGCAAACAGTGTAGACTCTGATCAGACGCCGCATGCAGAGTCTACATTGTTTGCCTACATCCCGTATATGGGATCGTGGGATCAAATAGGTTAAGTGTCAGGTGGTAATTTGAAAAGGTGCTAACGAACAGCAGACACATTCACGAATTGAAGGACTTGAATCACTGTAAACAGAAGAAGAATTACATTAGGTGGTAGATCTTCTGGAGGAGACATTAGCAGCAGATGTAGAAGATAAAGATAAAGAAGACGAGACTGTTGTTGACAGGGATGCAATCTTAGACTCGACTGATGTGTAAACCAATGTAGTATGTGTGTTTAGTTGTTTTACACCACTGGATATTGAGAGTAGGACAATCATAAGACACGAACATGTAATAAAACAAAATATTATACTATTAGGTATTATCTATACACTGTATGTGCAAATGTACTAAACCTATATACACGTATTTGGAATGACACAGTGGTTCTTTCAAACTGAAGATAAAGGTGAGATATATTGATATTTGTTTTTAAACTTCCAAGTATGAAATGTTAAAACTTTAATATGTTGCATTTTTGATTAACGTCTTATTTTTGACTAACTTCATACAAGCGTTTGAGACACTGTTGACATCCTGATGAGACGCCGAGTTATACGGCGTCTGGAGTTGATCCAAGCTGTTTGCAAAATGCGAGCCAGGTCGCGCTGAGAATAATAAGGGTTAATCATGTTTTATGTTCAATATTTAAGAGAATGCACAGCGGGCCATTATAAACCAGATACTCTGTGTTAATTCCATTCACTCATTTCCACTTTGGTGCCAGTGATGTTCTGTTACAATCGAATTATTATGAGCTGAAAAGATTAAGAATGACATTTTTGCTAATTCGTGGATTATTGACCACAATAGCATACTCGTACATGATTAAATTTACAAAAGTAAAAATGTTTTATACATATTGCTATTCACTGAAATTAAAGAAACAATTATGCATTCTAATTCATGTTACAACGAAAACTGTCTACACGAAGCATAACAAACTATATATTTCATATTTAGTTAAATAATGATTCTAGGCAAATCGTTAGGACATACAACCGCAGATTATGTTATTGATACATATATCATTTACAAACCGTTTACCACAACGTGACTCCAAATACGTCTGCCGTATCTCACTATTCACGTCTTCAGCAAAGGATAACGACCCCACGGGAAACGAAGCTCATTCATAACAATTGCTTTAATTCCCTGCGAATTAATCGTTATGATGTACATCAACAAACAAGAATCTTCAACTGAACAATTTTACCCCCATTCAATTATAGAGTGATTGATGCTTAATTTTTAAATGGCATTAAAACCGCTCAATTATACAACGAAATCCCATTATTCTCCTCTCCAAATAATGTAATTTGCTGAATGAGATGTTTGTGAATTTGTTAATAATGCTAGCCCAATATTTCAAGCTTAACTCGTACTCTGAATATCAAACACTGTTATTATTTTCTCAATGTAAAGCACTGCTCAAAAGGACCAAACAATTACTGATTTCTCCATCGTGTTACACATTGATATTTCAGAAGGTCGTGCTTCGACGAACATTATCAGGACATGTGTTTAAAGTGTGTATGCATTTAATTGACCATCTTAAGAGCGTAACTGTTGTTTTGAATAAATACATGTACTGTTATACAGTTCCAGACATAAACAACAATATTTTTTCGGCATTTCTCCCCGTTGGTGTTGTAGGGCTTGATTGTGGTTTGGCATGCTTCTATTGATGAAGTAACAATGATACTAACCAGAAGACAGGTCAGTGGTTTTGACAGGTCTGTGGTTGTGATCATACGTGATACTTTGTAGCGAGTGGGGTAAGCTAAAATCATTTTTGTGATATCATACTCATCCACCATTTAGCAGTCATTTTTCAATCATTCATTTTTTATTTTCCATTGGCGCTTTAGACGTATTAATGTCGCAGCGCGGTAAACCACAACCCGTCCATCCATCAATCGGTCTGTTTACTGTGAGTACTTAATGCTACATATGTTATAATTTTCAACGGTTTAACACGAATAACATATCTGGAATGTGTTTCATGCAAACATCATTTCTCTTTAAGTGCTTCAAAAGGTTGACACTGACCATTAGCTGACCATTGATAATCCCTTTAAACTTGTAACACGTAACTGTGCAACAGATCCACAACTATGTACTATAGATCATGTTAAATTGGGTCCCCACTTTCATATTGAAATGTTGGTATACATATTAGAGAAAGACATTATTTGGCAATGTGCTGTTTTTCATCTTTGCTTATCGATTAATTCTTGTAGTATGGTATATAATTTTTATTATATATACGAGATTAGTGTGAAATATCTTATTTCCTTATATTGCCAATCAATATGATTGTAAGTGAAGACGATGTCATTGATTTCATAACACTATTAAAATGCATTAACTGCTCTTGTAACACTACACGTCGCCTTTAAAAAACTATTATAAATAGGTAGCTCCGGTACATTTCTAGATTCGGCAATTGTTAAAATAAGCGCTGAATGTCGGCCAATCATAATTCCTGTATTTGGTGTATAAACCATTATTGTATAAAGCACTCAAAAATGTTAACCAATTAGTTTAAACTAAATCCTTCCGAAATCAAATATGAGCACAGCAAACTATAAACACTATTTTGTATTATTGTAAGTCATTGACCTAATCATGCCTGCACAATGAAACCACTTACGAAGTTTTGCAAAACTCTTCACTACAGAGCGCGCGGATATGAACATGCACGGATTTAGTTAAATTGTGTTAATTAGTTGGTATTTAGAGCAGGTGACTGCTTAAATCAAGGTGAAAGTAAAACAGAACGCTCCTATGGGAGCACAAAATAATTGATGTAATTTAGTGGTCGTTGTATCTACTAAAATCAATAAAACAGTGATTCAGTAGGAGTGTTTTATATCCCTCATCCAATTAAGCTCTTTTTCAACATGTATTACAAACACACTATTTATTTATGTCATCAAACATAAAAATCTACGCCCCTCCAAATATTTTCTACGCCCCCCTCTAATCTGAAATCCTGGATCCGCACCTGATGAAGACGAATATATTCTGGATTTTTTTTATCACCTCGTGCTTTGAAACTAAGGGAGGTTGAAGGCTTGTAAAGAATGAATCTTTATCGTTCGCCACTGCATTACACATTCAGGTTTCCACAATAGTTTTCACTAGATATCGCTAACTGACCCGTTGTAAAACAACAGCAGAACTATTGCTTCTGCGTTCTCGGGCCAAATATTTGGATCCAGTCGACTATGGCGTCTTAGACATAATACAGTTGTAAAACTCTTCAAATTCTCTCAGAGAATCTATACTTTGCTTCGAGAAAGTAATCTACTAGAAGCTTTACATGGGTAATGTGGGCAATTTTCCAATTAGATATATATGTACAATTATTTCCCAGAATAAAGAAACAAATATTTTAGATGTATAGAGTATCATTCTGCATGTATTGCTCCCCAAATAAATACTATATTTGTTTTATTGTCAAATTTGGACAGGACTGATTAACACACATAGACACAACGTGTTTCATTGCATGATAATTAACAAGGGACGCATGTCTTTAGATTCCCGTGATCACTGGAGATCACAGGCAACAAAGATGATCCTATTCATGCGTCGTCTGATCAGGGTCTGTTCTGTTTGCACGTTTGAAATATTTCCATTGTTTATAGTGCAATCATACAAATTCAGTTAACTAATATTTATGATGTTACCACTTCTTACACAATATTTGTACAATAAAGCCGATGATCTGTTTATCTTGAATTATTGCATTTATATGATTGTTTTCTTTGTATGTAACGGGATTATTTTGTCCGGAACATTTTCTCCCGAAGGAGTCGTTAAGTTGCCGAAAGCAATTGTTGTTCGAGATTGACCGATGTCGGCTTGACTGGAAAAGTGAATAGTTATGTATGTGCCAGATGTGTTTGGCGTCACAGTTATTGTAATGTATTCCGAAGTTGTCGAGCTGGATGCAATTTCGCGTTGTTTACAATATGAATTATTGAAATTTCTTTCCCGTAAGAACTTATAATACGTGCCATATTGCCAGTGTTTAAAGTACAATGCGTATTTATAAAAGCAAAGAATATTCGGGGAATTGTCTTTAATAGATACCCAACCGGCTTAAGAGAACAGTAATATAGTGTGAATATAATTCATTGAAAGAGAACAAAATAATTGGATACAAAACATTTACTGGTTTTGTTTTCATGCTTTAATCAATTTGTACCAACACTTTAAAATAAAACCCATAATCACCCATTACAACCATTCTCAATTTTCAGGTTGCGAGAACCGATAAATATTTACTTTTGGCTTGCAAAGAACCCAGTTTGAAGTTTCATACTGTAATTTTTTATTACACAGAAACAAAAACTGTTGAAGGTCGGTACGCATTGAATACATATATCGTTCTACCATGTCACCCAGAATGATCAGTTTGGATAGTTTTCAGGAATTTTAATCCCATCAATAAGTGATAGTAATAGAAGTGCGTGCAACAGCACAATTGTTTGCAAATGACTAAACACAGCATAAACTAACGTCTTACTTATAATGTTGCTTAAAGTAAGGATGCTTTGGCTGTTTAGCCTATTTCTCTACCTGGCATCCAAGATTCTTGTTATCAGTGTGTCTACATTAACTGAGCGCTATCCAGTATTGACATCTGCAAACAGATGAGATCCAAGCTATTTGACACTCGGTCAATTGTTTTTATAAGACATGGAACGAATCGAATGAAAGTGACTATTGTGACGGAACAGGAGTTTAGCAGATTATAATGCATTATCATGAGAAGGGTTAAAGTGACTCAGTAATTACGTTACCATGATGGAACTTAACACTTTACGCAATGAATATTCATGTAAGAAAGATTGATACCATGCATATTAATAAGTTGATTATGTACAAAGGTACATGGACACAGGACATTTTGGCTATGTTGGAAACAGTAGAATAAGACCTTTATCATATTATAAACAAGCAGAGCAGAGCCTGGTAAGATGGCTCCTATAAAAGTCGTCTGATTTGGGTCTGCTCTGTTTGCAATGGCGTAGAAATGCGTATTTATTGAGTAAAGGGAAACGTAAACAATCGCATCGAAAAGTCTCCACTGACACTGTTCTTTATGGATGACGTACATGTCTTCCTTTTGGCCCATGTTCTCTCATATCATGACACTAACTCGTCACTTTTGTAACATGGTCATGCTTTCATTTGAAATGTTCTTGAAACGTATGTACCGGTGACAACCTTTGGCATTAAATGATACAGCAAACAGTGTAAACTTTAGTCAAAGGGCCCCTGTACTTTTATCTATGTTCCATATATGTTATCGAGGGGGTGGATGGAATATATAATCTATTGCATAAGTTCCTTTTTACGTGCATTATTCGACTAATTGGGTGAAGATAGGATAGGGATGATGAGAAAATATCGTCAGGGGTATCGTGGTTTTGTATCTTGTATCCTCGTACTCTTGAACGTATGAATGTGTGTTGTGTGTGTGCCTGTGCATGTGTGTGGTATACGTGTATGTGTACGTGCGCTCTTCATTTGCAGTTGTTCAGTGCTTGTGGAGTGGCTTTATACTCATCATACTTTGGCGCTACGTGACATGTTCGGTGTCGCAGTATCCTAAACCAAAGACCATCTAATTCAGTGTTGCAGTGCCCTATACCCAACCTGACCAATACACTACTTTTCAGTACGGCGTTTGCGACATTATGTCTTTTACACTTGTGGACATCTTGTCTTTTGATTTCTACGAGTTCAGCGGAACTGCGACATACTTATAGTGCACAGATATACTGTCGGTGTTGATCAGGCAGGGGACATTTCTATGAAGGTTGTGCGTGTGTATGTATATGTGCGCGCTATCATTTTTGCTTCTAAGGTTAAGTGTTGTTGCAGTGTTCTCATGCATTGTGATGAGTTTCAGTTTTTATTTTGGCTGACGGTGTTTAGCATGCAAGTAACAGTTCTATTTGTATGTGTATGGTATAATTATGTGTATGGTATTTGTGATTGAGCGCTCTTCATAGGAATCGTTGCTTGTAGAGATTCTTTATGGTCTACATCCTTTGATACTATATAACTGTTTTAGTGTCGCAGTGCCTAAATGATATCGGTGTGGAACAGGCAAGGCAGTTTTTATGAAGATCGAGCGTGCATTTCATTCGTGCTTCTGGTATTGCTGTGCACTGACGTTTGTCCTTTCCAAATGTCCTGCCTGACTTCTAGTCCATTTTACTGTGAACCGTCGAGGGGCATCTCCCATCTCTTATTTTCTTCTTACCAGCTGGCTTGCGGTAGGTCGGTGGTTCTACTTGGATGTTCTTCTTTGCACGAAACAATGCAATTTGTTTCGTGCATAGAATAACCTCTGGGGTCTTCCTCCGCCTGTAATTAGCTTGACGTCGTGATATGACCGAAATACCGTTAAAACGACTTAAAACCAGATATAAACCAATCTAAACCAAACCTTTTCTCTTTTTACTATCAACCGTCTGTTAAGGACGTTTTATATGAGGAATCGGCATACTACTAGACACGAGCCTCTCACAAACGTCATAGTATTTTCATCCAAATTCAGTCTATTAAACATCATTAGTTGACGCACACATCTAAAACTCCTAATATTTCCTGATTCCCCTTCGTTCGGTTGTAGCAAATGACAGTTTAATATTCGAGTTTTCTAGTTTATGTCATTTTGTTGCCATTACATATCACATTTCTTTTGTTCTATTTCTACTTGATTTCCTTCAACTTGTCTACAAAACGACTTGAACTAAACTTCACCAATATTGTTTACAGCACAAATCAAGCTAACATGTTCAGTAGATCCCTTCTAAAGCGACCACTTTATTTACATAGTTGTTCGTAAAAACCCCAGATAGTAACTTAATGCAGGACGAACGTAATATAAATATCGTTTTTAGATTAGCTTTCTGCATAACTTTCGTCCTGCATTAAGATACCGTCTGTTTTAAACACAAAGAAGTAAACTTATGTTTGGTGGTGACTGTACGCAGATTTCACTGTATTGATAATGTACCGTAGTTCTGAGTCTTAAATGATTTACATTACAAATTGCATTCATCTTGCAACATTATTTCTCGACTCATTATCTGTATTTTATTCGATATCATTCATTCTAATGCACACACCTGACTTAAATAATATTGCTGAAGCTTTCCGTCTAAATTTCGTCCTGCATTAAGCTACCATGTGCTTTTAAAAACCTCTAAAGCTCTATTTAGTAGTGCGTTTAGAGGGGATTACTGTATATTTCGATATTCGTAGAAAACAAACATTTCAAAAGGGTTGAATCTAGCAATTTAGGTTCGCGTGAATTCTGTTTTCATTTTCCACCTTTTTTGACCGTTCCAAGGCGGTACTTCGATTTGCCCCTATTGTGTGTTTGTTATGCCTTTGTACGTCTCTTAGTGTCTTTTTATATGTATGTACATTTATTATTGTTTTGTCGTGGTTCTGTTCGGGAAGTTGTGTGTTGTGCATGTGGTGTTTGCTGCACGACTCATAATTGTACTTTTAACCCTTCGCTTGCTATTCACGTCAATAGACCTACCTGTAAATAGTGAAGACCCAGATGAGACAGCTCCTGCAGGAGCTGTCTCATCAGGGTCTGCACTATTTACAAGTAGATTGTGCAACCAGTGCACCCCACAGCAGTGATTGCACAGCGAAATACTTGTACACAGTGAAGATATATGTAATTATACAACAGGGCATGGTTAAAGAAGGAGAAATGTATTTAATTTAAAATTCAGCAAGAGAAGGGTTAATAGTATGATAAGTGTGTTGTATAGTACACACTACATGTCACAATACTAATATACCTATTCAAAACAATGCACATAGTTCATGAAATTATATGTAAACAAAACAATGTACTTCTGGATCCTTTGCCATGTATAATTCTTTCAATATATCGACGAATGAGTTTGACGTACTGTATAGAGATGGTCTGTCAAAATGCTTCACCTAACCGAATATTAATTACTAGCTCAATGTCTGCATGTAAAGCCATAGTGAAATACTGGACCTTTTTCCATTTTCTCACGAATTCGCGACACAGCTGTCAAGCAATCCAGATCCACCTAAAAGGTATTGTAACTAGGATTGACATTCTTGTAATCTCTTTGAAATTTAATGAAAAAACGAAACCCAACAAACACAGTTGACTTTGAAGTCTGAAACGGACAATGTTTTCTACTGAAACATATGACTTGTTATTAAACAAAGCTGTTTATCCTGATTGATGCAGTTTGGTCCCGAACGTCTCTGAATAGGATTTGTGTCTATACTATTTAATAGACCCTAAACAGATTTTTATTAAACATTTATTCTTACGTTATTTTGTATATTAGTGAATAATAAATGTTACTAAGTTTTGTAATATGGATCTGGTTTATATATACAAAATATAGTATTTGTAATCGATTTGATATATGCGTAATACTGTTGTAAAGGCTTCCTGAAAAAGTGCTGATGTCCCAGAGAAATATCACTTAATACATTAGTTGATAGCTTTAAAACATTGCTTGCCGATTTATTATGAACGGAAATTACAAACCAAACGGACGGAAGTGTCGCTAATATCATAAGAGAACTTACCAACTATAGGTCTAGTGTATCTCCCTTATGTCTCGTTCTCTCTCTCTCTCTCTCTCTCTCCCTCTCTCTCTCTCTCCTCTCTCTCTCTCTCTCTCTCTCTCTTGATACTGTGACAGGTAAATCTGCAAATTTTTAAAACATGGTTTCAGGACAAACAATGGAAGCAAAGAAGAAACCTCTATTCGCCACGAAGGACTTGTGTCAAATGAATGCAACACTGGGAAATTCCAATGCATGTAAAATGTCAAAGGTAGATCACTCTTCGAGGACCATTAAATCGAAGGTAGAAAACTCCAAATACTCGTAAAAGTTACAGAACACCACATTGATCACACTGTTACACCTTGGTGCACCGGATAAGCCCTTCCTTATAAATGGTTAAGTCAGAGAAATGCATGCTGTATTGTATTAAAGAAAAGGAGATTTATACGGTGTCTGTGGTATCTTTAATGATTTTTCATTAATGCCGTGGCTAGAAGAAATTATTGGCTATTCATTAATCACAAAAGAAAACAAATGCATTTTTTGGGATTGTTTTGTCGGCCGATACCTTAAGCGGGACATTCTTTATATTAAACCACACACAGTTGAACTTCGATATCACGAATTCGAATATGTTGGACTTAGAGTTAAAGTTAGGCCCTTCCAATATTTACAATACAGAATTGTTTTAAAATGTATCACTGCGCATGTGTAGAATCACATGCGACAGCTAAGTGCAGACCGAACGCAATTCTGAAAGTTCCTACAAGAGCTTTCAGCATTACTTTAGACATACATCAAGCTGTGAACTTGAGAACATGTTCACATTAGACATCGGATGACTTGAAACTCGTTATCTCGAAGTAATTGGGATGGTCCCTTGAAGTTTGAGATATCGAAGTTCAGCTGTATAACTAATGGTAAATGATACATAATATTTAAAACGTTTAAATTTTATGTAGTTTTGCATACTGTATTTATTTCGCAATTACGAAAAGCATTGGTCCGTAATCTGAATTTAAACATTTCTCTGAATTATATTGCTAACTTTTATGTCGCAATTATGGAATGCATTGGTGCATTATCGGAAATTAGATATTTATCTGAATTGTATTGCTTACTTTTTATGTAAATGTAAGCTTATATAAACATTAAAACGATAAGTTAGTAATTGAACATGCAGCTGTTTATTACGAAGTGTATATTATCACGAATATTTACTCAAAATGGTTTAAACCACTTACAACTGGTGTTAGGCAATGAATGATCCTGGTATCTTTACTGAATAGTCAAAGAATACCATCGTTCACGTGATTGCCAATGAAACAATATTGCATTAAATTACAGTTGAAAATCGATATCTCGGATAACTTGAACTTCAAGATAATTCAAAGTAAAAATCCTTCCAAGATATACACTACAGAATCGCTCTTACATGTATCACTATGCCTATGTAGAGTCATAATTATGTGACAGCCTAATGCAGATCTAAGGTAATGCTGACAGCTCCTACAGGAGTTTAGATATGTTCGAGATATCGACGTTCGCCAGTTTCTGTCTGAGCCAAAATGGCATGTGTTCATGTGCTATTACAACAAACAAAAACATGAATATTCATGGAGTAAAGGGTTAAGGTAAGTCTCATGTGTATTTGAAATGTGTTTAATATACGAGAACATGTTTGCATATGTACCGTTTGCAGTATTTTTATAAAAGAAATTGTCAAATTAGAATAACATTCTTTGTAAATGTGGTTTGTTTTTATAGGAAGACAGAATATCTAGTAGCCATTCTGTCCTAAAAGAATCGAGCAAATTTGATAGGCACAATGTCGTCGAAATAACATCTGCTCACTTTTCATTAACGAGTTGAACGTCCATGTGTTGTTCTTGATACTGGCCAGTATTCCTGGAAATATGATTTCCATTTTAACAACTTAGTGCTTCAGTTAAATGCACTAAAGAACTGCAAGTTGCTGGAAACCGAGAACTTTGTGGTTGAAACTGTTGACATAAACTTTGATTTATCACGCTTTAATGTTACCTTCGTGTACCAATCACCCTGTATAGTACATGCAAGCTCTTCAATAGCTCGTAGTATCGTACAGAAAATTATAGAATTATAGAATTCAGTGACGCACACTGTTGCACTATAAAGAAGTTTTTGTTCCAGGTAATACAATATATGTTTCCCAAGATCTTTCTGATTTAAAATGATACAGATATTCCTTGACATATTCTTGTGAGGAATAATCCAATGCTCTACAATTAATAAACATGATCGTCGCAGCATCTAACATACAGTCAACTATGTAGTATGTGGACATACCTCACATAACGACATGAAAGACGACTGAATAACGCATTTGCCATATTTATTGCAATATTATCCCAGCGGCTGATCAATGTAGATTTTGCATACCGTTGTACACATCTCGAAGACAGTCCAAAGTTTGAATTAAACTTCAAAACTTCATGAAAGAAGAGGATTAATAATGGGAGTAGCCTAATGTAGGATGAATGTTATGCAGAAAGCCCTTGCGTTTAAAACAACTATGGTTTTACATAAAGTGGTCGCTTTAGAGGAATTGCACAGTACAAAAGATTGAACTGTTGGAACAACTGTTATTATTAGGTAAGGTGTAGGCATCACCGTGTTTATATGAACACATGAAGCACAATATAAATTGCTTTTCAAAATGAAAAGCAGAAGGACATTAGCAATAATAAATAGGAAGTTCTAATCGTCCAAATCGTTTGGCTGGCGCAGCATTATATCATCCATTTGAAACTACAGTATAACCTCTCTATAACGGCCACTGAATTATATCAAGTATTTATGTTAAAGGCAGGTGGCTGCTTAAAGGAGCGTTCTGTTTTACTTTCACATTGCTTTAAGCACAATTTAGTGGCCGTTATAGAGAGGTTTTACTGTAATGAAGTAACCTAAAGGTGAAACAGTACTTGATCTGATGTTTAGATAAGATGCGTAAATTAAAACATTTTCAAGAATAACTTCTAGACGATTCTGAGGTTGCAACATAGGCATACCGCTGTACGCATCTCGAAGACAGTGCAACATTAGAATTAACTTCAAATTTGCACCAGTTGTCGTCATTTTAACCCTTCGCTTGCTATCCACGTCAATATACCTACCTGTAAATAGTGAAGACCCAGATGAGACGGCTCCTGCAAGAGCTGTCTCATCAGGGTCTGCTATATTTACATGTTGATTGTGCAACCAGTGCACTCCACAGCAGTGATTTCACAGCGAAATACTTGTATACAGTGAAGATATACGTAATTATACAACAAGGCATGGGTAAAGAAGGAGAATGTATTTTAATTTCAGCAAGAGAAGGTTTAAGTACGTTTCTGAGTGTCAAGATGGGATGGAGAGTTGCTCTATTTCTCAGATTGTATTTTACTGTTTGCTAGGGTAATTTCGATTTTATCCATCGACTGCTGGTAGGTCGGCGTCTGCTTAAAATCCAACCAGACTTACTTCTTATTCGTTCCATCTGATATGAAATTGTTGATCCAACAGGTTGGATCTTTCATTTCACACAGCACACATCTCTGAAGTAAAGCGCTGATCAATGGTGTTGAAATATGCTATGAAAATGAAATATATCTTGAGATTTGAGATTTGTTTTTACGTTGTAATCTAATAGTTACTTCCGTGGCATTTGAATACAATAACATTTTGGTCGAGTAATGTCGGTGTTTGTTCTCATGGCATGTTGCAATGACGAGTGTCAAGTAAAATACAAATCCCATTTAGACTTCTGTAAATGATTGTCTATTTGCATAATTAGCCAATAAGGGAACTGTTCCGGAACTAACCCTTATCCCACCGCTTGTAATTAAAAACTGGTTCTAACACCGATATCCATCACCTAACAGGCGTTTGCAAACAGCTTGGATCCAGATGAGATGCCGAGTAACTCATTATCCAAGCTATTTGAAATGTGGTCAATAATTAATCGGAAGTGAGTAACAATTGTAATATGTCAGTATTATAGTAGACACCATTTGTGCAACACGATATGTTTAATCCTTTCCCTCATATACGGGGTATGTAGTATATGTTAACACCTTTTCACGCATTGCAAACAGAATAGACCCATATCAGAGGTCCCTTTAGGAGCAGTCTCATCAGGGTATTCTCTGTTTGCTTTTGACACGATATAAATCTTATTCTACAGGTTTTGTCAAAGCAAACGCTTCCATTTAATGTTTATCTTATAAATATTATTAATAAGTTGATATATATTCATGAAACGGTCAATTCATGCACAAATGTGCAACAAGTAAATTGTTAATAATTAATTCTTGCAGTAAAGCTCAAGGAAGTGTAAGACTATTTCCATATGCTCGGCATTATTCGTTCGAACTTTCTTCATCAAATCATACATTTACACGATGTATCCAGGTCGCACTAGTCTTTATATCTTATTTAACCCCATCCTACTTAGAAAATGAATATTATTTTTAATTTAGCCGACTGTAAATATTAGCTTGTGCACCCACCACTGTCTTCATACTTTTTTTTACAACCAGGATTCTGTGATAAAGCAAAAGCATATAGAGACCCCGATGAAAAGTTTTCCTGTACGTATACATCGTTAAACACAATTTGCATTACAAACATGTGGAATATATGAACATTCATTTAGTTGCATACACATTGGATGTAATGCATATAATAGACAGTGAGAGTAAATCAAAGTCTCATCAGATTTTACACTGTTTGACCTTTGGTATGTAGTTTCCCAAAAGCTTGAGTGAATCAGACGTAAGTAACCATTGCTCTAGATCAGAGTTTGAGGAGACACCGCTGTACAGCAGGATAACGGTTAACCCTTTCCCAAGAGCTCCAGATTTGATGCGTAAAGTAAAACATTTTCAAGAATAACTTCTTCATTTCTCCCATCAAACCCTATTTGGTGACCACTCTTTAGAATCGTTTCGAGGAAACGATTCTAAAGAGTGATCACAGCATAGTGTTTGGTGGAGAAATGACGATTTAAATATTTGAGTACGCAGCTTTTTCTGCAGCGCTTTAATTTCCCTGTTCTATATCCAGTCCAAATTGCAATACCTTTTCAATATTCATGGACATAATAGTTATAATGAAATATGGAAGGTGGAGCATTGTGCCCATTTTTAGAAACTAACGAAATATATCTATCGAATTCCATTAGCAAACAGAGCAGATCCTGATCAAACGGCTCATATAGGAGCAGTCCGATCTGTGTCTACTCTGTTTGCAAATGCGCGAAAAATGCGTTTATATGAAGGAAAGGGTTAAGAAATTGAGCATATGTTGAGTTCGTTTGTATTGACAGAGTGCATTAGATATATTGGTATCAGCAATAGGATTGCTTAATTGAGTTTCCGAAATGAAACTAGACCTATCACTGAACGTGATTCATACCCCCACCTGGCATCCTTGTTGGAAAAGGCATAATATCGGCCCTTGGTCAGATTATAGCCCTTGTGAGGTGAACAGGTGTGTGAGGTTTCATTAGATTATCTTCAATGCTAAAGAAGTTATGACCAAGGTTAAAGTTTCTCACAATGACGACGCAGACAACGACGCCAATGACTACGCCAGGGTGATGGCAATATCTTGATTTTTTTCTTCAAAAGACAGCAGTGCTAAAAATGCTTATGGGAAGTAACAAAAGGGAATTAAAATCTGAAAATGGGCAATAACTGTACATTTTTTGTACAGACTCAACCAACTGTATTGAGGAGCTGATGCATGAGCACTATACAAACAGTGGAGATCCAAATCAGAGGAATCATATAAAAACCCTCTGGACAGAGTCTGCAGTGTTTAAGTAACCCTACAAAGAGTGCAGACCCTGACCCAAGGGTTCGAATTGGAGCAATCTTATCAGGATCCACACTGTTTGCATAGTACTGATGAATTAGTGTATCAGTATAAATGGGTTCAGTGAGGCAGACCTGTGTTTTCACTGGAATGTCCTTCGTGGTCAATGGAATCTCAGCAGTTGTTGGTATGGAAGACCCATATGGACTGCCAGGTGATCAGAATAATGAACTGCTGTTGTACTGGCAACGACATCTTGGATTTCTCTATTCACATACACATGATCTAGAAGGCTTCCAGTTCTGTATGAAGGGTTTTCTACATATTGCAGAAATCCATAATAACTGATGACTTTTTGCAATTGTTTCAGTTTTGAGTTGACTGACAGGTAGTTTACATTAAAGTCTCCAGCTAGTATTGTTGGTCCACTGTGTATTGGCAAAGTTGAAAGTAGAGTATCCAGACCCTGCAGAAATCTTCTAAGAGGAGTTAAAGGACTGTTGTAGATACAGACCACTAGTATCCTGCTTCCTATTTCTCTATGCTCCAGAAGTAATGCCAGGTGATCAAAACCACTAATATCAAGCTGAAACTGATGACAGACATGGAAAATCTTGGCAACCTGAATGGCAACGCCACCGTGTGGATTTACTGACTGACGAGTTGGTTTTCTGTCAAACCTGAAGATGTCAAACTTGGTGTTCAGCTCAATATCGAAAGAGCTGTCATTACTACACAACCAGGTTTCAGTGATGAATATTAAGTCACTGGTCATTATGTCTTTGTCCTTGCACATACAGTTTATGTGTGGCTTCAGAGAATTTATATTCAGTACAGAAAATTTCAAGAAAGCCAGAGGTAGATTTACAACAGGTGTCTGGTGGAACTTGAAAGTCTTTGATGCAGTTATTCGATCCATTTCTTGTAAAACTTTCTGGTCAACTTTAATGTTTTTCTCTGTGAAACCATTCAAAAGGAACAGACCATTCAGTGTTTTCACCCGGCTTAAAGCTGTATACATTTGTCCAGCTCTGTATGTACCAATGTTACATACTACCAACTGGTCAAGTGTTTTCCCCTGTGCTTTGTGAATTGTTGAAGCCCATGCTAAAGTTAATGGGAACTGCTTTCTTGTAACGGTGACTGGTTGCAGTAGGGTGGCTGAAAGACAAACTTTCAGACTGGCTTGAAGACAAGTTAGTGATGTCTTTTCTCATCTGTGCAAACAGTTTATCACTGTATTTCAGCTCAGTCTTCAGTCTCTTATTTGTCTTCTCTATCTCCTGTAACTTCCTCTTACTATCTCTCATCTCTGTCGTGCAGTACTTCAAATCCCCAGCCATCCTGCGAGCATCTTTCAGAATGCTATCTGTCAGATCTTTTATTCTGTCATTGCAGGATTTCAACATTGCAGCGCGATCTGTTCCTCCACATACCACGACTCCTGCAATCTCATAACCCACTCTTCTAATCTTTGCGCAGCTTTCACTGATGGATTCCATGATCTGAAAATAAAGGGGTTTCTACAACTACTATGAAAGCTTAAAGTACATTTAATCTTCGCATATTCACTCCTTGTATGTCCTTCTCACGTGGAAGATGTATTGCACTGGAACAAATAATCACTAAATATTGACCAAATCTGAGTATGCAATGGAAAAAGTAGTACAGCCCAGTGACAGCAGCAAGAGCTTTCTGCTCTATGCATACATGTGTATTGATGACAAAGGCGTTCATGCCACAAAGACCAAAGCTGAGTGGAGCGAAATATTTTGGCACTGCCATAGAGGTTACAATACATGCAAAGTGACTTAAAGTGGGCTGTGCTATTTCTAAATGTATACTGTAGTTTTATTTAAAAACTTCATGATTTGATTCAGACTACTGTCAGATCTTCAAATCAAAGCAGAAGACTGCACCACAATACAAGGAGTAAATATGCTTATATTAATAATAGCAGTGGAAGATAGTATAGCGGTATGCATTTAGTAGTGGAATAATGTTGCAGGCATAAAGGACAAAGCATATATAGTAAACTTCGCTTATAAGGAACATGGACAAAGCAAATTACCCATTATAAGAAATTTTCAGGCCCTGATATGCTCCTTCATTCTTTTATACACCCGGCTATAAAAAACTCCAGATATAAAACTAAATATTGTGGTCCTAGGGTGTTTGCTGTAAGCGCAGTTTACAGTATATGATAAAGACTACAACATTCATGCACTAGATGATGGTTAAAGGATATTAGCACTGTGAAATATGAAAGTGAATGCCCATAACATGCATACATGACCACTCCGCCGCTACAGAAAACATACATAACAAGCTATGATATAAATGGAGAACAAGCTATGATATAAATGAAGAAATGAAAGCAAGGCATACTACAATCTAATGTGTGAGATGTTAATGATATACAAGGTGAATATTACAGAAGTTTATATGACAGGTGACGTGAAACACACTATGAGGATCAAGGGTGTTTATAGTAACATTTTGAAAGTAGTATATATATTTTCTGTAACGTTGCCCAGGCACGCCACACGTTCACTGACTTGACCACATCAATGAACGTCGAGGAGGCAGGTCATGCAACAAGCCAGTTTCAAGAACAAAATACAATTTTTTTCAGTCTATTTTTCGATAACATGCACATGCATGTATAGTTTTAGATAATAATCCATGTTGCAAGAAACTGGTTTGTTTAAATAAACATAGCTGTTTCTCATCAATTCAAAAGCAATAATGTATCAATGTATGACAGATTCAAAAGATCTGCTTGACACTGGTCTAGAGACCAGAAGTTTAATATCTAAGTTTACGACAGAACTTTATTTGTTTAAACAGCTATGTTTATGTGCCCATTTCTAATATATGTACAACAAACAAATAATGATGCACTTGCCTTTCATAATTCTATATTGCAAATGTTGTAATGTCCGAATGTTGCAATGTCCCACTGCAATCCTCCAAAATATAATGCGAATGTTGTAATGTCCGAATGTTGTAATGTCCCACTGCAATCCTCCAAATATACCGTTATTAACACTGTTTAAAGGAGTCCAGGACCTTGCCAGGAACAGTCATGGTAGATGCCCGTTAGGTGATGATGCATACCAAATAACAAAGCTCTAGGCTTTGTGGTTTTGAATGAGATTTTTTTAAAAAATATATTATTGTTTTAGGTGTGTTTATCTGTAGTGGTTCAAAAGTTATAGCCAATGTTAAAGTTGGTAATTTGACCTATATATTTGACCTTTGACCTTGAACAGTGACCTTGACCTTGGCATGCGACATGTCAAAATGTGCAGCTTCATGAGACACACATGCATGCCAAATATCAAGTGTCGATACCTATATATTTGACCTTTGACCTTGAACAGTGACCTTGACCTTGGCATGTGACATGTCAAAATGTGCAGCTTCATTAGACACACATGCATGCCAAATATCAAGTGTTTACCTGCAGTGTTCAAAAGTTATAGCCAATGTTAAAGTTGGTAATTTTACCTATGTATTTGACCTTTGACCTTGAACAGTGACCTTGACCTTGGCATGCAACATGTCAAAATGTGCAGCTTCATTAGACACACATGCATGCCAAATATCAAGTGTTTATACCTATATATTTGACCTTTGACCTTGAACAGTGACCTTGACCTTGGCATGCGACATGTGTAGCTTCATGAGACACAAATGCATGCCAAATATCAAGTGTTTATCTGTAGTGGTTCAAAAGTTATAGCCAATGTTAAAGTTGGTAATTTGACCTATATATTCGACCTTTGACCTTGAACAGTGACCTTGACCTTGGCATGCGACATGTCAAAATGTGCAGCTTTATGAGACACACATGCATGCCAAATATCAAGTGTTTATCTGTAGTGGTTCAAAAGTTATAGCCAATGTTAAAGTTAGTAATTTGACCTATATATTCGACATTTGACCTTGAACAGTGACCTTGACCTTGGCATGCAACATGTCAAAATGTGCAGATTCATTAGACACACATGCATGCCAAATATCAAGTGTTTATCTGTAGTGGTTCAAAAGTTATAGTCAATGTCCCGATCTCGCGCGACAGACGGACGGACGGACGGACGGACGGACGGACCGACGGACCGGACAAGGTGTTTCCAATATAGCCCCCACCACAGGTGGTGGGGGTATAATAAGACGTTTACTTTCCATCTTAACGCTGTTGTGTGTGTTGTTGCAAACACCACTGTAACAGTAACCATTACAGTACAACCTCTCTAAACCGGACGTTTAGATTGGTATAAATATCGGTCTTGGGGACAGGTGGCAGCTTAATGCAGGGTGAAAGTCATGCAGAAAGCTCCTCGAGGAGCTTTCTGCATGACTTTCACCCTGCATTAAGTAGCCACCTGCCTAAAAGTATCTAAATTATTCTCTTCTTGAATTCCGGTTTAGAGAGGTTTTACTGTACACTATATCCTCAAGCTGACAAATAAATGGAAACACAATCTAGTATGTAGTTTGGATATGCAAACCATGTTCCTGAACACCGAGAACCCTTTGAAATTTGTAAACAGATTCGAACCAGACGAGACGCCAAGTAACAGAGCGTCTCAACCTGATCGAACCTGGTTGTCTATAGTTTCGCAAAAGCCTGAACTAATCGAAGTAAGTAAACCTTGTTCCAGGCCAATGTTTTGATCATATATATTCTATGACAGGACAAGAGTGCAATACGCCTCCTCTGATTAGTAAAACAAATTGTTGTAACGACATTACATAACCGTTATAAACTTGTAGAAATTAATATTCTCAAATTGTTAAAGTGTAGTTTTCTTTCATTTTAATATAAAACTGTAATACAGTGCTCCCTCCCTACAACGGCCCTCTCAATAACGATTCCCTCCTTACAACAACGCATGTCACTGTTTCCGAAACAACAAGGCTCCAGAAACAACTTTTTCCATCGTAGTTTCTTTATGCCTCCATCAAACCCTATGTTGTGACCACTCTTTAGAATCGTCACTTGGTGACGATTCTAAAGAGTGGTCACAACATAGGGTTTGATGGAGGCATAACGGTTTTAGTTCTCGAAATACACCTTATCTGGGGATCTGCAAACAAGCTAATTATGTTTGATTTTCCCTCCCTATAACAACTCCCTCTGAACAACACATACAATCATCGTATCCCAAGTGGTGTCGTTGTAGAGAAGGAGCACTGTACTTTGATTTTCTCGGCATTTCATCTGGATTCAAACTGCAACGATCAGCACCTGTTGGCAACATAGATGGTAATTACAACAGTTTAATTGAACAAGTAGTAAAGTCAAGCAGACAAAGCATCATACATATGTCTTAATGTACAACTGTTGTGTCCCACAGACCACTGTAGACACATGAAACACGTCTCGCCTTTGATTAACTGGTATAAATATTTTCCAAAATGTTATCTATTACATTACATTACATTTCAATATGTTTCATCCTTTCTAGATGGCTGTCAGATTCAGCTTATCGACAAATCTATTTTGTTGCGGGTTTATGAAAAGTGGTGCGAACAAATAATAACTATTATTTCCATGATATCAATGAAATGTCATTACAATATAATTTAAGTCAAATGTGCATTAAAATGAATGATATCGAAGATAATCCAGATGATAGATTGAGAAATAATGTTCGCACGAAACACTGCAAGATGATTGCAATTTGTAATGTAAATCACTTTAGAGTGGCTTAACCCTTTCCCTCATATTGACGACTTTTGACGACTCTGTAAAAGTCACTGTGTGAAACCATTGTGATAAATAGAGCATTTGCTCCTATAGGAGCAAATGCTCCATTTATCACAATGGTTTCAAACTACAAAATTACAAAATGTTCCTTTTCTCTAGTTAATGCTCCTTTTTGGTAGATTTATTCAAAGAGGTTGTATCTAAAAATAGCCTATGATGTAATGGGTTAAATGATAAAATACAGTTATACTTGTCTACAGTCACCACCCCAAATCATTTGTGTGTGTTTTAGACAGGCAGTATATTAATGCTGGACAACATTAATGCAGAAAGCTCAACCATTTTTGCAATAATAACCACAATTGCAATAAATTAGTGCAAAACTGATCGGGATGCAAAACGTGTCCAAATTCGTATTGCAATTACTTTTCTAGATGAAATAATTAGATCCAGTTGGTGATCCTTTCAAAAAATGATCCCTAAAGTTAACGCGGGGATATACTAGAAATGGTGGTACACAGTTTCCGCTTGCTGAAACTGCTGCGCACACTGTCACAAGTTGTCCTCTTTCAAATGATGTCAAAGATCCTATGTCACGACCCCGGTCTCGTCAACGTTCCAGATTCAGCATGCGTCAAGTTCGTGTTTGTCCATCACTTTAACAAGGTTTGCGAAAAAATCGGACACATTCAATTTATTAAAAGATGTTGCTCTAGCGATGCTGGTTGCCTCTGGTGTCCTCAATGGCAGGTCTGAATGGCGCTTGAGGAATCTGGAAAACCAGTCAATACCGGCTATTTCTTTTTCAGACCACGACGCTGGCATTTCTATGTTAAACTGTTTTGCACAATCATAAGCTAACAGTCTTACTTCCCTCGGGCAAAGACCAAAGTAAATTGACGACGCATGTTTTAAATACGCAACGATAATGGTTTCTTGGTCATCTGTGAACACCTGTCGGGGCTTTTGATACACGAATATCATATTTGATAAAGGTCTCTCTGACTCTGGTAATTTTTTTTAATTTCTTTACATAATCTTGAAGTGTTGAGCGTGGTATACAAAAAAATTGACTTGTTTTCTTGTAACCATCAAGAGTACTGTTGTAGTGATCTAGTGCCTTTTGCAATATATCTGTTGGTCTACCACCCCTTTTTCTCTTGTACGTACGCACCATGATGAAGATCTGTTTCTGAAACAAAACATAACCCACAGTTACTACGGTTCATACAGATAAATAAGTTACCTACAGGAAAACATAAGTCTAAAAGCTTGCAAGTAACATCTGTATCGCAGCTTGGATCAGAATCAAGTTTGCAAGCAACCATATAAATATTATCAGTGTGTCAGATGTAGTAGAACCCTGACTGTACATCTTGGCAAATAATAAAATGCAATGGAAATAAAAAAGAAAAGAAAGATAGATTTCTAAATCTTTATAAAAATAGTGGTCTATAGGGTGTCAATGTGGGGCAAGTCCGGCCACCGGGCCGAACTAGCCCCAAGTGGTGTTTATATAAAATGCACGTGCTACCGCGTCTATGATTGAGGAAATGTGGTAGAAACGAGTTTAAAACTAAAGCCCCCAAACCATTCTATCAACATGTATAAAACATGAATTTGAATCTCAATACATCTCGGGAAAAATACAAACTAAAATGGATAAGGAAAAGTTACTCACCAGTCCAAAGAATGACGTTTTGGTTCCAAAACACATAAATGTCCTTATAAGGTAGCCATGTTAACATAAGACGATGCAAACGTCATAAGTGACGTCATAAAACAGATTTACGCTATTTATATTGGTATACAGCCTCAATATAACCAAAGGCCGGACGTGCCCCAGGGCCGAACTAGCCCCGGTCTCCCCCCAATGTTTTCTATGTTTGAACATTGGCTAGATTGATAGACTAGTCGCTAGTATGTTTGTTCCGAAGATAGTTGAAAACATCTTTTCGCAGCTAATTTTGAGGATGTGGAAGCTTAAATAGGCTTATCACCAATATACGAAATTGTCCAATCAGCACCCTGTTTCGAACCTATATATTTGAAATTTGACACTGAAGACAATACATAGAATTTGTCGAAGTATGTGCAGTCAGAGACATCATTGAGACATGAAACAATTTTATTGAGGAACTGGTTGGGATGTTCAATGAGTTGAAACTTTCTCTTAATCAAACACCTAATTAGGTTCATCAGAAAGTTGTTTTAATCGTTAATTGTGAACAGTTGTGAATTATTGATATGCATGATGTGAAACACAAAAGATGAACAAGTTGACATAATCTGTTAGATCAGACACTTTTTCAAGAATTAGCGTTATTGCAAACCTGGTTGGAATGTAAAACGTGAACAAATTTGTATTGCAATTACTTGCCAACCAATTTCGAAATAAACCACAGAATTGCAATAAAGTTTTCCAAATGGTAGAAATGAGTTATTCGTGCATTTGAGACCGTTGTTAATAGATACGAACATCTTGACAGGACACATCCGAATGCCAGCAAACCCTAAATGGGCTTATCAGCAAATTACGAAACCAACTATATATCGCCTGTTTCTATGTTTGTACATTGGGGATTGATATATTAATCGCTACCACGTTTGCGATATTCGGACATTCTTAATGACATTCGGATGTGTCCTATCAAGATGTTTGCATCTACTAACGACGGTTTCAAATGCACGAATAACTCAGTTCTACCATGTAGAAAACTTTATTGCGAAACTGGTTGGCAAGTACTTGCAATATATTTGTTCACGTTTTACATCTCAACCAGTTTTGCAATAAAACTTTTTCAATTCTTAAAGATGTGTCTGTTCTAACAGCCTATAGATTGTTCTTTTGTGTTTCAAATCATGCATGTCAATGGTTAAACTGTCCACAATTAATGATTAAAACAACATTATGATGAGCCTAATTAGTTGTTTAATTATAAAGTAATTAAAGTTTCAACTGTTTGAACATCCAAACCAGTTGTTTCATTTCTCAATGATGTCTCTAACTACACAGACTTCGACAAATTCTATGTACTGTCTTCATTGTTATCATTCCTTTCAAATTTTAAATATATAAGTTCGAAACAGGGTGCTGGTTGGACAATTTTGTACATTGCTGATAAGCCTATTTAGGCTTCCACATCATCAGAATTAGCTGCGAAAGGATGTTTTCAACTACCTTCGAAACAAACATACTAGCGACTAGTCTATCAATCCAGCCAATGTTCAAACATAGAAAACATTGATTCATGTATATGTTTGGTTTCCTGATTTACTGATGAGCTCAATTGGGCTTTGTTTTCTTCCGGGTATGTCCTATCAAGATGTTTGTCAACTATCCGAAATGTAACAGTGACTCATTTATTTAATCTAGAAAAAATATCACAATTCTGGTTTTTATTGCAAAACTAGTTGTCAAGTAATTTCAATAATATTTTTGACACTTTTTACATCCCAACCAGTTTTGCAATAAATTTATGGCAATTCTGGTTATTATTGCAAAAGTGGTAACAAAGCTCATCTAGGGACTTTTTGCTTTACTTTCTTCCCGTATTAAGCAACCAAATGTTCTTATATATCTCCATGTTTATTCAATGTTTGGTTGCTGGTGGACAGGCTCTACTGTATTTGCTTACATATTTATGTTTAGACGTACTTGGGTTTGCGGTAATGTAACTGCATAATTGAATCTAGACGCACTTGGGTTTGCGATAACGCACTTGCATGCATTAATATCTAGAGGCACTTGGGTTTAAGATAATGCATTTGCATTCATTGAAACTAGACGTACTTGCGTTTGCGGTAATGTAATTGCATAATTAAATCTAGACGCACTTGGGTTTGTGATAATGTGTGCAAATGCATTAAATCTAGAGGTACTTGGGTTTGCGATAATGCATTTGCATTCATTAAAACTAGACGTACATGGGTTTGCGATAATACATTTGCGTACATTATAGCCAGACGTACTTGGGTGTGCGATCATGCATTTGCACACATTAAAACTAGACGTACTTGTGTTTGCGATAATACATTTGCATACATTAAATGTAGACGTACTTGGGTTTGTGATAATGTATTTGCATTCATTAAAACTAGACGTACTTGTGTTTGCGATAATACATTTGCATACATTAAATGTAGACATACTTGGGTTTAGGATAAAGCATTTGCACACATTAAAACTAGACGTACTTGGCCTTGTGATAATGCATTTGCATTTATTAAAACTAGATGTACTTGGGGTTGCGACAATGTATTTGCATACATTAAAACTAGACGTAATTGTTTATTGTACTCTTTAGATGTTTCTGTATACATTTACAATTAAATAATCTAAACCGAAAATTTAAAACAGAACAATTAAGGTACTTTAAACATGTTCCTGTTTAATGCAGACTGAAAATCATACAGAAATCTCCAAAAAGAGATTTCTGTATGGCTTTCAATCTGCATTAAGCTGCCGCAAAGTATGCAATATTAATATTTGCAGTAAACGGCATGTTTTAGTTTGTTCTCTTGATTTCTACGCAAGCCGTGCGAGTTTAACGACGGTATGTGAGTAATGTTTCATGATATCATGGCTCAAAGGGTATAGGATTACAAAATATATGCAGTTCTGTAATGATTTATATTTTGTGCAATCTTCGTTTTTGATCCAATATCAGACATTACAGCATGTTTGACATTGATCCAAAGTGTCGGTATGTTTTATTCAGAATGTTTAAATATTTCAGGGTATGATATTTCCCGTATGCCCGGTTAAACGTTGATCAAGTGATAACAAAAATAACATATCAGTAGACATTTGACACTGAACAATTTGCAAGACGAAACTATTTATATATCTTGGTGTGTAAAACCCGTAAACACACAGCAATTGCGCATTCATTTTTATAAGATCCTGTCTTATATATACTGTCAGCATAGTGACATAGTTGTCATAATTAAAAGGCTATCGTTGTGTTCGGAAACCAAGTGAAACGTTGATATTGATAAGTCGCCGATTTATATCGCGACGTATTTGCATCAACACTACCTACTCCGTTTCGAAATAGCACATTGCAAGTCAAAAGTTTAATTATAGCTACAAGGTATTTTATATCAAGACTGGTCGCGAGTCTCTCAGATATCATCTTTTGTACATATCATGTTTCAGTAAAACACTTATAACATTTAGTATTGTAATTGTCCAACATTTCTATACACACACATGTTTATAATTGTCTTATTGTTGAGCTCAAACTGGTTTACTGGCAGATGTGATCACAGTCAGCGGAAACGTATACGTCAGTCTGTAATATTTGAATTCTGTACACAAGGGGACAACTGAACACGTTATGTCTGAGTAGGTTGAGTCCAGATCGGCCACCATATCCATTGGCGACTGTTCAGGACACACGAGCTCTTCGTTGTAAATTCAAACATGTTAAAACACTGTACCAGTATCTGTTAAGAGCAATGGTGAATATCAACAGTAGAGTAACGTGATAAACAATATCTCGGTCCCTTAGGGGCTGATTAGGATCCAAAGTCTCCTGAACTGTCAGTGTCACAAGCATAATAACATGTATTTAGCTTAGCATATACAAGGAAGTAGTTCATACACATGTATATACGTTTTCAAATTAGTTGTACTTGTAATACAGTGCAACCTGGACTAAGGAATCACGCTTTTGGTATTGGATAGGTGGGATCCCGATCATCGGCTGTGTAACATGAACTTTGTTCTGTATCCCATCTGTCTGTTAGCACATACATGTATTCATAACGAATGCCAATACATTATACTTATATAATAAATTATGTACAATACGCATTATTTCCAAACAGTGGATATAAAACATTACATACATGTTGACTCAACACGCCATCTTGAAAGACACACTCAGTCAGGTTGGAACCTAACCAGCTGCGGGGCTGTTTTGCGTCCAATACTGGATCCATAATGTGTGCAAATGTGTGCAAAAAGTACAAAAATGAGTCATACAGGAAACACCACATACAGAACAAACAGTCGCCCGAACAGCAACACAAGGAAACAGCAAATGTACATAACTATAAAAACATCAAGAGACGCACACAGACAAAACAAACATACAACAGGGGGAAGATGGAAAGTTATAAAAAGTCAAAAGTCGCCCCGTACTTCATTCTCAGTGTTGTTACATTTTCTGATCCTTCGGGATCATTCGTTTTGATGTTATCAGTTTTGAAAATTGAATACTGCTTAAGCCGGTGCTAGGGGCGTGAGTAGTGTTGCACTTTTAATTACTACTCATGAACAGACTCAATAAAACCGAGTCTGCAATTTTCTCTTTTTGCATTTCTACTTTTGCTTTCGAGGGATCACCCATTTTCAGATTATATAACAGTTCAAACACCTGAAAAAGATATAGTCTCGGAACATGTAAAATGTGCAATAATTTTAAGTCTGGTCCTAACGTAAAACAACATAAACTTTCTACTTTATACTGGATTCCGAAACTACATAAAAACCCTTATAATGCGCGTTTTATTGCCAACTCTAGCTGTTGTACCACTACTAAAATATCTAAACTTTGACGTCCTGTCTTACTACGATCAAAGAACATGTAAAACGTTACTGTGATAAAATATATGAAAATTCTGGTATTAATGTTTTTGGTCCGTAAAAAATTCAAATGATGTTTTAACGAAACCTGAAAATGAACAGTATAACATTTCTTCACTGAGCTCTTATGATTTCGCTACACTCTATACTACTCTACCTCACCATATTATAAAGGATAAACTTATTAAATTAATAGAAAAAACCTTTGCCAGAGAAAACAAAATGTTCATTGCTTGTAATTGAAAAAGTAGTAAAGTCAAGCAGGAAAAGCCACACACAAAACGCCCCCATCACAAAACACCTACAGAAAGCATAGCAATTTATACTCATACACACACACACATACAGTAGAAAGCCACACACAAGACGCAATCACCACCAACACACCAACAGACAGCAGGTCACAACCAAACACACAACCAAACACACGCAAACACACGAGAAGAACACAGAAAACACCAACAAATACACAAGCACCAAAGACAAACATGTACAAAACACAAGCACAAAGACACAAGACAAACAAAAGTAAGGATGACAAAGAGAGAACCGCCTTGGCACAGTCAGTAGCAAAATCAACATTGGGGGTTTAAACCGGTTTACGGAGGTCCTAACCTCACACTTATCTCAAAGTCACCCTAGTTAAACAAACATTGTAAATAAAGGTATCCCCGCCAGTGGGTAATGCTCAACGTTCATTCTTTTCGAATTCAGAATTTGAACATTACACAATGTGAAAACAGAAGTCAGGCAGGAAAATGACATGCGAATATCCACAGCAACAACAGAAGCTCAAGTGAAGTACGCGCTCTCATAGCATAGATATAATACATTATAGCCTTTACCCACCGTCGTTGTCCAGACGAACGGTTGCCATGGTTACGGTAGAAATACTCGTAGCAGGAATGAATTTTTCATGGGAACATTTTTTATTTCCATTCAGCATGACTTGCTACCCTGCCCTCAACCAGTGCCAGGGATTCCTGTTAAGCTAGCCCAGGTTCCTTATTTAGGCTTACCAGTGAACTAGGTCATGTAATATATGGGCAGTGGGCAGGTTAAACCTGTACGGCCCGATGCAGCATCACGTGTCTCAATCAGTGTCGGTTTGTCCGATATAATTCCTCTGCCATTGCAGCCTGTGGGATATGTTGTAGGAACAGTATACGGGATACCCTCTTTGGCTCTACTTTGGCGGGACTTTTCGGGTTCGCATAATAGGACATTTTACTCTGTAATTGATATTTGGATATAACCCCATTACAACTCCGTTAAAACAAATGTGGAGGAATGTAACAAAAAACGGGTTATCCTTTGTGTACTCCCTCGTTGCCATAGCGGGTCGAATAGTGTTTGACTGGAGGGGGTTGCATATTGCGCGTATATCACAGGTGTTTATTTGTATTGCTTAGTTTATATGTATGAACTTCAAATTGACCTATTCTGTTTCCAAATTGTCCAATATAATTATGTAAGGCAATATTTTATGTGTAGTGTTGTATGCCCAAACAAATGTACCCAAGTCTGGTGGTTTTGGGTCGTAACTGTGTGGCGTACTGAAACTGTGCATAAAATGTTACATTCAAGGTTTTTGGTGATCGGAGTGCGTTGACACAATATAAAAGAGCATATTATGACACAGGCATTTAAACTTACGGAAAGGATGAAAGTGGTTTACCTTTGCGCTAAATAAATTCTGTGTTTTATTATTCTTATCTATATATATGTTTTATTTCAAATATTCTATATGCATTGCATATACCCTGTTTTGTACATATAATTTATCTATGTGAAGCGCTTTTGAACGCACATATCCTGTGTGAAAGAGCGCTATATAAATGTGGTATAATAATATCCACTCAGCAGACCCTACTTATCACTCTGGTGCCCATGAAACAAGTCAGACGGGGGTGCACGGTAACCCTATCTGGCCCCGGGGTATTATGATAGTTCATAGTTCAAGCGCTTGTCGTTGAATCTCAGCTTTTCTGGTATGCTGCTGATAACGTCAACACCTTTTAGTATAGGGTTCTGGGTGAAGCTCTATCATCAAAACAGAATGACATTGTTTTTACGGATTCGATTATCTATTCATGATCAAGTCGGTCTGAATTCGTGCTAAGGAGATTCATTCACGTACCCTTGAATAACACACCTCATTCAACAGAGCGACTTTGTCATGGAAATTGTCTGAATACATCCTACACATGTCTGAATACATCCTCGACATGCCATTAGAATACAGTGATGTATAGATGATTCTATATTTTTAACATGTGACCCATATATCTAAGAACGCTTTAACCTCCTATCCTTTCTGGTTTTCGTTTAACAAACAAACTTGAATCAAGACGTCCATTTCCATTACGGCTCTGGTAAAGATTGCATAAACAGGAAAACCATTATAATCATTACGGCTCTAATATAGATTGCATGAACAGGAAACCCCTTCTAATCTACACATTAGGCCTTTAAGACAGATAACAGTTTAACGCAGGGTGACAGTATTGCAAAGTAATCTAAAGGAGCTTTAAGTATGACTTGCACCCTGTATTAAGCAGCCATCTACATGAAAAGAACTAAATGATCTGGTTTACAGGGGTTTTACTGTATTTGACATTTGATTCACTAATATCTCCCCCTGCTGCCTTCACACTCGATAACATTGTCAAACAGGTTCACTTGAGGAAGCAAGCATCATGTCTTGCAATATTCTAGAGGGCTGCCTCTGCGAATGTATTGGTGAATTTAAGAGTGTGTTTCCCGTAAACGTCAGTCAAGTGATTTCGGTTATTCAGCAAATTCTGTTAGAGCGTATAAAACAGATATGGACCGAGTAAAGACATTCTTTGTTAACCTTTTCCTCCATAAATATGCCTTTCTACGCTTCTGTAAAATCACCTGTTGAAACCTTTATCATAAATAGAGCATTTGCTCCTATAGGAGCAAATGCTCTATATATCACAATGGTTTCAAATTACAAAATTCTGAGGTTATATATGAAAATAGCCTATGAGGGAAAGGGTTAACACATGTTGCTTGACGTTGTGGTTTTTAGTACCAAAGAAGAACTAAAATGTTACCTATATATACGAATTAAATGTATCTTCCGACTTTTCTGTATAGATTCATCAAATGTATTAGTCATTTCTATTCCAATACTATTTTCTACCTCTTTACACCTTCCCCATTTGCGCCACAAAAACAAATGATTATGTGTGATTGTAACACACTACATCATTACCAGATGAATCGTGTCATACATTAGACATGCCATTGAAGCCAATACACATTTACATAATGGTTTTTCTTCTTTTTACTTGTATATTTACTTAGATCTTTAGATCTTAAATGGTATATATAGATATATATTCTAGGACTGTAACTGATATGGTTTTCGAATCAACAGGTTGGCCATGAGTGTGTTTATGAAACACGACAAGATGCATACATACACATGTGTCGTAAGAGCATGTTATTCTGTTATTGCCGTTGCGGTGGTGACCGTTCTGTATTGTTTATAAATACATTGCTAAGATAAAACTATCACTTCAAGTATACACACAAAACAACCTCGAAAACATCCTGGAAATTGGTTTGTGAAAAGATCGTACCTACAAATTTCCTTTTTCTTATGTTCTCGTTAAATGCCACGTGTATAGTAGAATCTGTCTTTAGCTACCGTAAAAAGTCTAATTATGGGTATGTAAGGCAGGCAGCTGCTTAATGCAAGTCAGTATAGGAGTCCTATAGGAGTTTTCTGCATTACATTTCCCCTGCTTTTAATACTCCTGGGTCCATGCTTATAAAGCTTTTAGTTGAGTCTGAGTTTCGTTCTCAAGCTTTTGATTGGTCAGATTTGAGCCAAAGGCTCAAATCTGACCAATCAAAAGCTTGAGAACGTACTCAGACTCAACTAAAAGCTTTATAAGCTGGGACCCTGTTTTTCAAATGACTGCATAGGACAGGTTCTACTGTTTTAGAGTTATTATCATAAGGTAACACCCCCCCCCCCCCCCCCCCCGAATTAAATCCCATTGTCTTAGCATCATTGTTGGTACCCTTTCCATTTAGCGGTAATAAAAACTGACAGAGATAAAAGGAATGTTCGCCTTTTCGTAATGCCATTAGCTCAACAGAATGTTGTTATGGAAACACACATATCCTAAAATAGTTTGTTTCAAGGGAACGGGTTTTTTTTATTCTTACTCAGTTGACCATACCGAACAATATATTGTTTTACTGTTTTACCAAAATATCAGGGCTTTGAAACAGAACAGACCCGCATACCAACCAGAAGTTTCGTCAAGGGCCCTCCGATTAGGGTAAACTCTGACAGCCTTAATCAGTTCTCACCTAGGCTAGTATATGAAGATTGATTTATTACATAAACTACCCATTGTAAAGTGTTAACCCTTTCCCTGTTCAATGTTTATTCCAAATTTCAATACCTACTGAATATTCATGGAACAACTAGTTGCAACAAAATATGGAAAGTAGAACATTGTAGCCATTTTAGACAGTAAAGAAATAGAACTTTCAAATTCCGGTAGCAAACAGAACATACCCCGATGAGACGGCTGATCTGGGCCTAGTCTTTGTGCAAATGACTGAAACACGTTATATGAATGAAAGGGTTAACCCTTCGCTTGCTGTTCACGTCAAGATACCTACCTGTAAATAGTGAAGACCCAGATGAGACAGCTCCTGCAGGAGCTGTCTCATCAGGGTCTGCACTATTTACAAGTTGATTGTGCAACCAATGCATTCCACAGCAGTGGTTGCACAGCGAAATATGTGTACACAGTGAATATATATGTAATTATACAACAGGGCATGGGTAAAGAAGGAGAAATGTATTTTAAAATTCAGCAAGAGAATGGTTAAAAGTTAAACTTGCAAAATGTGTGAAATAATATCAAGGAAGGTATGAGTTGTTGATTTTACGAGGATAGTGTAATGAACGCTGTAATCGGAATCCCTCGGTATTGTCGGCTAAGTCAGATATCAGATCGACCTTTTCGGAATGAGACGAGGATTTCCGATTGATGAATTGTGGCAAAAGAATCCTTTAGGCGATTACGATTAGATCATAAATCTGTTTGGCCTGTTGGAATTAGACAAGAAGTTCTAATTGTTCTCTCACTTGCCTAGAAATAGCAATAGATAACCGTATTACTCTCCCCTAAAACACTCAGACATGGTGTGTTAGGCAAACTAGCCACTCCGAAAATGATTGTTTCTATCGTTCGTGTTGTACACTGTTTGTATATTGGTAAATTGCACGGATATGGCTGGAAGTATTTATCGTTATATGACTATTTTGCAGGGGACAAGGAACATTGTACATGGGTCAGGCAAATACAGTAAAACATCAATACAACGGCCACTAAATTACATCAAGTATTTTGTGTTAAACGCAGGTAGCAGCTTAAAGCAAGGTGAAACTAAAACAGAACGCTCCGTTTTACTTTCGCCTTGTTTTAAGCAGCCGTCTGCCCTAAATATCAACCAAATTAACACAATATAGTGGCCGTTATAGAGAGGTTTAACTGTATGGGCCAAATCTAGTTGCTAGAACGTACGGATCCCTCTAAACTCGTACGTTCATATCAGTATAAATGCCGAGCACTTATAAGACTTATATGGTAATAAAATAAGGCTTTTGCTCCATAAATACGCATTTCTACGCTTTTGCAAACATAGTAGACCCAGATCAGAGTCTATTCTGTTTGCTTGGGATATAATATTGATATGACTTTACAGTTTCTGCCACTGCCAAACATGTATTTGCCCATGTCCTATCATACAAATTAATCTAATTAATACTCATGATATCATTATTTCTTTCATGAATATTCATGGAGTAAAGGGTTAAATTATAGACTTCGAATGATTGATAGGCAGGGAGTATTACCATGCGTTGGTTTTCTTGCTGGGCAACATTTTGCGTATCTTTGCAAATAATTAACTTTTTTAATTTCATCGAAGCATTTCCCCCTATTCTTCCCTGCAGTACATCTTGAAATATCTTCTACTATGAACTCTACTACACGTATATTTATTTGACAGTTGTCCATCATCTTTGACGCTTACTCGGCTTTCTTTAATACATGAATATTTATGTAATAAATAGTGGTGTCATGAATAGATTTTAAAACGACATATTAACACATGAATTGGTTTGCCAAGGAGCCGTCTGATTTGGGTCTACTCTATTTAAAATAGCGTTACAGTGCGTATTTACAGAGTAAATGGTTAAAAAGAGATGGCTAAATGCGCAACATGAAAGTACATTACTCCCATATAATTGACCTAAATCAGTTTGAAATAATTTTGTAGACGTTCACGTCAAGCAATCAAAGTTTTTTATGCAATATGCTCTCTGCTGTTCACAAAAGTAATAGCTAAATTGAACCAATTTTGTCATATTTACGACGTGTGTTTCAATCTCACCAGATGCATTTGCGTATAAATCCGTAACATTTCTGCCAATCGAATGAGCAAATTAATACTTTTCCCAGTGATATGCTACATTCATGGAGCGCACGTTGAAATCGAGAATATTAGCTCCTTGGCAACATGTTAACGTCAGGTCAACTGAAGCAGACTGCCGCTGTATCACACACTTGAGTTCGGTTTTAGTGACTCTCAAAATATGTTTTACAAACCGTGCGCATATCCGATTTTATGCGTTTTGCATGATATAACATGTATTAATTTTTATTAGATTAAGTACTATTTACCTTTCGCTGCCAAACTCTGCCGTCTGCTAACTTTGTCGTCTGTTACAAATTTTCATTTTTTGATTTTCTTCATTTTTGTTTCAAAAACAGGGTAACAGTAACAAACAGTTTGGATCCTGATGAGACGCCGAGTTACTCGGCGTCTCATCTGGATCCAAACTGTTTGCATCGGTAATCACAGATCCGGCATTGGCAGCGAAAGGGTTAAGTACTACAGTAAAACGGCGATAATCCGAGGAGCGATTTTCCGAGAATATGGCCTAATCCGAGGGAATTTGTATGGTCCGGACATGAAATCTATTATTTCAATACAACTATGTACCGTGTAATCCGAGTTTCGATAATCCGATTTTTCGAGCACGCTTCTCGGTCCCTTCAATCAATTGCTTCATTAAATTACCTGCCTAATCCGAGCATGCATCGCGGACACTTCGAATTCAATTTATCACACCTCCATTGTTGATGTCTCGCGACTCCGTGTGTCCCCAGCAATTAGAGATGCCACTGTGTTAGTTTGCTACTATGTGTTAATAACACCGGCTCCAGCAGTATACACGTATGTTGACAGTAATTGTGAGCGCATAATTGTGTATAATGCATCGATTCTTTACTTATATATAAGTGAAAACGGTAAACACCATTCACAGCCGAGACGGAAGTTTCACTGTAGTTTGCTCCGTTCAACGGACCCTTCACAATAAACCCAAATTTTGTTTCAAACTATTAGACATAGAACAGTCGTAGCTTCTAACCTCATACTTATGGATTTTAGTTTGCCTAAGTTTCCATTCGTCGACATTTCATTTTAGTTTTGGTTTTGGATGTTTAAAAACAATATCGCTTCGCTCCCGTACTGTTTCGTGGTAAGAAAAATCAGGGCGAGTTGAATTAATTAATAATCGGAACACTCGGTGTTATTCGTCTGAAATACTCAATAAAGATTGTTTACTCTCGTAATAAGCGTTTGGTTGAACGAGACTTCTCTAAAAATACGCAAACATATCAATTTATCTTTTATGCATTCTGTAGGCAAACAGCACATGTATGTGCATTCACTGTACGATATATTTGACACGTTGAATCCACAAAGTATGAATTCATGGATAATCCGAGGGTAGCGGTAATCCGAGCATTTTCTCAGTTCCCGACAGTCCTCGGATTATCGCCATTTTACTGTATTTAAAGCTCTCGCTAATGAATCAGATTTATTACAATTTCATAAACAAACAGAGCACATCCTGACTGGACGGTTTTTATGTTGGTCTGTTCTGTTTGCAAAGGCGATTAAAAGGGTTAAGCCTTCTTTATATTAGGGCATTTTGACGCATCTGTAAACAGAGTAGACCCAGATCAGACGCCGTCTGATCAGGGTCTGCACTGTTTGCTTATGGTGTAATACCGATCTTATTCTTCAGCTTCTGCCTGAGCCAAAATGTCCTATGTGCATACGCCATTATAAAAATTAATCTTATTAATATTCATATATTCATTATTTCCTGCATAAATATTCATCAGGGAAAGGGTTATGGAGCTAAATCTTGTTCTAAGGCTGGCTTTATATTCTCCTTTGGATCTTTATAACATTGATACAGGTCCTGTTGTCGCTACTCATTATACAATGATCTTTCCGACACGGTTAACTGTTCAGTCTACAAATACAGTAGCACGCTCTAACGTCAATAGTTAAACACACTCCCTCAAAGTGACGTATTTTAAGTCCCCTGTTAAAGTCCATTTTGAAACCATTGTGATAAAAAGAGCATTTGCTCCATATGAACAAATGCTCTATTTATCACAGTGGTTGCAAATTTTTTTTCTAAACACATTCCTTTTGTCTCGTAAATTTATGCCCCTTCTCTGTAGTTTTATTAAAAGATAGTGTGTCTAAATAGCCTATGAGGTATTGAGTTAATTAATCAACATGTGTGTATCTAAAAGTAGATTGCTGCTGAATGCTGGATCAAAGAATAATGAAAAGCTCCTTTAGGAGCTTTCTTCATAACTTTCATCATGCATTAAGCTATCACATTCGTCTACAACCCAGAATTACCTCTTTTGGTGGTCGATCTAAAGGAATTTGACTGTACACACATACGAGTAATGAATCAATTGTTAACCTAGGGAATATAACTAGAGTAGTAACCGCTGTCGAAACTGGGGCGGTTTTTTTTGTCAAAATTGGTATTAATGATATTCTGGAAAATATATCTACAGGAATCAATTTATCAAAGAAATATTCTATTGCTCAAAATTGCTCCCGCCTCGGGATCTTTCCTGTTTCTGTAGCAGTCTTTCAGACAGAGGTCTGTCTTTCCACTGGCATTCAATTTCCCAATAAGACATGTTCTATGTTCAAACCAGAGGTCTAGGGCTTCCAGCTGAAAACTACAATCGAGACAAATTATCTTCTTGAGTGTGTTCCTTCTGGAAATTAAATTCTATTATGACATGGTGTAATTTTGACCTTTGCAGTGCCACTGGATTTACAAACATCAATGGGGTAAGTAAATGCTTGGTTTACGTTCATTGATTTTGGTCATCAAAATGCTTTCCCGAAATGCAAAGAAACTGAAAGTCTCCTGTCGGATTTAACCAAATACAGCAAAACCTCTCTATAACGGCCTATACATCACATCAAGTATTTTGTGTAAAAGGCAGGTGGCTGATATTTAGTGCAGGTGGCTGCTTAAAACAAAGTGCAAGTAAAACGCTATAGGAGCTTTCTGTTTTACTTTAACCTTGCTTTAAGCAGCCGCCTGCCCTAAATACCAACTAATTAGCACAATTTAGTGGCCGTTATAGAGAGGTTTTACTGCACATATAGCAGTGATCTGTTGATATTATGTAAATTGCAATTGACCGTAGTAGATTATGCGTCCTTAGACAATCGAGAAATGTATATTAAACAAAAAACTACATTGTACCTTTATCCAGAAATAAAAATAAGGTTTACTTCTACAATGTTTTGGTTATATATGTCTTGCGAATAAATATATAAGACATCACGTTTTATGAATGTGTAACGAATACATATGTTGTACGAATATATGTTTTATGAATACGTATGTTGTACGAATACATAGTTATGCTGTACGAATACATATCTTGTACGAATACATAGTCATGCTGTACGAATACATATGTTGTACGAATACATGTTTTACTAAATCACGTTTTATGAATGTGTTATGAGTACATATATTGTACGAATAAATGTGTTACAAATTCATACTTTTTTTTATAGATACATATATTTCACGGTTACATATACATTCGTTTGTATGTTTTACGAATACATGCTTTACGGTATATATAATGTAAACCAAGAGAACATTGTTTTTTACCTATTTTCAAATAATATTACTATGATTTTTTTTATTCCAAAATGTTTGTAAGACACTGACCTAACTTTTGCAAAGACTAATTCTAAATTTAGACTTTCGGAGGTTTTAATAAGCTAAGTCATATGTGGCATGTTATTTTTAAATCTCGCTTGAGAATAGTATGAGCAGTTCCTATAGAGATGCCATCGCATCCAGCTATTTGCCAGGTTGTAACTCTTGTATCGGTAGCAACTATTTCTTTTACTTTTCCAGCCATTTTTGGCGAGTTTGCAGTTTTGAGACGGCGTGCATGAGGCGCATCTTCTGATGACACTTCATCACTTTTATGTTTCTTACGCCACCGAGTGACTGGTGAATAAGATAATTCTTTGTTCACATACCCACAGCATATTTACTTAAAAATACATTTTGTCTGTATACCAAAACTTCAGCAGTTCTCTATATAGGACCGAAATTGGTCGGTGACAAGAGACCTTCTCGCATCCATATTAGATTTTGTGTACACGAGCAGACAATATAAATCGAGCTATTGCCTTAGCTAGGCTGAACTGACTTAAATATGTGTGGTATCAATTGAAGGTTTACACAAGCCTCTATGCATGCATGTACATTTTTACTTATTTCGTGAACATCGCGATTTAACCCTCAACTCCCTAAATACGTCGTTCCCTGTATTTGCAAATATAATAGACCCAAATCAGACGGCTCCTATATGATTATACAGTTTCTGGCAGGGTCAAACTTATTGCGTCCATGTGCGTCAATTATAACAATCAATGTAATTAATATTCATAAAACCATTACTTCTGACACGAATATTCATGCAATAAAGTATTAACAAGACGTTTGCCCAGTTGTATTCATAGTTGAACGCCTTTCGTATTCTAGATGAAATGTTACTGTAACCATGGCTTCAAGGTCGCTAATAGTGGTTCGTGGCCGCCTCTCTTATGATGCATGGTTAGAACTCTAGACCGCATGGGCAACGTCTAATGCGTCATTTAGGATAGCGTTCCACTCACTGATTAAGGTCGTTGTTACATCACGGACATTGTTGGCTTTGTGATTCATTCCCACAAGTAATGCCTAAATGTGCCCAACGGATTTCATGTCGGGGCTACACGCAGTCTCCTGTAAAACGCTAACGCCGTTTTGCTGCAGATATTCCGCTAGTGCACAATGCTGTATGTAGCCTAGCATTGTCATGTATTAGAATACAAGGTCGTGCAGTCAAAAACGGAACCATTATTAGTCGCAGAACCTGCTTTATATATATCGATCATCATTCATATTACCTTGAACAACAATCAGGTTGATCTTCATACCGCTATGTCACCTCAAACCATTATCTCACCGCCCTCAAAACGATCACGTTCAATCACGCAGTTGTTATCAAAACGCTCCTCTCGTCTCCGATACATGCGTAACCGGCCGTATACAAAACTAATTTGGAACATACTCTCGTCTGAAAAAAGCGCTCTGGACCACTAGGCACACGTCCAGTGACGATGACGTCACGCTCAGAGCAGCTGGTGGTTACAATTTGCTTTATGTAGGACTTGTCTCAACTTATGGTCACCTTGGTTTGATAGGTGCCGGGACAACACGTAAGCGTTTCAGTACGGTTTGCGGCGATATTCAATCCCAGTACTTGTGTTCAGCATTGAAGCATCGACGTCTGTGTCAACGGCACATACCGATCTTGTCCCACCGTCGTTAATTTAGGCCAACGGCATCTAGGGCGGTTTTATTGTGACCAGTTGCATTATATTGCTGCTGCAAACGCTTGTAGCTTATTCATCTGTCTAGAGACGCCAACAACGCTGATGCCAGACGCAAGTAATCTAAACACATCTGAGCAATTCTCTGGTATCCAGACAGTCTAGGGATGTTAAAATCAGCGTGGATTGAACAGTAAAGTTGTTTTAAATCGGAAAGTTGCATGGGAAGTCGTTTAGTGATAAACATGTTTTCAATACATCGATGCACGAGAGCAATGTTCAAAAATTGCATAATAGCGTATGGTCAAAATGTTGGATCAAGTTGACCTGGCCTAATATATTGTACCGTGTACCCCAGTTACATGAACTCGACATATGAAAATGTGATCCTAAACAATTGAAATTGACAGAGAAAATCGGAAACCTAAAGTGTGTGGTCTCTATACTACTCTACCTCACCATCTTATAAAGGATAAACTGATTAAATTGATAGAAAAAAAACCTTTGCCAGAGAAAATAAAATGTTCCTTGCTTGTAATGTTCAACGTTCATTCTTTTCGAATTCTGAAGTTGAAAATTACACTATGTGGACTTTCCTTGATGTTTGTAGCTCTTTAACATTTCTTTTAGATAACATATTTGTGCGCTATGGGGATACCATATATCGTCAAGTTGTTGGCATACATATAGGAACAAATTGTGCCCCTCTTTTTGCAGATTTGTTTTTATATTGCTATGAGAAGGATTTCATGCTTAGTTTAAAACCTGATACACAATCTGACATTGTTAGTGCTTTTAATAAAACGTCTAGGTATTTAGACGATATTTTGAATTTGGATAATCCTTATTTTGAAAATATGGTTTCTTCTATTTACTCGAAAGAACTTTAACAACGCGAACATATCTGACATTCAGGCTTCCTTTTTAGATTTGAATCTTTCCATCACTAATGATAAATTCTGAAAGGGGGTGATAGTTTCGTCTAAAATATACGATAAAAGGGAAGATTTCGATTTCAAAATTGTTAATTATCCTTCTCTAGATGGAGATGTTCCCCGGTCTACATCTTATGAGGTTTACATTTCTCAACTTATTCGCTTTGCCCGAGCCTGTTCTTTGCTAGTAGATTGTAATAGTCGTAATATAGTTCTATTCTCGAAATTTACCCCTCATTAGTACATATAACTGCAATTTACGGACGTTACTACAACAAGGTATTTCTCATCCAGATTGCTATGGTGATGTTATCTACAAACTTAGGAAAATTTGTGGTCATATCCATTTTCACGATTTGTTTATTAAACGCATTAAAACCTTCAGGAAGAAAGATTATGACCCTATTATATTGCAACACACTGCATGTTTGGTTATCGACCCCTTTACAGTCGGTCGCTACGCTTTCCTCTTTGCTTGCACGATGACAGGCCGATGGTAGTACTCTATGATGGTATACTCTTAAACCCAGAAATGGGATGAGCTTACCAGACTCATGTATTACCTTTTCTCTGTCGTGCCCTTAACGGCTTCCCTGCAGTTGCTCTGTCTTCAGCAAAGTCATTGAGTACATATTTGACGGACTTTCACAGTTGTTATGCTATGTTTTACATTTTGTACTGTGATTACTGTCATCTATGTTGTGGGGAAGTCCGGCGGGGATACCTTTATTTACAATGTTTGTTCAGCTAGGGTGACTTTGAGATAAGTGTGAGGTTAGGACGTCCGTAAACCGGTTTAAACCCCCAGTGGTGATTTTACTACTGACCGTGCCAAGGCGGTTCTCTCTTTGTCACCTTTACTTTTGTTTGTCTTGTGTCTTTGTGCTTGTGTTTTGTTCATGTTTGTCTCTGGTGCTCGTGTATTTGTTGGTGTTTTCTGTGTTCTTCTCGTGTATTTGTGTGTGTTTGGTTGTATGTGTGTGAGAGACATGCTGTCTATTGATGTGTTGGTGGTGATTGCGTCTTGTATGTGACCTTATACTGTGTGTGTGTATGAGTATAAATTGCTATGTTTACTGTAGGTGTTTTGGTGATGGTGGCGTTTTGTGTGTGGCTTTTCCTGCTTGACTTTACTACTTTTTCATTATTTTGGCTTTCAGTGTATGTTTTACGAATATTTGGTTTTTACGAATGTTTACGAATACATACGTTTAAAGAATTCATGCTTTCTGAGTACGAGCACATGAACATATGTTTTAAATCTGACTCAAACAGACCAAAATTTGCCTTTGAATGATTGAAAAGACCACGTGGCACAGATATGCCTTCCAATTCATCATTAGCTCTATATGCATGTATATACGGAGTATTTACGCCTCTGCGAATATAATAGACACATGTCAGAGAGTTTCTGTAGGACCAGCCTGTTTAGGGTCTGTCCTGTTTGCTAATTGGATAACATAAATGTAAAAGTAGTAAAGTCAAGCAGGAAAAGACACATACAAATGGAACCACCGCCAATACACCGACAGAAAGCAAGCAACACGCACAATCAAACACACGCACGCACGCACACAAACGCACGAGACGAAAATGATAAACACGAACAAATGCAAAAGCACGAAGACACAGACACCAAACAAACACAAAAGCAAAGGTGACCAAGAGAGTACCGTCAGTGGTAAAATCACCACTGGGGATTTAAACCGGTTCACGGACATCTAAACCTCACACTTATCTCAAAGTCACCCTAGATTAACAAATAGTGGAAATAAAGGTATCCCCGCCAGACTTACCCACAGCATAGAAGACAGTAATCACAGTACACAATGTAAAATATAGCATGCAAACTACTGTGAAAGTACGTCAAATATGTACTCTATGACTTAACTGAAGTCAGAGCAACTGCATGGATGCCGTTAAGAACACGACAGAGAAAAGGTCATACATGAGTATGGTAAGCCCATCCCGATTTAATCTGATTTGATAGTTTCTGTCATGTCCAAAATGAATTGTGTTTATGCAAAATGAATGTGGTTAATATTCGTTGACGAATACTCATGAATTAAAGGTTTAACCTGTTCCCTGTTCAATATTCGTACATGTTTTTGTTTGTATTGGTAGAAACTGTAGAGTCAGATTTACCATAATTTCATGAGCCGTCTGGGTCCATGCTTATAAAGCTTTTTAGTTGAGTCTGAGTTCGTTCCTAAGCTTTTGATTGGGGTTAGATTTGAGTTCTCAAGCTTTTGGCTCAAATCTGACCAATCAAAAACTTGTGAACGAACTCAGACTCAACTAAAAGTTTTATAAGCATGGACCCTGATCTGGGTGTACGCTTGTTGCAAATACTTGGGAAAAGCGTTTTACTTGTTTCACAGTTTTACGGTTTATTTGAATACCGTTTGGTCTTGACATCGTTACTCATTTGCTGAGTTGTCTGGGGTGGATATTTACTTTACATTTTGACCTTGGTGAAGGTGTAATATTATCAGATATGCGTGGTGTTGGGTACCCTCAAACCTAAGCCCTCACTATCCGTTTTTGGCTACTGACCGTTCGAAGGCGGTACTCCTGCTTTCACCCTATAGCCTGATTTGTTTGTATAAGGTTAATTTCTCATGTCTACGTTTTGTCTGGTATCTGTCATGTTTCCTGTTAGATGGTGTTTGGTTGCCTTGCCGAACCCAAAGTAATAGCAGAGGTAATCAATGATTTGTCCTCAGTACTGTTAAGGTTAAGTGTAACCTTCCAAATCATTGACTACATTAGCCTTTGGATCAGTTTTTGAAATCCCCGTCAACCCTTAACATGGGATAAATGCTGATGCAGAGATACAAATAAAGGTGTGTACCTTAATACTAAAATCGTCATTTATCCACCAAACCCTAGACTGTGACCACTCTTTAGAATCGTCTCGAAGAGACGATTCTAAAGAGTGGTCACAGTTAATGGTTTGGTGGAGAAATAAAGGCGCTATTTTTGAAAATATCTTAATTTACACATCTTATCTGGAGCTCTGTCAATGATGTCTGCTCCATTCTGATATGTAGCACTGTCTGACTTAATTTTTCTTAATCGTTCAAGCTTTAGATACACTATTGACCGGTCCGAGTATCGCGTTACACTGTGTCTCGCCTGGATGCTAGTTATTTGCAAATGCCAATCAGTTCCTGTTAATTTCATAGATACGCACGTATTTTAATGCATTGTCAACAGAGTAGACCAAATTCAGACAGCTCATGTAGGATCTATTTAATCAGAGTTTGATCTGTTTGCTTTTCAAATATTATAGATCTATGTACTATTATATAGTGTGTTCCATGGCAAGACAATCACTTGTTTATTATAACAGTTCAACTAATTAATATTCATGGTTCTACTAGCGTGTTAAGATTGGCATTTATGATTGTGCAAAACATGCGAAAAATCATAAACCTCCGGTGGGCTGTCATGACAGTTGCAACATCTCACGATAACACAAACTGCCATCTTAGTGCCAACTTCATGCCAGTTACAGATTTTATCCATTTCCCGTTTTGTTTCAAAGATATAATCACAGTATAAAACGGATTTGATTGGATGAAACGCCAAATTTGCAATGGTTATCAAAACTTCGCCAATAACAGTGAAGTAGGTTTTATAATAATTTATGGAGCTCTCCATACATACGCCTTTCTACGCCTTTGCAAACAGAGTAGACCCAGATCAGACGGCTCCTATAGGAACTGTCTGATCAGGATCTCCTCTGTGTGCTTATGATACAATGTAGATGTGATGTTACAAATATTCCATTGTCGATGTGCTATTATAACAATTAATCTAATTAGGCTAATATTCATTCGTCTGATCATGAGTGGTTATTAAAAGTCCATCACTACTCACGCCCCTTAACGCATGCTTAGGCGGTACTCAATTTCATAACTAACCGTATTGAAATTGATGATCCCGAAGGACCAGAAACTATAATAACACTGAGAACGAAGTACGGGGCGACATTTTACGGCCGCCACACGAGCACTTAACATCTGCTGTTGTGAAGTACATAAATTATGAAAGTAGGAGAGATCCTTCAAAACCATATTGCCTCATTAAGTTGTCATTTTAGAGAGATTTTATTGTATATGTGATTCTTCATTGAGTTAGGGTAAAATGCTAGGACTCGCCATTGAATATAATTACCATAGACAGCTATTATTATTTGAGCATGGCATAAAGATGGTTTCAAACTTGCAATTGTTAAATTTCTGAGACGTTCTCCTTTGGGAAAGGAAATTTAAATTTGATCGGACATATGGGTGCAAAAAGATGCTAGGTAACATGATAATCGTCATTTAAGAACAATACGTAATCCTCAACAGACATTTAGTTTCCTGTACTTGTGAATTTGAAGACAGAAACGTGAATAATGCCCTTGGTTTGGCATTTTTGTCACTGTTTAGCTAATTCACACAGGACTATTTTTGTCACTGTTTAGCTAATTCACACATGACTATTTTGTTACTGTTTAGCTAATTCAAGTGCCATTATTTGGTAAAGTCGCACGCGATGAGAATATTGCTGTTCTGTCGTCGTTACCACAAAGGAATGTATCGGCCTTATTGCTGCTGAGAGTAAGTGTGCCATCCCTTTCGTTTACATGCTGACTTTTATTCTAACAAGGACTCTTTGAACCTTTATGCTGTAAAATGATGTCTGCCCTAATTCTGCTCCGAAGCAAATATGACTTCCATTTCGTTCAGACCTTTGAGAACCAATACACTGGTGTTATTGTACAGCATGGATCCTGATCAGACGCCGAGTTATTTGGTGTCTCATATGGATTCAAACTGCTTGCAAATGTCAGACAGAGGAGTATGAACATGAGCTTAGTCTGAGCAGGGTTAACCCTTCGCTTGCTGAATTTTAAAATACATTTCTCCTTCTTTACCCATGCCCTGTTGTATAATTAAATATATCTTCACTGTGTACAAGTATTTCGCTGTGCAATCACTGCCGTGGAGTGCACTGGTTGCACGATCAACTTGTAAATAGTGCAGACCCTGATGAGACAGCTCCTGCAGGAGCTGTCTCATCTGGGTCTTCACTATTTACAGGTAGGTATATTGACGCGAATAGCAAGCGAAGGGTTAAGGTACTAGGTATGCTCTGTTTCTGACTATTTTATAAACCGACAAACGGCCAGGCTGAACCCAATGTTACTGTAAAAGTATTTTAGACGCATACAATGGAAGTAATATAGTAGTTTGATGTTTATGCCCCTCCCGATTTATGGGGGTATTTGTTTGGCCATGTCTGTCTGTATGTTGGTTTGTCCCCAACTTTAACGTTGGCGATAACATATACATACTTCAAACTTGGCATGCATGTGCAACTTATGGAGTCAAACATTTTTAAGGGTGACTTATGAAGGTCAAGGTCATATATCAAGGTCCAAAGCTATATTACGGGTCAGATTTATATTGGCGATAATCGGGGTCATAGTGTTTCACAAACACACATTTTTTTAAAGTGTAAGTATGTAACGTTATGTGTTATCGCAGTGGCGGACATTGTCATTCAATTATTGTTTTCCATAATGTTTAACGGTATTGACATGTTGGGCGGAATCCATCCTTGAGATGTGCAAAGACGTGGGATGTTAAGCTATCAGTAAAATCAGTAAAGCGGATTGTTCGTTTATCTTAGCAATCCTTTGCTTTCAAACTAATTCAACTACGAATTACACGGCGTCCCATCTGGACCTAAGCCGTTTGCATAGGCAATTACAAATTCCCCGCCAGCATGCAATTATTTAATGACGACACAACGTATGCCCATTCGTTCAAAAAGAGTTACGCACTCATACATCAATAGCAGTGAGGAATTATTGGCTGGTGACGCTTAATTGCTCTTTTGAGGGCAACTAACGTAGCTATAACGTTCATTAATTTATCCTTTAACCATCAGAACCACACGGGCCAATCCTATATGTATAAAGTTTGGACCAAGCGGAGGTGCGAGTAACTCTGTGCTCCATTGAGGTCCAAACCGTTTCACACTAATTATGGTTAACACGGCAAGCAATCCAAATCAAAAGCTGAATTGTTCAGCATCTTCTACTAACACAATAACAAACAACTTGCTCAACAGGATAGAGATTCATATCTAAACGACTTCCTAGAATACTATTTACAAAATGTATATCTTTTTTATCATGTCTTAACCCTTCCCTTGCTTTTCACGTCAATATACATACCTGTAAATAGTGAAGACCCAGATGAGACAGCTCCTGCAGGAGCTGTCTCATCAGGCTCTGCACTATTTACAAGTCCATTGTGCAACCAGTGCACTCCACAGCAGTAATTGCGCCGCGAAATGCTTGTACACAGTGAAAATATATGTAATTATACAACAGGGCATGGGTAAAGAAGGAGAAATGTATTTGCAAATTCAGCAAGCGAAGGGTTAATTTCATATTCATTTTAAAGGCTATTAGTTTGAGCATAGGGATAAGCTGAACCATATACTGACTTTACTAAGATTTAAGAAACTACAAAACGAGTGTCACACAGTTTGGATTTTGTTGAAACGCCGAGCTATTCAGTCGTATTTGGATTCAAGCTATTTACAAAATGTCAGTCAGATCCTCTTTAGGGTTAACACTTTATTCCATAAATATAACTTTCTACGCCTTTGCAAACAGAGTAGACTCAGATGGATACGTCTAATTATGGTGTGCTCTATTTTACTTTGATATGATATCGATATGATTCTCTTGTTTCTGTCACGATACAAAATTGTTTCCTCATAGTACCATTATAAAAAATCAGTGAATTAATAATTATTGACTGAATATTCATGAAGTAAAGGATTACTATTTTACAAACCGACCAACAGCTGTTATAAAAGAACCTGTCTCGTGTCATACGAATGTGACAGATGATAAAACAATGTGTTGAACTATCATGTACCATTAACTGGCGACTTTTTGAGATGTTATGTTACAATTCTGTTATGTTACAATTCAACTTAAACAAGCTTAAACTCTACTTTTATTAGGATTCATGCTATCTGACACTGCAATTCGTTACCTTACTGGAAACATATAGTTGAGACTTGAATTGCATTGGAATGTTCTTATTGTGTCATAGGTAAACTTATTTGCTTATGCATGTCAAATATCTAGAGGCATTGGTTGGATCGGAAAGAAGCACATGTTCGACGAGTGAATTAATCCTGTCCTTGATATAAACGCCCTTTTCACACCTTTGCAAACAAAGTAGACCAAGATCACACGGCTCCTATAGTGCCTACTCTGTTTGCTTTTGAAATTATAGTAGACCAGACTACCGATTCTATCAATAAAAATCCTATGTATATATGCCATTTTAAAACTTCAGCTAATAAATATTCGTGATATCATTATTTCTTAAATGAGTATTCAAAATCGAAAGGGTTAAACAGTCAATATATTTGGTAGTAATGAAATGGATTTAATACTTCACTTCGTAAAAGAAGAAATGAATATACAGCTGAACTTCGATAAGTCGAACTTCAAGGGACCGTACAAATTAGTTCGAGATAACATATGTTCGAGTCATCCGATTTCTCATCTGAACGATTTGACAAGACCATTGCTTAATACAGGTCTAAAGTAATGCTGAAAGCTCCTACAGGTGCTTTCAGTATTACTTTAGACCTGTATTAAGCTGCCACGTGTGTTTCTAGATATCTGAAGCGATTGATACATTTTAGAGCTCTTCTGTAGTGTTAGTTTTGGAAGGACTGGACTTTTTGTTCGAGTTCTCCCGAAGTTCGAGTTATCCGAGTTCGAGATATCGAAGTTCAGATGTACGCATTTATTTGCAAATGGCAAATCTGGAAATAGATATCACCAAATGTTTATAAGCTCCTTTTATCGGGAACACCTTTAGTTCATATTTCGTTAAGCCCTGAATACATGTTAGCAGTGACGTGCATATTATTTTCTCTAGTCAATGCTCCTTTTCGGTAGATTTATCCAAAGAGGTTGTATCTAAAAATAACTTATGCGGTAATGAGTATCTTTTTGCGTTAAAATGTGGTAAAACAGTCTATAAATCTTATCAATATTATTGACGAAACATTATACTGCTCAAATTCCCGATGTAACTATTTGATGATTCCTTGTTTCTAAAGCGGCCTTTAAGACACATTTTAGTCTGCTACTTCAATGAAATTCCAAAGAAGACATGTTCTGTTAATCCTTTCCCTCATATAAACGTGTTTTCACGCATTTGCAAACAAAGTAGACCTAGAGGAGCCGTCTGATCAGGGTCTGCTCTGTTTGCTAATAGAATTTGATAGATATGTTTCTTTACTTTCTAAAATGTCTACAATGCTCCACCTTCCATATTTGGTTATACGTATTATGTTAATGAATATTCAGTAGGTATTGAAAATTTGCTTAAATACAGAAAAGGGAAATGGTTAAGGCCCGCTTTCTACATGTAGGATAACACACAGGATAGTACGATCGTTCACAACCCATATTCCAGAGTGATTTCATCTTCAGATTGTTATGTATCGGTACTTGTAATAATACCATAGCAATAGATTTATAAAACATCAAACACAATACCATTAACAACAACACTTGCTGCCACAACCTCCAGCAAACAACAACCTAATACCATTGTGTAGAATCACCAGAACAAGGTTAGAACATGGATTATCGTGTTTTATGAATACAGTCTTGGCCATCATGCTGATTCGAACACCATATCCAATGTAATCGAAAAAATGTATTATAGCAAAATATATGTTCAGTCTGTCGGTTAAAAGAACAGCTATTCTTGTAACTATGGGTTTCCCTGGACGATATAACCAACATAAGACTCGAATTATCAGGAAACGGTATGGTTTCACCTGTATGTTTTTAATATTAAATCTTACTTACAGAGAGAAACACAGTGTGTTACAATCTGACAGATGTAATAAGAGCCAAACATTTGTTTTTGTGCGCAATATAGATATGCATATAGAGAGGTAGAAGACAGTGTTGAAATTCAATTTACCAGTACAATGTATTGCAGATTTGCACTAATATCGGGGTAATAAAGTCAAAGCGTAAATAGATGGTCTTTCAATTCCTCAATTAATATACCAATAAAAGTTTTCCTGAGTAAGACTGATTGTGCATATCGGCGATCGTTTTCAGGGCTTTACATGGATCTTATTTAACAACCTACATACGTCATGCAACATGTCGTGTTAACAAAGTCTGCTATTTATCAGCCTATTATCTGTTTTATTGAAAATATAGGCATGTTTCACATTAATGCACGCTACATACTCAATATAAATGAGGACCATTAATTCATCCTATACATCGTAACAAAACTAGAATTAACTTCCCGAAATCATTTGACTGCTCAAGGTTTATGGGAAATACGAGCTTAGGCATACGAATACGAGGGGTGTTCCAAAAATAATGTCACTTGCATCGGTGCTCATATAGCGGAAGTGCTTTTGTTCATTTTAATTTGCCCTGCCCTTCAAAATACTCTCCGCCAGCCAGAATACACCTTTTTAGCCGGTCAATCCATTTTTGGAAGCATTTTTCATACTCTTCAATGGGGACACCCATCAGGCACTGATAAACAGCAGATCCAAGGGCATTTATCGAATTGTATCTCCTTCCAGATAAATGATATTTAAGTTTTGGAAAGCGAAAATAGTCGCAGGGGGCCAAGTCTGGCGAATACGGAGGGTGCGGAAGGACGGTAACCTTCTCTGACTCCAAAAGGTCAGTCACAATACGTGCCTTGTGAGTGGGTGCATTATCATGCAAAAGTCGGACATACTTAAGTCCTGTTTTGGGGCGGCTACTTTTGTAATAGTTCTTCAATTTTCTCAGAACAACGTTTTTATAGAACTTGCCTGTGACCGTTCTGCCTTTTGGCACCGGGATTTGAATAGCTGGACCCTTATTAGTGAAAATAATAGCATACAAAACCTTCTTTACCGTTCGTATTCGTTTGGCAATACTTGGGCGTCTGGCATTTTTAGTGGCCCATATTCGGTTGGAAACCTTCCGCTTTGGTTCAAAATAGTACACCCAGGTCTCATCATCAGTGACTATATTATCAAAAGCATTTTTACTATATTTTGGGTACATTTTGAGAAGTTTTTTTTGCCATTGTGACACGCGTCTTCTTTTGCTCATCCGTTAACAAATGGGGTATCCATCTTGCATTTATCTTTCTAACTTTTAGGTGTTTCTTCAAAATTGCATGAACTCTTGCTAACGACAAGTTTGTCATTCGAGCCAATTGTCTTACGGTGAATCGAGCATCAGTTTTGAGGATATTTTGGATTTTTTCTATGTTACCTTTGGTCGTAGTTGTTGCAGGACGACCTGGGCGAGCAGCATCTTTCAGTTGCTGCTGCCCAGCACTAAATTTAGCTACCCACCTACAAACAGTCCTGTGGGACATTTGGCCCTCCCCATAAATGTCACACACCTCGCGGTGAATATCTACAGCCTTTATGCCGAGTAATGACCTACCTTTTATATAGGCCCTAATTTCAAGAACATTTTCAGCTCGGTTTCCTGTCATTTTGTGTATAGTCTAACGAATAGGCTATGAAACGATGTACACTGTACCGAGGCAAGTGAACGTGTGGACGAGATATTTACCTGCGTCACGAGCCAGTGATCACTCAATCGACACGAGGTGGTTTTGTGCATGAATTGCACGATTTCCGCGAAATAAAGCACAGATGCCATTATTTATGGAACACCCCTCATTATGTACGCTGAGGCAGCTCATACGAATGTAGTAAGTCATGCGGTCTGGATCCCAAGTGAACATGCTTAACCCTTCGCTTGCTATTCACGTCAATATACCTACCTGTAAATAGTGAAGACCCAGATGAGACAGCTCCTGCAGGAGCTGTCTCATCAGGGTCTGCACTATTTACAAGTTGATTGTGCAACCAGTGCACTCCACAGCAGTGATTGCACAGCGAAATACGTGTACACAGTGAAGATATATGTAATTATACATCAGGGCATGGGTAAAGAAGGAGAAATGTATTTTAAAATTCAGCAAGAGAAGGGTTAACACTATCATTCAGTGTCCAGGCTGTATGAGAGGGTAATGGTGAATCAAATGACAAACACAGTAAAACACTTCTAATCCAGATGTTTAATTACAGTATAGTTCATTTCAGGGAGATTACTGCTTTGCCTGTTGAATATTCAAGAAATAATGACACCGTGGATATCTGTTAGCTGAATTGTAATACTGGCATATGTACACAGAATTGTACACATAATTGTTTGGTTTAACCCTTTCGCTGCCAATGCCGAATCTGTGATTACCTATGCAAACAGTTTGGATCCAGATGAGACGCCGAGTAACTCGGCGTCTCATCAGGATCCAAAATGTTTGTTACTGTTACTATGTTTTTGAAACAAAAATGAAGGAAATCAAAAGAATGAAAATGTGTAGCAGACGACAAAGTTAGCAGACGACAGAGTTTGGCAGCGAAAGGGTTAAGTACAAACTGTAGAATAAGATATTTTTGTAATTCATAACCATGCAAAGCCTCCCATAGCAGTCGCCTGACCTGGGCCTACTCTATTTGGAAATGTGTGAAAAAGCGTTTGTATGATGGAAAGGGTCAATGTCATAAGTAAATACCCTTTTGGAGCTTTCTGCATGACTGTCATCCAGCAATAAACTGCTACTAGTCTTAAAGACTAGCTTTGATACTAATTTAAACGACGAGTTTTAGAAAAGAGTTCCCTTGTAATCAATTAGTCTATACAAGTACAGTGTTCATTTTGAGTTTACATGTAATATGTCACACATAGTTCAGCTTGTTTACCAATGATAGTGTGGATCTTTAATGGTGTAAATGCTCGTGCTCCAACAAGGTGGGATACCTTGTCCGTTCGCTCGTTCGTACAGACGTCTCACAGGTTTTGTTTGTCAGAATCCTGCTACATCAATGGGAGAATTTACTTAAAACATTCACAGATTACTGCATGTATTTTTACAGATATGTACAATGACGAATTTTAGAACAATTCCGTATTACAAACTTTGGAAGAGACAGGTTGTTTAACCCGAGTTTTGCCGAACTCAGAGTTATCCGAGGTCGAGATAGCGAGGTTCCATTGTGTGCCCATGATCCTCACTACATGCTTAACCCATTACCTCATAGGCTATAAGTCCTACCTCTTTGGATATATCTACCGAAATGGAGCATTAACTAGAGAAAAGGAAATTCTAGAATTTTGTAGTTTGAAACCATTGTGATAAATAGAGCATTTGCTCCAATAGGAGCAAATGCTCTATTTATCACAATGGTTTCACAAAGTGACTTTTACAGAGTCGTGAAAAGTCGTCAATATCAGGGAATGGGTTAACCCTTTTCTCTATGAATATTTATGTAAGAAATAATGACGACATGACTATTAATTAGATTATTTTTATAATAGCAGATGAACACGGGAGTTTTTGGCCATCTATATTATATCACAGGCAACGAGAGCAGACCCTAATCTGACAGTTCCTACAGAAGCTGTCTGATCTGGGTCTACTATGTTTGCCAAAGGCGCGGAAAGGGGTATTTATGAAGTACACGTTTAATGTCGGTATCCGTAATTTGCTTAAGTGAAAACTACTTAGTGTCTTTTATAGCGGAAATGGTTTTCATTGACATTGAAATAAATAATAATTTGTTTTATCATAAACATGGAATTATCTTCTGGAAATGACAATACCCGAGACAACTGCAATTATATTCGAGCAAAATAAATCTTAACTGCCATGGAACTATCACCCAGTCTTTAGGAGTTTTCGGGAAAGGGATTTGATTAGACAATTGGAATTGCATGCTGTGTCATTTTACGACAGGCAAGTACTCCTAAACATACCTTCAGTTTCCTGTACATGTGATTTGAAGGCCAAAAACCCCTGAAAATGCATTCTCTTGTTCTCATGGGATAGACTGAAAGCAAACAAAGTAACTGTAAATGTCATCAGTATATTCAATGCTTCGAATTTCGGAAAATTGCTTATTTATAAGACTGACCTTTATATAATTATCATGTTTGATATGTTTTCTATAGTGTAGGGGCCTTCGTGACCGAGTGGTTATGGTCTTCGAATGACATTCACTTAGTCCCATTGTGGTTCGAATACCAACCTGTGCATTTGATCTTTTATGCGAATAGGCTTTTCAGCTGAATTGCGGTATGTCGGTGTTTCTACCTAGGAGTTCTGCGCACGAAACAATGTAATGTCTTCCTACACCCGAAATTAGTTGGACGTCGCAATATGCCTGAAACACTGTTAAAACGTCGGAATACCCAGATACAAACAAACGTGTCTGTAATGTTTCAGCTTTGTGGGTATAATGAGGTTTCCACCGAACAGTTACCCAAGTTATATACTAAGAAAATCGCATAAACAAGAAGCAAGTGGCACACAGTTTACTCTACACGTCAGGCGTGATGTTCTACCATTATCAGTCTGAATGGTTGTAAAATGAACAAAGAGAAAATTAAGACGCGCGCACAGAACTCGATATTCAGAATGTAAGCATTGACCGAGTGTCAAACAGCTTGAATCCTGATGAGATATCGAGTCACCCCGCGTCACATCAGGCTTCAAATCATATTAAATGAAAACTAAATGATAAAAAAATACAGTCGATGCTTATTAAAACGTGGGGATCTTCGTTCTTTTATTGTATCACTCGAAATTTTGTTTCTATACACACTATAAAATTGCAACACCCTTTACAATGAATACATTAAATGAATGGTACCAGGTTGGTGTTTGTGTTGTTACAATAATAGCTTTCATTAACATGTACTGAGGATCTAGGGGTCGTTGTAGCCATATCCTTTTGAACTCAGGAAGGAACAATTTGATTTGTCGTAAATATATGCATTACCTCTTTAATATATTTGTATTATGTTACACCTATCATATGAGCATGCAGGAAATCAATTTGAACACATGTGGGTTATAGTTTGGAGTTTGGTTTATAAACATATCAGCAGTTATATGCCTCCAGGTTGAGTTTTACATTAACCTTTAGCCTGCTACGGGCGAATGAGTGAATACCTATGCAAACAGTTTGGACCCAGATGAGACGCCGAGTAACTCGGCGTCTCATCAGGATCCAAACTGTTTGACTCCCTGGTTGTATTTTGGTAGACAAATTGATTATAGCTTGACATTTGAAAATGTAGTAGGTGAAAAATTATATAAAGATAATTTGCTCAGCAGGCTAAAGGTTAAGCTTCTACCTGTCGTAAACATCCATAATTAAGCTTATAGTAGGTAGTGTCTGTAAACAGGGGTTTATGTATACCATCACTTACAGGATTCTCCAAAAAATTATATTACAAATAATATGTCTCCGTTGTGCGACATGATATAAGGACATTAATTCTTGACCCGCTATTTTGGATTATCTTGTATATCATTCACTTTAATTCCCACACTTGACTTACACTTCATGGAATGGCATTTCAATTAATATTATGGACATATCATTCATTGCTAGCTTCGGAACACTTATCAAAACAGCCATAAAAACATAAACCACAAAACAGAATGCAGGTGAGTCCTGGGGTCTGATACATAGGACAGGAGCGACCTGTCGCAAAATAAGTATGATAGATAATATTTTGGAAAACGTTCATATCACCAAATGAAAGAAAATAAACTCTGAAAGTAGGTGTCATTCGAAAGCAAAAACAGCATTGCAAAAACAAAATACAGACTCGGTTTTATTGAGTATGTTGATAAGTAGTTATTAAAAGCGCAATACTACACACACCCCTTGAACCAGCTTAAGCGGTGTTCAATTTTCATAACTAATAACATCGAAACTAATGACCAGGAAGGACCAGTAAATATAACAACTCTGGTAATGAAGTACGGGGCGACTCTTTAAGGCCGCCTAACTAGCACTTTACACTTGATTGCTGTTGTGAATTACATAGGTTTTACTTCTCAAAATGTCAAGGGCTATTTTATTTTTCTATAGCGGTCTTTCAGACTCATTTTCCTACCACTAACATTCAGTTGTCCCTTAAGGCACATCGAAGGTAAACCTGCAGAAATTATTATCCATGTTGCGAACACGTGCTGCTGACCTTTGAAAATAGTTTGAATCCAGACGGCATGCTTCATCAGAATCATAACTGTTTGACACTTTGATTGCATTTTCATTATCAAACATGAAAGAAAACTAATATTTGGCAATATGATAATGCAGTCTATTGTCAAAACTTATAAAGGTTAAATATTGTTGTTACAGCAGTTATTCGCTAAGCGTTCGATCTGCTGAACTAATCAGAAGCCCAGCGCATTGAGATAGAGACCGGTACCTATTATATTGTCCTTAACCTTTCGGGGCCAAATTAATTTCATTTGCTAAAGATTATCGTTTGCCTCACGTTTCAAAGTTGCGTGTTCTTCGATTTGTTATGTGAATATAATCAGTTTCACCTGATTGAAATAACTCTCCTCTGGATTCAAACAGTGCAACAGTTATCACGCATTAACCTATGGCGGCGAAAGATTTAACCATATTTAACCATATTTCTATTCAAAACTTACTTAATCTGGAGAAATTTGTAGTCATGTATATTCGTTTAACTCTTTCACTGCTAAATTTTGTCGTCTGCAAACTTTGTCGTCTGCTACAATTTTCATTTCTTTAGTTTTCTTATTTTTTTGTTATAAAAAAGCAGTAACAGTAACAAACAGTTTGGATCCTGATCAGACTCGTCGTCTCATCTGGATCCAAACGTGTTGTATAGGTAATCACACATGCGAAATTGGCAGCGAAAGAGTTAAACATTATAGAAATTATACACACGGTGTCAAACAGTTTGAAATCGGACGAGACACCTGCCAGATTGGTCTTGATGAGAAGCTGAGTCACCGAGCGGGACATCTGGGTTGAATCTCGTTACTCATTCTAGAGTGAAGGTCTAACATATACAAACTACAGTTGAGATTCGATATTTCGAACTCGGATAAGTTATACTTTGAGATAACTCGAAGTAAAACTTCAGTCCTTCCAATATTTACATTACAGAATTGTTCTAAAATGTATCACTACGCGTATCTAGAAACACAATGGCACTGCATTTCTTTAGACCGGTATTAAGCTGTTAACTTGTCCGGAATAGAAATCGGATGATTCGAACTTGTTATCTCAAAGTAAATTGTATGTTCCTTTGAAGTTCGAAACATTGAGATATAGATATTATCTTGTGGATATTGTGTAATTGTGACGTTTACAGTGGTGTTAGTAAACACATTCAAAGCCATTTTGAAGATGATTATAGCAGATTATAGTGAATCTTCAGTCTTTGACAGAAACTGTCTAAGAAACAAACCCGTTTATCATGATGTAAATATCATTATATGGCGAAGCTATGATTTTGAGCAATATTTTAATCATCTCTGTTCTGTTCCATCTTTTGAGAATCTATTGACCAAATGTCGAATTACTCAGCGTCTCTGCATAAAAGACACATATTATCACTCGAGCAACATAAAATGAAAAACAGTTTCAAAATTCGATTATTACATTTTAAAACGTTCTCTTTTGGGAAAGGAAATTGTAATTTATTCGGATAGATTCAAGGTAACATTTTATGATAAAATGTTTAGATTATTCACGACATTTAAACAACAAAACAAGTATTCCTCAACTGACATTCAATTTCCTGAACTTTTGAACTGAAAGATAACATAACATTACATTTGTGACAGGACACAAAGGACCATTTTTGTCACTGTTAAGCTAAATCTCACAGTATCGTTTTTGTCATTGTTTTTGTCATTGTTTTGCTAATTCGAGTGTCATGATTTGGTAAAGCAATGGTACATGTAATATTCAATTTATCGTCGTTGCAACTAGAGCCTGATAATATTCAATTTATGTCTATGCTGCCACAAGGGTCTGAAATACTGCTGCAGAATTCTGACACTATTGAACAACAATTTTCGTATAGACTTTTGTTTACCGTTTGAAACGACACTTGATGACACTAACATTCAGTTATCATATAAAATGTTTGTTTCCATTACTTGTGGTTAGCTGTGATTGGCTGTATTTAATTTGTCATGGCCAATGATAAATAAATTAGGCGACGCCTTGTCGGGACTACATTCTCCTTGTAGAATGTTGAGTGTATTTGTCCGCATATATATGAATCGGTATTATATGTTGAAAATAAATTGATTTGTGAATATTGTTTAATTTCTTTCTTACTCGTACATTCAGTAGTGATATTAAATTATAAGTAATACATAGACTAGTTTTCGTTTTCATGGAGGAATGAAAACAACTTGGTCACACTTTAGTATAAAACCGCTTAGCGGTTATATACAGTGTGGCCAAGGTTTTTCATACCTCCATGAAAACAAAACATATTATATGTATTCCTTAATTATAGCAACATTTACGCTGCTCAAAGGTTACTTACATTCGGTTCATTTGAACATTTGGGAAACAAATGACCGATTGTCAAAACGTTTGGAGACTTATTAGACGCTGAGTTACACGGCATTCAAGCTGGACTAAGTTTTTTGCATAGGTACTCACAAAGTCACAGGTATCATGTATATATTTAACCCTTTTACCACCGAAGTCGCATAAATGCACCACGACAAATAGTGCAGCCTCAGATCAGACGCCGCATTGAAAAGGCGGCGTCTGATCAGGGATTTCACTGTTTGTCTCAGTCTCTATTTCCATATATGTGCTTTATTCCTTTGAATTTTGCATTACATGTATATATATTAATACGCCCCACCTTTTATTTATTTTTTTAAAAAAAGGCGTATTGATGGAGTAAAGACCATGAGTCCACGAGTAGACGGTTCCTGTAGGAGATTTGAGATCAAGGTCTGCTCTGTTTGCTTGTGAAATAAATATACATGATTCCATACTCTCTGTCGTATAAATGCATTGTTCGTACCACCATTATAACGTTTTAGTTACCTTATATTAATGTTGTTACTACGACTTGCAACAATATTCATGGAGTAAAATCGCGCTACATTGTATTAGGATTAAAACTGTTTAAAATCTCATTTTAACTGAAAAACTGCTTAAACAAGGATATAGATACCATAAACTAAGAAAAACTTTCTCTAAATTTTACTATCGAAATCTCTCGCTTATTGGCAAGTACAAATGTAATCTCATGGTGTTTCTGCGCCACGGTATTTCACATCCTGAATTTTATGGTGATGTGATTTACAAACTTCGTAAAATTATTGGACATACCCATTTTCTCATTTTGTTCATCAAATATATAAAACAATTCATTAAAAAGGGATATGATCCTGTAGTACTACAACATACTGCATGTTTGGTTGTGAACCCTTTTACAGTTGGCAATCACGCTGGCCTCTTTGCATGTACGCCGACAAGAAAGGTTTAGTACTCTATGAAGGCGACCTCTTAAATCCAGAAATGGAAGGAGAACGTCGGATATCTGTACTATTTCATTTTTGTCGTACCCTTTATTACTTTTCTACAGTTACTCTGTTTGCAGCTCAATCATTGAGTACACTAGCGATAGGTGGATACAGTATGTTCAATTAAATGTTTTTTTGTTATACATGCACTTTACCACTGTATTTGCTGTCGCGGTTGTTGTAGATTAGTCGGAGAGGGGATACGTTTATTTACACTGTTTGTCTTTTAGGATGGGGATGGAATAAGTGTGAGGTTGGGCGCCCATAAACCGGTTTAACCCCCCGGTGACTTTTGTCACTGACCGTTCCAAGGCGGTACTTCCATCTTCCTCCTATTGTATGTGTGTTTTGTCTTTGTGCGTCTCTTGTTGTTTTTTCTACTTATGTACATTTGCTGTTTCCTTGTGTTGCTGTTCGGGCGGGTGTTTGTTCTGTATGTGGTGTTTCCTGCATGACTCATTTTTGTACTTTTAAAGTCTGTTATTCGGCATATTAGTGAACAAAATATTTTGAGATTTGAAATCAACAATATTAATTGCTTATTGCTTGATCGACAATCACAACGCTGATGAAGACTGTGCGATACGGTAGAACATTCAAAAGAAAGTAAGCTAATTCTTCTGAAATATTACACTCCATTTGACAATGCCGGAAGAAGAGAACATTTTACATCATTGAATTGCTTATTATGTTTAAGCTAAACATATTTGCTTGCGTATATATCAAACGAATTTATATCCATAGGTATTGGTTGAACTGGAGAGAAACTCAGACCTAGCAAATCAAAAATACGATTACGAGTATTAGCTCTGTGGCAAATTAAACGAAGTTAACATATGACACTTGTAACTGTCAAGTAGGGTATGTATGCACTGAATTGTCAAACAGCTAATTTATGTTTAGATATCATGAATTATTTACAAGCCGATTTATTGTAGACATATTTAGACCATTTCTCATTTCTCAGAATTTTGTCATACACACATGTTATAAATTAAGTATAGTTATACCCTGATATTTTGCCTTTCGAAGGAGTTGTCTGATTAGGGCGAATGCTGTCTACATTAGTACAGTACCATTAAAGTGATCCCGAACATAAGTAGGGGAACGAATTACCTATGTCGGAAAACCTAGAGTTCTCCCTCTGTTTAATACCATTTACGGTATAGTTTGGTAAAGCCTTCTGTATAAAGTAAAACCCCTCTAATTCTGTCATTAAAAAAAGGTTAAATATCGGGTCTTAGAGGCATGTGGTAGCTCGATGCAGGATGAAAGTTGTGCGGAAAGATCCTATAGGAGCTGCCTGTATTACTTTCATCCAGCTTTAAGCAGCATATGCTTCTAAAGACACACAGTGATGTTTAATCATTGAATGGTCGCATCAGATGGGATTTTATCGTTTACTGCAAATATTATTTCTATTATTGAACAAAACATTCATTACCCATTCCCCTATGGAATGATTTCTTGTTTCAAACAGAGCTTAGTCTACTGCTTAAATTAAATTTGCAAAGAAAATGAAATGACACATTATGTACAGTTCCAATGTCTAGGATGATATAATAGTACAATCGTTCACAAATCATATTCCAATGTGCTTTCATCTTGAAGTTGTAATGCGTTTGTACTTGTAAAGATAAACTTTAGTTAAGAATTGATTTATAAACAAAATGTAAACAACAACTGCAAATAGCTCAGCTCCAATCAACACAACCAACCAGATACCATCATTACCACAACACTACCAACGAAACCCCCAAAAGAACATCCTTGTGAAGAATCACCAGAAAAGGTTTATTACATAGTTTACCTAATCGAGTTTCATGACATAGTCAATGGCCACGCTGTTGATCAGAACACCATATCAAATATATTCCTTAACCCTTTACTCCATGAATATTCATGACTGTAAGAAATTATGATATCATGAATATGAATTTGATTAATTGTTTTAATATCACATAGACACTGGAGTTTCAGACCATGCCAGAAGCTGTAGAATCTTACATAAATTATATCATAGCAAACAGAACAGGCCCTGATCAGAAGCCCCCTACAGGAACCATGTGATATGGGTCTACTCTGTTGGCAAAGGTGTCGAAATGCGTATTTATGGAGTAAAGGGTTAAATGTAATATACGACATATAAATATATATTGAGTGCATCTGTTACAAAGAGCATCCAGTGTTATAAATGTTAATTGTCTTTGTCGATATGGCCAACGTAGGACACGAGGCAACAGGTAATAGAAGAGCTGCGCCTGTATTTATTTAAAATTAAAGATAAAAAATGAGTTATTATGTTGTACAACTCTTTATCAATTTACAATAAGACAGTAAGAAAAGTGCCAACATTTGTCTTGTTGACAATTTGGACAGGAACAAAGAGGTAGAAGATAGTATTCGAATAAGAAGTACCAATAAAATCGGTACAATAAGGTTTATTTGTATATAGAGAGCATTTCAATTGCTTAATTGAAATGTCAATAAATTTGATCCCAAATAAGACTCTATCAATTATCCATTACAGGACCCTAAATGGATTTTATATTACAACTTGCATATGTCATGCAATATACCGTGTTAACCCTTTGCCTGCTATAAAACCATGTCTGATTAACTATTACGCTGCCAATGGGCCATGTGTCATTACATACGCAAACAGTTTGGATCCAGATGAGACGCCGAGTAACTCGGCGTCTCATCAGGATCCAAACTGTTTGTTACTCTTACTATTTCATGAAACAAAAACGAAAGAATGAAAACTTAACAAAGCATAATGTTCAGACGACAAAGTTTGCAGACGACAAAAGTTGGCAACGAAAGAGTTAATCTCCGATCCGTTACAATCTTCACCTACTTTCGATTCGTGTAACCTTTTGAGAAGCTATTAAACGGGTGTCAAACGGTTTGGATCCCGATTAGACACCACTTTACTCGGCGTCTCGTCTTGATCAAGCTGTTTACAATTGCAGTTAGGTCGCGCTTAGCCGGCAACAGGTTATCAAAGACTGTTATAACATCGGTTTTATTTACTTAACCCTTCGCTTGCTGAATTTTAAAATACATTTCTCCTTCTTTACCCATGCCCTGTTGTATAATTACATATATCTTTAATGTGTATTTCGCTGTGCAATCACTGCTGTGGAGTGCACTGGTTGCACAATGAACTTGTAAATAGTGCAGACCCTGATGAGACAGCTCCTGCAGGAGCTGCCTCATCTGGGTCTTCACTATTTACAGGTAGGTATGTTGACGTGAATAGCAAGCGAAGGGTTAAACACAAATAGAAATAGTTCAGACATACTGAACATGAATGAGGTCCATTTATTCATTTTATACGTCGTACCAAGTAATTGAAGAACTTTCCGAAACCATTTACTTAAGTTTATGAGAAACAAGAGCTTAAATGCACCAACATATTCGCAGACTCAACCTTAAAGAATGGTATACACCCTGCTAATGGTCACTAAGTGAACTTGTTAGAGTATCAAGAGTGCATTAGAAGGAATTGGTAAAACAATTTTCATCCACAGTACAACTCCTCTAAACATTTAGTAAAGAAGTATTACATTGTTTTCTGACAGATGGCTGTTTAATGCCGGGGTAAAGTCATGGTTAATAAGGTTATAAGGAGCGCTAAGCTAACAGTTTATATGTATATAGGAGCATTCTGTTTTATTTTCATCTTGCTTTAAGCAGCCACCTGCCCTAAATACCAACTAATTAACACAATTTAGTGACCGCTATAGAGAGGTTTCACTGTATACGAATTTGAACGACTAATTAGAAGAGATAGACAATAGAGACACTCTATACCAGTGGAGGTTTTATGATGGGCTACCAATAAATGTGCCAATTTTAATTCAACTTGTTTTACCAGTGGGAGTGCGCAATTTACTAATACCGATTTGTTCCATAATTGTACAGAATATTTCAACGGACTTAGTTCTTGGCATGATCTTATCCATTAAATATATTAGTAATTAACTATTTACTTAAATATGTATATAAATGACACGCATTAGCGTCATGTAAAATGAGTGAAAGGGCAGTTTGTTTAAAGAAAAGCATCAAGGTGACGAAAAACCTACGAATTATCACTTAAAATTGCGAAGGTTCGCGATTATGTTTGCCCGCGTTTCAGACATTAGTGTGTGTGTGTGTGTGTTTTGTCTCCATTCCGTATCAATCGTAGCTACTCGGTGGTGTTCCCATTGGGTCCCCGAGGTATTCTGATAGTTTTCAGCATATCAACAATACTTTGCTCCAGTAAAAACTTACCAGTGGCGATGTAGGCCGTTATTATAGATTCCCAAATGCACCTTACAATATAAGTAGTTCTGGGAAATTTTCGACAAATGGTCCAAACAGTATTACAGTAGAACCTGATCTATATCTATTCCGGGTTTTTTTTCTCTAAAAATACGCCCTAAAACCAAGTAAATTAACGGATTTTGTGAAGTACTACTTTACATTGCGTATCATGACTTCCGTATCTAATAGCAACAAACTGCAGCATAAAAGCGTGACACCATATGACGTCATTTGTTATGACAACCACAAACGTTAAGTTTTGGCGTAAAATATAAATGACTGAGTGACTACAAAACAACGTCTTCGGTTAATTAAATAGGCTTTTAAAATGTTTATATGATAAATAGAATTTCATATTCGTGCTAATTACTTATATTAAGTTTAATTTGTAAGGTTGTATCCTATAGAAATGTTGATTTAATTCTGTAAGAGTTTGTTCCCTTTCATTAATTTTACCTAATCGCACGTATGAATACACCAGACAAGGGGTGTTCCAGATAAGGATTTCTAGTACGGCTATTTTTAGTAACTCAGCTTATCTAGCACGCCTGAGAAGCGAGAAATTGATTTATGCCATTATGAATAAGGGAATATCAAAGGGACAACATCAATTATTATTCGAGCAGCTATCATCCAATTTTGTTCGTTGCGTTTCCAAAAGAAATGAATCTGATCTGACAGTTACAGCAGACAGTTAATGCTATTCTACGCAACACAGGTATTCGTAAACAGACGTTCAGTTTTCTGGACTTGTGACTTGAAATACGCGAAACTGAATATTGCTTTTTGTGCTCATGGGATCGACTTTCAACAAGGCAATAGCGAAAATTGTAACTCTAAATGTCATCAATTTTCCTTAAAATTGGCTTGCCTATCCTTTATCCAGGCAGACCTATTGTATCCGCAAGCCAATCACCGACAGAAAATATATCGAAGTACCTTGATAGTATATTGAAGCCGCATATGATGAAATTACCTTCCTTTATAAAAGATACGAGTGACTTTATACATAAGATCAAATATATTACACTTAAAAGTAAAGAAACATTTTTAGTAACATTGGATGTTTCTTCATTATATACAAATATCCCTCATGCAGACGGTGTAAACGCGTGTTCATATTTCTTGGATAGAGATGGCACCAACTGTAATTTAACAAGTAGTCAAATATCTAAGCTTTTGAAACTTGTGTTGGAAAATAATTATTTCAAGTTCAATGATGAGGTTTACCTTTAAAAATGCGGTACAGCAATGGGGAGTTCTATGGCTCCTAGTTACGCATCGCTTTTCATGGGTAAACTTGAACAGGACTTCCTTAATTCACAAGGTATCAAACCAACCCTATGGCTTCGTTTTCTTGACGATATTCTGTGTATATTTGACGGAACGCGAGAGGAACTGGACAGTTTTATAACGGATTTAAATAATTTCCACCCTTCCATAAAATTCACAAGTAGAATATCACAGAAATCCGTTGAATTTTTGGATGTTCTTGTATCTAAAGATGATTCAATGCATTTAAAAACTGATATTTATGTAAAATCAACAAATAATCACCAATACCTGCATTATTCCTCCTGCCACCCTAAAGCCTGCAAGGACGGTATACCGTTCAGTCAAGCAAAACGATACAGGAGAATTATCTCAAACAATGAATCATTTAAAGAATCCTTGAACCACTTACGTGAGTTTTTCTCCAACAGACTTTATCCATCCACAGTAGTTAATAGTGCCTTTGGAAAGATCACTCAACTTTCACAAAATGATGCACTGATGCCGTCGTCAAATAAGGAATTTAATAATAGTGTCATTCCTTTTGTGGTCACATATGATCCGTCTTTGCCGAATATAGGTTTAGTGATAAATAAATATTGGGACTTACTTAAGTTATCAAAAAATGAAAATGTGAAATATGTTTATGATAATTACAGACCAATAATAGCTTACAAGAGACCGCGTAATTTACGGGATCATTTAGTGCATTCAAATTTTTCTTCCCAACAACATACTTGTGCATCCTCGATTTGTAATAGAAATAGATGTTCTCATTGTAAGAATATAATTTCAAGTTCTTCCTTCACGAGTAATATTTCAGGTGACACTTATAACCTTAGATGTAATACCAATTGTTCTACAAGTAATGTCATTTATTTGATATCGTGTAAGAAATGTAACATACAATATATTGGTCAAACTATGCAACCTGTTTCTAGACGTATGAACAGCCATAGATTCGATATAAATGGTTTCATCGATTCAAGATTTTCTACCACTGTTGCAACACACTTTAATTCTGAGAACCACTCTTTAGATGACTTTACATTTATGCCTTTCGATATTGTTAATGATAATTTAGAACGACTTTGCAAAGAAACATACTGGATCCATAAAATGGACACTCTTACACCAAAAGGTTTAAATGCAAAAGCTATATTTGATATCTAAAAGTTATATATGATATCTAATTGTTCTATTAAATATACTTGATACACATATTTTCCTGTTAATTAACGTAACGTTACAGAGGCATACAGTCGTTATTTCCTATTTTTGGTTTTTATATATATATCTCTATAGGAATTATTCGTATTCTTGCAATCCGCCTGTATGCATTTTCAGACATTCTTAACCCTTTCCTCCTTGAATATTCATGTAAGAAATATTTATGCCAATAGTATGAATTACTCATAACTATTTTTTATTATCAGCAAGCAGAGCAGATCCTGATCAGATGGCTCCGATATGAGCCGTCTGATCTAGGTCTACTCTGTTTGCAAAGGCGTAGAAATGCGTATCTATGGAGTAAAGGGATAAACTCGTCGTAACGTTACGTTTAATTTTCCCGCCATTGTTTATACGATGACGTCACTTCCGTGACGTTAAGTATATTATAGTTGTTATGCACTGATGAAGATGTAAATCGAAACATGTATGCAGTAAAATAAAAAACGTGTTGGTTGTTAATTTATCCCATATCAATTTTCCTTGACATTATGGACTTCCGTAATTCAAGGCTTCGAAATTGGATAGAAAGTGTAATTTTTTGGACTGATCTTTATTTAATGCTCATGTTTGGGATTTGTTCTATGATGTATCGGTTTTGTTGGTAGTGTGAAGTTACTCCTGTTTCAACTTTAAGAAAATCGTATAAACAAGGAAACTAGTGTACCTCATGTGTTATTTTTTACCAATATGTTTCAAACCCGAGCAGAATCTTGTTCTGTAAAAATGACATTAATATCGTTTGATTAATATTCAAACTGCAAAATGTAAGCATTGGTTAGAAAATTCATATCATATGATAGCATTATAGTAATGTCGGACATCCTTTATTGGCTACTGACCGTTCCAAAGCGGTACTCCTGCTTTCACCGTCTGGTCTACTTTGTTTTATTATATGGTAAATGTTATGTCTTTTTGTGCGTTTAGTCACATTTTGTCTTGTAAGTGTGTTGTTTCCTGTTTGACGATGCCCTTTTGTGTGTGGCCCTTCCTGTAGAACTGTTTCCTCCACTTTTAATAATTGTCAATATATTCTGAAAGTGGGTGATCCTTCGAAAACAAACGTAGTAATGCAAACGTGAAAATTGCAGACTCGGTTTTATTGAGTCTGTTCATGAGTAGTAATTAAAAGTGCAACACTACTCACGCCCCTACCATCGGTTTAAACAGTATTCAATTTTCAAAACTCATACCATCAAAACTAATGATCCCGAAGGACCAGCAAATATAACAACACTGAGAATGACGTACGGGACGACCTTTTACGGCCGCCACACAAGCACTTAATACCAGTTTGTTGGAATTAAATGCAATGATCTCAATAGACTACTGCACATGTTGAGTATGAATAATGATTGCCGTGCTTGGATAGAGACAGTTTTTGTTCATATATCGAGAACATGTACCATTTAATATATGTTTAGCCGAAATATAATCAAGTACATACATTTTTAGGACTTATAAGTACAGTGGTAAATACGCTATTCCTACCCATTTACCCGTTTTTCTACGCGTAAGAAATGGGTAGTGAACGGTTAACGAACGGTTAACGAACGGTTACGCGATAAACGGTTTACACGCGTTAAACGCGTAAAGAAACGATTATACCAAAGAAGTTGCGGTAGGTGCATAAATTTTCCGTTTCATGCGGAGATTTCGGATCTTATCGATGATAGTCGTTTTCAAAAAAGTCCGAATGAAACGGGTTAGCCAAAATAAGAATCGATTCGTCACTCAACGAACGTTCGGCTAGTGTCGACGATTTGCTCATTTAGGTAACGATATTTTCTTAAATTTTGTTTGTACAAAGCTATAATATCAGATATCCACTGTATATCAAACAAATGGATTGAAGAATTAGTTCTTTTTAGTAGGTTTCTACATTTCAGATAAAAAAAAACTGTCACAAAGTAAACCACCAACTTTTGGATCTAGAATGAAGAAACCTACTAAAGAATTCAGATCTATTCTATTCCTTAACCCTTTCCCATTTGAATATTTCTGTCAGAAAAAATGACATCATGAGTATTTATTAGATCTTGCTGAATTTAACAACGGCATAAGTGCACACGCCTTTTTGATATTTGTAGAAAATATAGTCAACTCTATTAATTTATAATTTATAAGCAGAGTGTGCCCTGATCCGACGGCCCCTACAAGAGCCTTCATGTCTAGGTTTACTCTGTTTGCAAAGGCGTTAGAGTGTTAAATCCATGTGTATGTAATGGGATAAGCAAATAATACAGACCCAATATCAAACGGCTTCCACGCGAGCAATCTGATCTGAACCTATTACGTTTTCAAAGGTGTTTTCATCATTATGAGGTAGATCTAAAGCGTTTTAAACAAATAAGCATATTTCATGCTCACATATAACTATGAAAACGTTCTTATTATTTTGTTAATTTGTGAAGATTAAACCTTTGTATGCCGAAATTTAAAAGTGGAATGGCCCATCATTGTTTAACTGTATATTCCATTCACTATTACCAGGCTTATATTTGCTAGATGCTTTTTAATTAGGCCTATGAAAATACTAGTGAAGACCCTGATCAACACCCTGATTTTGTAGCTATATTGTCTGTGTTTACACTGCTTTCAAATGTCAGTACTTTTGTTCCCCGCATTCAAATATTTAAAAAATACTAACTCTATAATTGTTATGAATGCATGAAAATAAATTGTCTTAGTTGAAGACTTTATTATTTACCCAGCCTAAATATACGATCAAAGCTGCCAGATGGTCAGTAAATCCCCTAGCTATTTTCTCAGCAGGGGACAATGGTCTTGACAGTGATCACACCACTGCTTTCTTATCAACAAAGTTGCGAACTATTACGTAACAGAAATACCAAATAATGTGCCCAATGATCTAAAAGTATGTTTTTAGCTTCTCCAAAATACAAGAAAACTATGTTTTGAATAATTGTAGATCTATGGCTCAGCACAAAGTTAAATCCAAACGTTTTAGACCAATTAAGACTAATATAAATTATAGTTTTAAAGATAGTTTAGATTGATATGATCTAGATCTATTGTAAAATACTTCTACTATATCTTCTACGGTACTGTGCGTACAGTAGCAAAAAAGACATTTTACAACACATAGATGAACGCAAATGAGAATGTAGATCTATATTTTAATATAGATCTAGATCTAGCTAGATCTTATGGAAATGAAACGAGAATTAAAAGTTTAAATACTGTTAACCCTTTCGCTGCCAATGTCGGATCTGTGATTACCTTTGCAAACAGTTTGGATCCAGATGAGACGCAAAAGGTTTTGGACCCAGATGAGACGCCGAGTAACTCGGCATCACATCGGGATCAAAACTGTTTGTTACTGTTTCTATGTTTTTGAAACAAAAATGAAGAAAATCAAAAGAATGAAAATTTGTAGCAGACGACAAAGTTAGCAGACGACAGAGTTTGGCAGCGAAAGGGTTAATCTTAATTTTACATATCAGGAGTGTTCAACAGGTAAATGAGAATGTCTCCCATTTCAAAGAAAGGCCATATCAAGGATTACCCCCCTTTCGTCCATGATTACTCCCCTTTCATCCGGGCTCTTAAACGTTTAGGAAACGCGTTAAGATACGCGTAAACAAACGGTTAGAAACCCGTTTAACGAAACGGCTAAGAAACGGGTAACGAACGGTTAGGTAACGCGTAAGAAACGCGTTAAGTGGGTAGGAATAGCGTATTTACCACTGTACCAATACAGGGTAGGTCTTTATCATTTGCATTCCGTAGGATGGTACATGAATCGGTTCCATATCCTAAGCTGTGTTCTTTAAAACAAGATGTGTAACATAAATGGGTCTAACCATGGTAAATCAGAGGAAAACAACTACAAAGGATGGACATGTTGAGACTGATAATGACATACAGTAAAACTTCTCTATAACGGCCACTAAATTACATTATATTTTGTGTTTAAGGCAGGTGGCTGCTTAAGGCAAGGTGAAAGTTAAACAGAACGTTCTGATTTACTTTCACCTTGCTTTAAGCAGCCACCTGCCCTAAATACCAACTAATTAACACAATTTAGTGACCGTTATAGAGAGGTTTTACTGTACCCCTTAACATAATAAAATAACGTTTCTATTTAGCCATATGTTCTATTACGTACTATTTACTGGCATACATCGGATATCGATTCACGAAACAACATAGCATGCTAATACAGAAGAACCTGTCTTAAGCGGTGATTAAAAGAGTTTTAATTATGGGTCTGTAAGGTAGGTGATAGCTTAATGCAATGCAAAGTAATGCGGAAAGTTCCTACAGAAGCTTTCTGCTTTACTCTTGTCCTTCATTAAGCTACAACCTGTTTTTACACTCCTATATACAATTAATGAATGGGCCCTCAGGACAAGTTCTATTGTACATTATTATTACCACGAGAAAGTATATCATAATATATGCGATTTTATGATAATATACATATCCATGTTTGACTCTTTAATTCTTATATATATATATATATATATAATTTCAACGCTTGAAAATCTGACAGGCAACTGGCAGTTGAGGCCGTTGACAGCATAGACAATGAGCTAAGCTTCCTGTCATATTTGTCTCGTAACCGATACAATATTAGAGAACCATTTATTGATATGTAGATACTAATACGGTCTTCCAATTGATAATACAATATTTAATCATGGATATCAAGCGCTGTTGATATCTTAGTGAAGGATATTGGGGAGCTTTCGAAAAAATTGGAAGCAAATGCTGTTATCTCTCAAATAAAATGTCTAAAGCTAACACAAGCGAGGTTACTAACAAATCATCCGAAATAAGTACAATTGATTCTAGAGCAGTTATAAGACGTAAATATTAAAACAGGCGTAAACAGGTGCTTATAATCACGTCGCCCGGGATACACAGGAAATGAAAATGTTCAAAGATCACAAAAGCTTTACATATAAACTGTTAGCTTAGCGCTCGATTTGCTGTACGAATCAAAGAACGTGTACTGCAGCGGAAACCAGCACCTCTTATCCTATCCTTACATTATGTACTGCAGCGGAAACCAGTGCCTCTTATCATGTCCTTACATTATGTACTGCAGCGGAAACCAGTACCTCTTATCATGTCCTTACATTATGTCAACTCAAACTCGGATCTGAAGAAATGTTCGTTCAAGCTTTTGATAAACTACTAGTACAGGTATATACTTAGCGTCATATTATATACTCTGTGTCTCATCTGGATTTAATATGTTTACAAATTCAGATGTGTTCACGCTTTTCAGGGTAAGGATTAACATAATTATATAAAGGTAATATGTCAGTGTTGTACGTTTAGATGTCATCTTGTGTCATCTTGTGGATATATAATCATATGAGGTAATTATTACCTTGGCTGTGGTGTTTTCTTGCTTTGTCTTTTTTGCAGTGGTGTTTGCAACAATACACAAAACAGTCATGATTTGAAATGCAGTAAAAAGAAATTGAGCTTTTAAAATTGTCTTCAATTTAACTTTTCAGGTAACGCCTATATTTTCGGTGTAGTATATCCATGTTATGTTGGAAACAGTGCCCTTTAGATTTAAAGAAACTACAAACATATTGTTAAACAGCAGCTTGGTATGTTGTAGGGCAACTTACTGTCTCATCTTGATCCGATCCAAACTGCATGTAAATGCAAGGTCGGTCGCGCTTGGCATAATACGTGTGAACTAAATGAATGTTCATGTAATCTACTTATCTATAATGTAGATTGTGTTTTACGATATATACCCAGAGGGACACGTTTTATCAGGGTCTCTACATATGTCTTGTCTATGACACAAAATTCGGCTTAAAATAAAGGAAATATCGACGATATTTACAGCGGTTAATATTTTCTGCAAGTCATAGATGTCTAAATTTAAAACAAAACTCAATGCAGGATCGGATTAAATAAGATATAAAGACAAATCCACTCAGACTTATCCATATAAATGTCTTTTTTGGTGCAGAAAGTTGGAAAGAATTAACATTCATCCCAATATCCGCGACTTGACTACCATTTGCAAACTGCTAGGATCCAGATGACACGTCACATGAGACTCCAAGCTGTTTGACACTTGTTACATAGTTTCCCAAGAGCTTGATTGAAACGGAAATAGTCAAAATTGCACCAGATCGAAATTTGAGTAGTCCTGATGAGAGTTAATGCCGAGCCATATAGAGATAACCCAATTCTTCATTGACATTTACTGCAAATGTCAGTGTCTTAGCCTTTAATATCGCTGTAAAAAAGTGTCAGCTGAAACATCTACACACATTATAACCTGTCGTAAGCTGTCATCTAAAAGAGGTTTAATTATTGGTATATTAGGCAGGTGGTAGCTTACTGCAAGTCAAAAGTAAAACCGAAATCTCATATAGGAGCTTTCTGTATTACTTTTGCCCTGCATTAAGTAACCACCTGCTTTTTTAAGACTCATGTGTTCAATAAATTAATGGCCGCCCTGGACAGGTTCTACTGTATTGTGAGTTTTATTTACTTCCGGTTCGTTCAATCCTTGATCGTGAGACAAAGCCGAGTGTCAGGACCAAGCTGTTAGCAAATGCCAGCTAGTTGGCGGCTAGCAGGATAAGGGTTATCTCCGGAACAGTTCCATTATTGACTAATTATGCAAATAGACACTCATTTACAGAAGTCTAAATGGAATTTATAATTCATTTGGCATTCATCATTGCAACATGCCGTGAGAACAAATACCGACATAACTCAACCAATTATCCCTGGCTTGACTAAAATGTTCTTGTATTCAAATGCACGGAAGTAACTATTAGATGACAAGTTAATGGTATCCACGGAGAAACAAATCTCGAATCACTACATATATTTCATAGCATATGTGACAAGCAAGCATTAATCAAAAATTTAATTCAAAGCTGTGTGTTGTTTGAAATGAACGATCCAGACTGTTTGACACTCGGTCAACAACTTTATTTAAAACGCTGGAAAGATTAGGAAGTACATGTATGTTAATATTGCAATAGATTGGACTTTTAGCAGACATACATTTATCAGTAGGATGAATGTTATCATTATAATGTACATGCCGATGTCCAGATAATATGCGTAAATTAAACCATTTTCAAGAATAACCTCTTTATTTCTCTACCAAACCTTATGTTGTGAGCACTCTTTAGAATCGTCACTTCGAGACGATTCTAAAGAGTGGTCACAACACAGGTTTTGGTGGAGAAATGGCGATTTTAGTATTTGCGTTCGCACGTTTATCTGTTGCTCTGGTACATATGTAGAACATTTCGGTGATTTGAATTCGTACCATGTAGACCTAGGGCTTAATGGCAAGACTGCAATTTCAACAATCTATAACAATGGATAGATTCATAATACCTCGGCAAAGAGTTGAGAGTTAATTTTAGGCATCGGATAATTCGTCATCGCATCGAGGTCTAAACTTTTTGATACCCAGAAAATGTTCTTGACTGAATTAATTGCATGTCAGTGAGAACGAATGCTATATTTTAGTTTCTTTAAAGTTTTTGCACTGCGTTCTTCAGGTACATACATATTTATAGCGAAGGTACAGGGATCAAGCAATATTTCACTGTTTTGTTTGTTTTAGAAGGGAAACATAAGCTGGCATCAGACACGATTCGGAAGATGAGCATTTCCTATATAATTATTATATTATGAGTCATACAGGTAGGCGGTAGCTTAAATGCAGGATTATTTTCTTCCTGCATTAAGCAACCGCCTGTTCATTCATGCATCTTTAGCGGGGGTTTCTTTTAAATTATTTTTATCTACAAAAAACTTAGCAATACATTAACACGTATCTACAACGACCACCAAACGAGATTTAATTTGAGCTTACCAGACTCATGTATTACCTTTTCCCTGTCGTGCCCTTAACGGCTTCCCTGCAGTTGCTCTGTTCTCAGCAAAGTCATTTAGTACATTTTTGACGGACTTTCACAGTTGTTATGCTATGTTTTACATTTTGTACTGTGATTACTGTCTTCTATGTTGTGGGGAAGTCCGGCGGGGATACCTTTATTTACAAAGTTTGTTTAGCTAGGGTGACTTTGAGATGAGTGTGAGGTTAGGACGTCCGTAAACCGGTTTAAACTCTCTTTGTCACCCTTACTTTTGTTTGTCTTGTGTCTTTGTGCTTGTGTTTGTGTGTGTGTGTTTGTTGGTATTTTCTGTGTTCTTCTCGTGTGTGTGCGTTTGTTTGGTTGTGTGTGTGTTTGACATTCTGTCTATCGATGTGTTGGTGGTGGTTGCGTCTTGTATGTGGCTCTCTCCTGTATGTTTGTGTTTGTGAATGTGTATAAATTGCTGTATAAATTGCTTTCTGTCGGTGTTTTGGTGATGGTGGCGTTTTGTGTGTGGCTTTTCCTGCTTGACTTTACTACTTTTTCATTATGTTTAAGTCCTACCCATGTAAGAGCTTTCTTTATTAGTTTCGTCTTGCATTAAGTAACCACCTGTTTTTAAGAACTTATGTGTACTCATCACGTTGTCGCTTTAGAGTGTTTTACGATACTTGATAGCTTAACTTATGTTACAAACAATAATTTGAAAGTTCATTCAATGTCAGTTTGTCGACAACTTGCAATAAAATCAGTGGCAACAAAGCAACAAAGCAAAAATATGTGAAATGAACTGAGAAGTGAACGACATAAACTTGAAATTCGTCTGTTAAACTGTTATTAAACTGTCATTTAGTACAACCAAATGAAGTGGAATCGGAATGTAATAACAGTTTGAGATGGGTTTGTTAGCTAATGAAGTTTAATAGACTGAATCAGGAAACGTTAGTATGCAATTTCTTGGTGATGAAAACACTATGGCGTTTGTGAGAAACTCGTGTTTAGGAGTATGACAGTTTCTCATACAAAACATACTTAACAGTCGGTTGATAGTAAGCAAATATAGCCGTATGCAACGGAGTATATTATCCAAATATAAATGGAACACGGGTAAACAGTTCAAGGAACCTCTGATTAAAACCTTCACTCTGCTATATCATTTAATGCCACTAGTATTCTGGAAACCTTCATCTGAACAATGGAAATGTTGCATATAATTGGGCGGGGTTACAAAAACGGAATACAGTCGTAATTCGGATATTCCACAATCCTCTATTCCTAAACTTGGTCTGTACTATTTCGTTTTTGTCGTACCCTTTATTACTTTTCTACAGTTACTCTGTTTGCAGCTCAATCATTGAGTACACTAGCGATAGGTGGATACAGTTTGTTCACTTAAATGTTTTCGTTATACATGCACTTTACCACTGTATTTGCCATCGCGGTTGTTGTAGATTAGTCGGAGAGGGGATACATTTATTTACACTGTTTGTCTTTTAGGGTGGGGATGGAATAAGTGTGAGGCTGGGCGCCCACAAACCGGTTTAACCCCCCAATGAATTTTGTCACTGACCATTCCAAGGCGGTACTTCCTTCTTCCCCCTATTGTATGTTTGTTTTGTCTTTGTGCGTCTCTTGGTGTTATGTACATTTGCTGTTTCCTTGTGCTGCTGTTCGGGCGACTGTTTGTTCTGTATGTGGTGTTTCCTGCATGACTCATTTTTGTACTTTTGGTATTACTCAAAGTAAATTCATAGCCCGGATTCGTTTCCTCTTTATCTACATTAACCCATTTGCCCCAAGTGGATTCTTCCATGTTTATATATTGGATTAGTCCATTTATTTTATCCAAGGGGTGCCTGGCCTAAAGTTTCAATTTCGTTTTGCTTTATATTTGAATTCCTATCAGCAAACAGTGAAGCCTCTGATCAGACGCCGCATTATGCGGCGTTTGATCAGAGTATACACTGTTTGCCTACGTCCCATAAATGGGATCGTGGGAACAAACGGGTTAAACAAGCAAACTTATACGAATTCGTATTTTTCGAAAACCAGGCCTGATAAAAAAATGATCCACAGTCCAAAATATGTCTTTGACAGTTAATACTGAATCCCTGGACATACGCAACATATCGTAATTGTTGCCATTTTGAACAAAACGTGTCAGAGGAACGGTGCAATTTTGTTAACGTTGATAACGACGTGTTCACAATTAATTTGACTGCTTGTCTTTTTCTGTTTTATCACTTAAACGAGTAAATGCTGTCATTTCCAATAATTTCTGAAGGGAGGTCATCCCCAGAAAGCAAAAATTGCAACACAAAAAGAGAAAATTACAGACTTGGTTTTATTGAGTCTGTTCATGAGCAGTAATTAAAAGTGCAACACTGCTCACGCCCCCTAGCAACGGCTTGAGTGGTATTCAATTTTCAGAACAAGGAATACTGAAACTCATAACAAGCCTAAGAAAGTTGTGTTTAAAGCCCAGGTTTCTCAAAAACTTGCCACGAATCAATATGTATACTGTAGCAGAACATAGTTTGGCTGAGCAATCTAGCAAAGAACCCGACAAGGAGGGATCTCACCAGATAAACCGTAAGACTTTATCAACCTAAAGTATGAATGATTAACCCTTCGCTTGCTGAATTTTAAAATACATTTCTCCTTCTTTACTAATGTCCTGTTGTATAATTACATAGATCGTCACTGTGTACAAGTACTTCGCTGTGAAATCACTGCTGTGGAGTGCACTGGTTGCACACTCAACTTGTAAATAGTGCAGACCCTGATGAGACAGCTCCTGAAGGAGCTGTCTCATCTGGGTATTCACTATTTACAGGTAGGTATATTGACGTTAATAGCAAGCGAAGGGTTAAGAATGTACTTTTGATGACGATGTTGATGTTGATAGGTCTGTTATATACAGTTGCTCATTGTTTTGTTGTATCCGTGTGTATGTTGAACGCATAACCGTGGCCAAGTTCTTGTAGAGAGGTAAATAAAGATATTAAATAAAAAAATGTGCCGTAATACCTTAAACTTAACACTAAGGTAACATTGTCTATCAATATCGCATCCTAGTACTGTGTACATGCGTTTCAGTGCTACAGTCTGCTAGGTGTCGTTTAGTCGAATATTCATATGTTCGGACGAGTCGGCAAGCCGGGTTTAAATCATCCGAAACCATGCATTATTCGAAAAACATCAAGTTCCAGGCGATTTGGAAAACCCATATGGAACAGTGTCAGTGAAGACTTTTCTGATGCGAACTTCGGCTTTTATTCCTGTCACCGTATCGCAAATATTTGGTTACTTTAAACTTTCTCATGATGACAAAATAAAGTCTGCTAAACTACTTATCTTTAACAAGTTGTACAGTAAAACCTCTCTATAACAGCCACTACATTGCGTTAATTAGTTGGTAGTTAGGGCAGGTAGCTGCTTAAAGCAAAGTGAAAGTAAAACAGAACGCTCCTATAGGAGCGTTCTGTTTTACTTTCACCTTGCTTTAAGCAGCGACCTGCCTTTAACACAAACTACTTGATATAATTTAGTGGCCGTTATAGAGAGGTTTTACTGTATTGACATCCGAGTCGTTCATGCTTTTAAGAAACTATTGATCGAGTACCAAACAGCTTTGATTTAACCTGTTTGCAAATGCCAAACAGGTCGCGCTCAGCAATAAAAGGTTTAACCCTTTACCTAATGAATATTCACGTAAGAAATAATGACACCATTATTGTCTATTACCTGATGTTTTATAACGATGCATGAATACAGCCTGGCATGGCTATGGCAGAAACTGTAGAATAAGAGCATTTACAAAACAGAGCACATGTCATACGCTAACAGAGCAAACCCTGATCAGACGGCTCCTATTTGGAGCTATTTGGTCTGGATTTACTCTGTTTGCATGGACGTTTAAAGGGTTGATATTAATCACGCTGATAACAAGAGTTCTCGTAAATCATGCAGAGTCTACTAAATAAGCAAATGAGCTTAATGTTTAGCAATCGTTAATAACGGATATGATCTTATGGTACTACATCATACTGCATGTCTGGGTGTCAACCCTTTTACAGTTGGCAATCACGCTGACCTCTTTGCATGTACGCCGACAAGAAAGGTTTAATACTCTATGAAGGCGACCTCTTAATTGCGGAAACGGAAGGAGGACGTCGGACATTTGTACTATCTCGATTTTGTCGTAACCTTTATTACTATTCTACAGTTACTCCGTTTGCAGCTCAATCATTGAGTACACTAGCGATAGTTGGATACAGTTGTTTCACTTAAATATGTTTTCGATTTACATGCTCTTTACCACTGTATTTGCCATCGCGGTTGTTGTAGAGGGGACATGTTTATTTACACGGTTTGTCTTTTAGGGTCGGTATGAAATAAGTGTGAGGCTGGGCACCCCTAAACCGGTTTAACCCCCCAGTGACATTTGTCACTGACCGTTCCAAGGCGGTACTTCCATCTTCCCCCTATTGTTTGTTTATGAATTTGTGCGTCTCTTTGTGTCTTTTATTTACATGTACATTTGCTGTTTGTCGTCGTGGTGCTGTTTGGGCGGTTGTGTGTTTTGTATGTGGTGTTTCCTGCATGACTCACACATGTACTTGTATGTATGTTTGTTTGTGTTGATTAACGTCCGTTTCTGCTCACTATGGGCTAATTGGACGCCTCAGAGAGAGGGGAGAGGATACAGAGAAACCCGGGCGCGATGTAAGGATGTAAGGCACCCGTTTATATGGTCATTTGCAATCTATTCTACCATGTGTACCGCTGTGATAATACGAGCAGAACTAAAATCGATATTCCAAGGTGGACTGATAGATCTTTTGTTATGAGGGATTCAATGCGCATTATTCACCTTCGTCAAGTTGTGCATCTGTGTTATACGTAATCACAGTTTGAAGCTTCAAATACGTTCCATGAAAGGAAAAAAGAAAATGGAGAGTAATTCCCATTCAATGAAACATATGCACTCTATTTTAATTTTCTCCTTAATTATTTAATTTTTAAATTACAACCGGTTTGTGTGTACATGTATAGGAACAAAATGCCCTTACGATTATTTGCTTTCATAAAAGTGTGTTGTTATTTTTTTAAAACGGGCAATAGGGTATAGAGAGTATAATTATGTATTAAGAGTTTGCGGGAAATAAATTTCAATAAGTCCTATTGTAAACAACACAAAATGACATCCAGCTCGACAGCTCGAATACATTTCCATAACTGCGACGCCAAACTCATCTAGCATGTGTAACCATTCACTTCTCCAGTCAGATCGGCATCGGTCAATCTCGAGCCACAAATTCGTTTGGCAACTTAATACTCCTTTGGGAGAAAATCGCCCGGTCGAAATAATTCCGAAACATCAAAAGAAAACAATCATGCAAAACCTGAACACAAAGAATAAAGAATTTCAATATTTCAACCAGAGTAACAGATGAACGTGCGTACTAAAGAACTAAAATCGTCATTCATCCAAAAGACGATTTTAAAGAGTGGCCATAACATAGAGTTTGAGAAATAAGGAAATTATTCATGAACATGTTTTAATTTACGCATCTTAAATGGGCCCCTGATCTCAACCCGTATTCATGGAAGAAACGATGAAATCGTACATATTAATTAACTGAAAACATTTATTCGCTGTACAAACAAGGGGAATGTTTTATTACGACACAATCAGTAGGATCAGGATCCATGCTTATAAAGCGTTTTAGTTGAGTCTGAGTTTGTTCTCAAGCTTTTGATTGGTCAGATTTGAGCCCTTTGGCTCTAATCTGACAAATCAAAAGCTTGAGAACAAACTCAGACTCAACTAAAAAGTTTTAAAAGCATGGATATTGATCTATATATCATAAGCAAATAGAACATACCATGGTCAGACGGTTACAACACCATGAAATTGATCTTTGCGTTCAAGGCTTTCAAGTCACCACTGTTAGTTGACGTCATACGTTCCCATTATTATACAATGAAATGTTTAACCCTTAGTGTTCATATGTATCAGTCCTGTCCAAAGTTGACAATTTGAGAAATATACGATTTATTTGTAGAGCAATGCGACCATAATAATACTGACACACATCTTAAATATGTGTATATTGATCATGGGAAGTAATTGTATATACAGTAGGATGCAATAAAAGCGACCATTTAATAAACAAACGTGAACACCTTACCTCATATTGACGACTTTTGACGACCCTGTAAAAGTCACTGTGTGAAAACATTGTGATAAATACAGCATTTGCTCCTATAGGAGCAAATGCTCTATTTCTCACAATGTTTTCAAACTACGAATTTCTAAAACTTTCCTTTTCTCTAGTTAATGCTCCTTTTCGGCATATGTATTCAAAGAGGTTGTATCTAAAATAGCCTATGAGGTAAAGGCTTAAAAGCACGTGACTGCTTGGTATATGACAAAGGTAAAGCAGTAAGCCATTAGAGCTTTCCGCATAATTCCCGCCCTACATTAAGCTACCACCTGCCTATACAGCCAATAGTTATGCCTATTTGGTGGTCTCATTAGAAGGGGTTTACTGTATCTAATTGGAAAATTACCCACCTTATCCATTGTAAGATATATGGACAAATAATGTATCGAACCAAAGTATACATTCTCTGACAGCGTTTTAATACATCATAACAGACTGGATCCAAAATATTAATTTGGTTCCAGCGCGCAGAACTTCTGCAGTTGGTTTGCAGCGGCTCAGTCATCCCCTACTAAAATGAACCTACTTCCAAATTTAATATAATGAATTACTATGGCGAACGATAATGATGAATTCCTTACAAGTCTTCAAATTCCATTTGTTTCAAACTGCGAGATGATTGAAGCTTATAGAACATATTTATCTTCATATCCACGCGCGAGAAGATTACTAATCTGCTCGGTAGCGAAATGTTTTTTCCAAATTTCGAAATTCGTTTTAGAGCGTAGGCAAAATTAGGTCAATTACTTAAATGAATAAAACAAGTACTTCTCTGTGCTCGTGCGTGGTATCGGAAGCATTAGTTAAGACTAACTCGATTAAACATGTTAGAGTGATAACTTCATTTACGATTGACAGACAAAATGCAGAAGGTATAATTGGCTGAAATTCGGCTTTCAAATATCATTTTCCAAACCAATTATCGTACTGGAGTTACATACCTTGTTCGATAGTGGCAAAGGCAGGTGGTAGCTTAATGCAGGACGAAAGTTATGCAGGGGCTTTCTGCATAACTTTCGCCCTGCCTTAAGCAACCACCTGCTTATGAAGACAGCCATGTTTGTTCATTAAGTGGTCGCATTAGAGGGCTTTTACTATAACCGATGACTACATTTAATCTAAACTGGGTATCCCATACCAATCAAATAATCAAACCGAAACATTAAATAATGGTTGGTCATTCTTAAGCTAATCCTCCGATTTGACCCCTTTACTCTATAAATACGTCTTTCTACGCATTTGCAAGCAGACTAGACCAAGATCAGACGGTTCCTCTTTGGAGATTTCTTCATGCCTTTCACCCTGCATTTAGATGCCATCTGTGTCCAAGACTGATATTATACTGAATGAAACGTCCAGTTAAGAGGGGGTTTACTCTACTCTAAAACATAAAGTGACCACTAAACAAATCTTATTTTTCGAGTTATTATGTACAACATTAACTGACCACAACGTTCTATTTTGGTTTAACGACGCTGATAATTCGTTGTCGATGTTGAGCTAGCAAGGAACAGTTCTATGTGTATACACAGTAAAACCTCTGTAAACCGGAATTCTAGTAGAGAAGAGATACTTCTAAACAGGTGGATGGTTAATGCCGGGTGTAAGTCATACAGAAAGCTCCTAGAGGAGCCTTCTGCATGACTTTCATCCTGCATTAAGCTGCCACCTGTCTCCAAGACAGATATTTATACTAAATTTAACGTCCGGTTTAGAGAGGTTCTACTGTATATAAGGTATGTGCGTGGTATATGCGCGCATGAGCGCTCGCCAATCACTGTCAAATGGTGTTTGTTTGTAGAGTTCTTTATGCTCAACCTCCTTTGGCCCTACGTGATCTTTTCAGTGTCGTACTTGTGTCCGTAACTCCAAAGTATCCTATTCAGTGTCGCAGTGTCCTAGACCTAGCATAACATATATAATATACTTTTTAATAAGACGTTGTTTGATGTTATATGTGATATCATGTTTTATCATATATTATGTCATGACATTGTTTTCGATGAATTTGATTGAGGTTTGATGAATCAGGCAACGAACATTTCTGTGTTGATCGTGTTTGTATGTATGTATGAGAGCACACATCGTGTGTGCTTCTGGTGTTACTGTGTGTCTTTCTTGTGGCATTTTCTAATTTCCCGTCTGATCTGACTTGTATTCTATTTTATCATGCGCTCTAAAACATACAGTGACTGGCCGTTTTTATGTAACGTGAGGACATGTGCCAATGCAATTGTGTTCCTATTCAATTAGACAACAATCATCGATCACGTTTACTACGTTTCAAACCACAGGTGCTAGGCGTGTGGCCATTTCACAAATACTGCTTATAAATACCTTCAAATACGTTTAGACATCATAACTTGACATTATAAAAAAAGAAAAAAAAATGAAAAAAAATTAAAAAAAATTCGTATAGTATATTACTATATAAAGGTATGTAACTAAATGGTCCAAAGTGGCAGAAAAAATGCACCAACTACATTCCGCGTCTTGTTACGACATCAATTTCCGCTCGATTTCAATCAAATATGAGTCAATGCACGCAGAAATGTCCAGTCTTTCAAATACACACCATTGATTGCCGATCATAAGCCGAAAAATTACTGTTTTGAGACGATAAACTCCAGCTTAGATTTAGTCGACCGAGTCACTACCGACACATACATGCACATTTTCACCACTGATGACATCGAAAGTCACACTAGATCTCATAATATAGTCCGTTTTCCACTCTCATTCAATAAAACTAACATAACCATTAAACTTACTGTCGATGTCAACCTCAAAGTTACTACCGGTTCTACGAAACTGAAGAGTTTTCGAAACAACCCGCGGCTGTCAACATTCGGCCAGCCATGATTTTTCGTGACCCGGAAATGCTTGAAGCGAAGAAGCGACTGGTGCCCGGCAGACCATTTGACTACCATAAAGCAGGTAACAAATGCCCTGTAAACTGCTGATTATGTTCGCCCAAAATTTAGATTTTCTATTCTAATAAGACTGGGAAAAAAAGAAAGAACTAGCTCTATTTCAAATTTAATGACAGCCTTCATTTCATATATATATTAGGAACAATGACTATAGTTACTTGGTAATTATACTGATTATTTTATAATCGTTTGCTTTCTAATATATGTGTTAATTTATTTTTCATATATAGTGTCCAGCACATGACTGAAAAATGTATACGTCGACTGCATTTTATTTTCCAGTTAACCTTTCCCTGTTCAATAATCATGTAAGAAAAAGTAACACCATGAATATTTATTAGATTAATTTTTATCATTTTCAAGGGCATGTTTGCTTCGACGAATGGTATAGAATTATATCTATATATCATGGAACAAATAGAGTAGATCCTGGTCTTCTATGAGCTATCTGATTTGGGTCTATACTGTTTTCAAATGCGTGAATTGGTGTTTATAGGAGGGAAAGGGTTAACAGGGTGTTTTATACAGAAACCGGGCACCAGTAATCATGTTTACAGGGCACTTGTTACCTGCTTCATAGTAGTCAAATGGTCTGCCGGGCACCAGTCGCTTTTTCGCTACAAGCATTTCCGGGTCAGGAAAATCATGGCTGGCCGAATGTTGACAGCCGCGGGTTGTTTCGAAAACTCTTCAGTTTCGTAGAACCGGTAGTAACTTTGAGGTTGACATCGACAGTAAGTTTAATGGTTATGTTAGTTTTATTGAATGAGAGTGGAAAACGGACCATATTATGAGATCTAGTGTGACTTTCGATGTCATCAGTGGTGAAAATGTGCATGTATGTGTCGGTAGTGACTCGGTCGACTAAATCTAAGCTGGAGTTTATCGTCTCAAAACAGTAATTTTTCGGCTTATGATCGGCAATCAATGGTGTGTATTTGAAAGACTGGACATTTCTGCGTGCATTGACTCATATTTGATTGAAATCGAGCGGAAATTGACGTCGTAACAAGACGCGGAATGTAGTTGGTGCATTTTTTCTGCCACTTTGGACCATTTAGTTACATACCTTTATATAGTAATATACTATACGAAAAAAAAAAATCATTTTTTTTCTTTTTTTATAATGTCAAGTTATGATGTCTAAACGTATTTGAAGGTATTTATAAGCAGTATTTGTGAAATGGCCACACGCCTAGCACCTGTGTTTCAAACCAACTGGGTATCATCGCTAAAAACGGCTTCAGTGTTTCACGTCTTAATTATAATGACCATAAGAAGTGAAACTAATAAACCGTTACAGTATTGCAAAGAAACGACAGTAGTGTTTGAGTGGAGCACCAACTTTGAGTCCAACTTTCCGTGGGCGTTTTCCGGGATTCAAATTCAGTAATATCTACTGACTGAATAGGTTTTGATTTAATATAGGAGTCTTAAGAAGGCGCCTGATAGCTTATTAGGCGAGAAAGGTATTGCAAATGTTCATCTGAAGGCGTTTAAAGCCAGTGATGGCTTAATACAGGTAGGAAGTAATTACAACTTCGAGAAAAACACTCTGCATTACTTTTACCCCGTGTTTTAGCAACCACTTCCTGTTTAAGATACCTATTTCAATTAATAAAAAGGTCAATCAATATATATTCAACTTTAGATAGAGAAATAGCATGGCTATCAGACATGATAGGGTTATAATCTTTTTTAAGATCGCTGTCCAGATGACGTGTTACAAATGGGACCCTAGCATTGTAGATTAATGTCTACACAAGCATTAATTATACTGTTTTGTAAAGACAAAGTGTTGTAGTATAAGAGAGGTGAATGCATTCTAACATTGTTGTCAAATCAATGACATTGTCCTCACTTGTAAGCCTAAAGAGGGAGCAACATACTCAAATATTCTGAAAATTTGTGTTCCTTCGAAAGCAAAAGTAGAAATGCAAAATGAGAAAATTGCAGACTCTGTTTTATTGAGCCTGTTCATGAGTAGTAATCAAAAGTGCAACACTAGTCATGCCCTTGGAACTGCCTTAAGCAGTATTCAATTTTCAAAACTAAAAACATCAAAACTAATGATTCCCAAGGACCAGAAAATATAACAACACTGAGAATGAACTACGGAGTGACGTTTTACGGCCGCCACTCAAGCACTTAACTCATACTTTTGTGAAGTACGAAGTACAAAGTTAGAGTACTGTGCTGCGACTTACAACTAAACATACAGTAAAAACATGATCTTTTTTGTTCTTATTACGTAGAATTAAAAGGTCAGTCTTTCTTACTAAAGCGACCTTTACCACATCTTTTTAAATGAAAAGTTACTTATGTCTCTATGCAAATAATGCAATTAATACAACGTGTTGTGATGCATAGTAGACGCTGATTAAAACAAGTATCTTGTCCAAATTTAGGGGACGTATGTAGATTTATAACTCATAACTTTTTTATCACATTAGATTCTTTACTCAATCTATTTCTATGCCTGAAACATTTCTATACATTTTATTTGCATACACGCAGTAAAGGTTCAAACCAGACAGATCCAGCTAATTCTGTTTTGACCTTATATTTACTGGTTGCATTACCTATATCTATTCTTTTGGTGAGAAATAATTTGAAAATGCCTAAACAATAATTGAAACTAAAATATCTGCTGATTATTGAGCACTTTGTCGATACAGTTTTCTCAAATATATTATTGCTATAAAAATGAAACGTACACTGCTCTTACAGCCAAAATATAAGCACTGCTGCTCTAAGAGTACACCTGTCTGTGAACGAAACGAGATCATAAAACTCTGCCGGGAGATCTTGGTCTTGTTCATTCTGTTTAGAGTTATTAGTTTTACTCATGGGAATTATCTGCATGTAGATTACTTATGAATAAGTATATCACGTCATATCTTCAACTGTAAACTTGGCATTTAAAATCTACATGTATAATAATTAACTGCATTTTATTCAGAATTAAATAGTGTGGACACAGTTTCGAATTGGCTTTCTGGCCAGAGCCTACACTGTTCGGGGGAATAAAAAGTGATAGATCCCCCCTTTGTTACAAACGTTTCAATACGACTGGAATAATTGTGGAAGAAACTATTTAAGCTGATTTGGGAAATTATGTACACAGTTTGATACTTTTAATCCTGTTTTGCATAAATGACTGAAATGTTACAAATTTCCAAAAATTAGCATGTAAATAACAAGACCTTTCTTAACTATTGACAATAATTACATCATCAAACACAATACTTTTTAAAGTACATGTACATAGACTCAGAGCGCAAATGGAACGGATCCACGTAGGAAACATCCCACAGAGGTTTCTGGCTTGGTTTCAGTTCTATTTGCTCATGTAGTTTGTATAATTATGCTGATTTGTTTTTGCATTATTGAAATGGTTTAGCATAATTACTGCACTTGACACAATGTTTATTAATATATTCTGTGATTGTATTTTTTGCTTAGATATATGAAATGTACTGATTAAGAGGGACATGCGGCTAACCGAGCTACCCTCGTTAAATAAAGTCTTTAATTCAATCATTCAATGTCTCATATAATACTATGCGTTTTATCATTCTACAGTAAAACCTCCCTATAACGGCCACTAAATGACATCAAATATTTTGTGTCAAAGGCAGATGGATACTTAAAGCAAGGTCAAAGTAAAACAGAACGCTCCTATAGGAGCGTTTTGTTTTACTTTCACCTTGCTTTAAGCAGTCACCTGCCCTAAATACCAACTAATTAACACAATTTAGTGGTCGTTATAGAGCGGTTTACTGTTTAGTCTTTACGCAATTTTTAATTGACAATTTTTAATTGACAATCTAACATGCATCTTCCACAAATTAAAGAAGGTTATTATTACAGGATAGTGTCATGGATAATTTTTGTTTGAATGTTAAAAGAGAAGTTTATTTGCAGGAAACACATGCCAGGCATGTAATCCATAATAAACGTTAAACTGTATGCAATATTAAATACTTACAGTAAACAGACACCTGTTTGTTACGATGGGTGGATATATGATAAATGGGTTGGGTTTTCATTTTGCGCCGATGGAAGATGAAATGAAAATGAATGATTCATAAATGATTATATCAGAGAATTAATTATTGCTGACCCAACTCACAACAAAATGTAACATGGGACAAACCTTTTGACAATTCATGCATTTAGTTCTTGTCAGAGAGGATCACGTACGCCACTTAATCAGAAACATCTCCAATCGTAATTAGGCCTCACACCATCGACAAGGTAGGAAGTAATGTGTTTGTAATAAGAATCTGTGGAACTGCATAACACTGCTTACTGAATGAATCATTTAACACCTAAGATGACCAAATGAATGTCAATACAAATTCGTAAATACATTCACTGAACATTTTCTTCAACGCTAGAAACCCTCCAATGCCAAAGACTATTGTTTGTAGATAATTGAAAAATAAGTGTGCTTTTTATTCTTTTGAGCTGTGGTTTATGGTTAGAACAGAATAATGCTTTTTGATAATCAGATTATCGGGTTAGCTTAGGAAAATGAGCTGGTATTATTAGCAAATTCTCAAAACTCACATTCAGCAAATTACGTTATTGGGAGAGGAGAATAACGGGATTCGTTGTATAGTTTAAGGGTTTTAATGTCAATTAAACGATAATAATTCAGTGTGTTCAGTTGAAATGTTTTGTTTGTTGAAGTACAACACAACGATAAATTCGTAAGGAATTAAAGCAGTTGTTATGACTAAGCTTCGTTCCCCGAAGAAGTCGTTATCTTTTACTGAAGAAGGAGATCAGTGAGGTATGTTAGATGTGTTTGGTGGGACGTTGTGCAGGTCGAATTGGATAACACCTCTTGTTTCTTGCAATATCAGTTATTAGATGTAAATGAATGAACCATGCAGGAAACACCACATACAACACATACACATTCGCCCGAACAGCACCTCGACAAAAAAGAAAGTAAACGTATATGCTTATCAAATGACAAAAGGAGACGCACAAAAAACATAACAAACAAACAATATGGAGGAGGTGAAGCCGTGGTACGGTCAGTGACATGTGTCACTGGGGGTTTAAACAGGTTATGTGGCAATAAAGCTCACACATTTTCCATCCTCATCCTTAAGGACAAACAGCAATGGCAAATACAGAGGTAAATTGCGTGTTAAACGAAAACAGATTACGTGGAACAAACTGGTTTCACCTATCGCTAGTGCACTCAATGATTAAACTGCAGTCAGAGAAACTGTAGAAAAGTAATAAAGGGTACGATAGAAACGTGATAGTACACATTTCGCGAACAAAGTAAAGAAATAATTTCACACCACCATAAAAGTTCAGAAGTGAAATACTTTGTTGCAGGAGCGCCTTAAGGTTGTACGTATACAATGTACTTGCCAATAAGTGAGACATTTTGATGATAACTTTTAGATACTGTTTTCTAAGTTTATGATACCTATATCCTTTCTTTAGCAGCTGTTCAGTTAATCTCAGATTTCGACTGTTAAAATCGTCAACAGACGAAAACGCTCTAGCGAAACGAATAAGTTTAGATATATACCCCGTAGGATGGAGCACGGAGAACATCCCCGTCAAGATTGGGGACATTTACAATATTCAGTATACAAAAATCATATCCGTCTCTTTTGTTTTAAATTATAGAAGAAATCATTCCATTGTCAAGTTTAGGTTCTAGATCAAGAAAAGATATATAAGTGTCGGACAAGTTACCTGTATTCATTTTGAGTGATTTTGGGTAAATCGTAGGAATCATAATATCAAAGAAAGTGTTAGCTATCATGTTGAAAATATCATCCGATTATCGAGAATTGCCAGTGAAGGTTTTAATGAAATCTGCTTGACATTACGGGTTCAGACACAACATGGAATCTCTTTCATAGCAGTATAAAACCACATCTGCGACCATTAGTGCACAATGCGTACCATTAAGGATACCAATAGTCTGACGACATATAGCGTTTCCATAACGTATTGATATGTTATAAAAGAAAAGTTGGTGATTCGCAAACTTCTGAGCAGTGTGTGTAATATTCCACTGGCTCATGAGGAAGTGTTGTGTACAACGTAGAAATATGGCATGTGCTTAAAGTGGATGCAAGAAACATTTTATTTCAGAATTGCCATGTTTTATCACAATATAACTTACATGTTCTTCTATCTTAGTTAAACCAGAAAGCAAACGTATACACAATTTTGCAGTTGTAGAAAAGGTATAAACGCGCTTTATATAGTTTAGGTAACCAATACATTGTAGGAATTTTATGCTGCTTAAATTTAATATCACACTTTTTGGTCTCAAACAACCGTCTTTTGTCTGTAGTTACTAAAATATATGACTTGGTAAGTAAAACCTCTCTATAACGACCACTGAAATACATCAATATTTTGTGTTAAAGGCAGGTGGCTGCTTAAAGCAAGGTTGTTTTACTTTCACCTTGCTTTAAGCTGCCACCTGCCCTATATACCAACTAATTAACATAACTTAGTGGCCGTTATAGAGAGGTTTTACTGAATTAACACGTTCCAGTCTCAAAACATCGATATAATGTAATGGTCAAATAATAATGACATTATTCGATGCTTTACTAGCAGGATGGAAGACGTATATTTTGAATTAACCCTGTAAACCCTTGAAAGACATCTAAAAGAAATAGGCGTAGGTGGAAGTGTTCATTTGAGCTCTAAAATGAAATGCGTTTATCCGTTATATCAAAACATTGTCTTTGTTTCCAATTTGAAAGAGCATTAGACTCAACATGGCCTCTTCAACACCATTTAATACCAAACTTTTGTAAAGCCTCAGCAATATGACCTCGACAAGAGTGAAACTCTATCAAGGATGGTATTCTATATTTTGGGCTTTTATTCTGAAGTTACCAGTAATCACATGCTCAGCCGGTGAGTCTGCAATTTTCTTTTTGGTCTTTCTGTGTTTGATTTCGAAGGATCTTCCGCTTTCAGAATTTAACCCTTAATATCCCTTTCAGACGTTTATTCTCAAGTTTTGTATGCAATTTACTCCCAACCACACCAGACAAGCGCGAAGATACACAAATATCAACTGGATCAAGAAATGTGTCATACGTCACATTTGTCATACTTGATATATATGGAAGTTTTTGCGAAATTGAATTTGTAGGCAGCTCTTACATATTAATTAACTTTATCCTTCGGTGTCACCTACGCGATGAAATATCGCAGACGTTGACAATTCATCTGTGTAACTGACTGCTGATATGTCCTACAAATAGCTAATGTTGTATAGTATATAAGGTAAAACAGTTAACACTGTCTTAAGCAGCCCTCCATATTATATATGGGTCTGTAAGGCAAGTGATAGCATAATGCAGGCCAAACTTAATACTGTTACCTCCTATAGGAAATTTTTGCATTACATGTGCCCTAAATTAAGCAACCGCCTGCTATTAACCGATCCTAAATAGGAAGAAATGTTTTGTTTACCCTTTTTGCATTGTTTTAATATTCTCCAGCAGGCTAATATCAACCGTTTTTCTGCTGTTTTCACTTCGCGTTACATGTCAATAACAGGCTATTTCTTCTTGGTGTTCTTTCCATACATTCTATTTCACCTGTGCTAGTCTGTTATCGGTTACATCCTTAATACTTTCTGCTGCATGGTCCTTAACAGCGTATTTCTAAAATGCTTTTCCTATGCTAGACGCCTCTGCTTACGTCCAACTCTTGTATTGTGTCCACCAAGTGCCGTTAGCCTTTTGTCCAGTATTTCTTGTTAAGGTTGGTTTCTCTATTTCCTTCGGAGTAAATATATATTAAGTATTTTAACCCTTTCCTTCATATAAACGCATGTTCACGCATTTGCAAACAGAGAATACCCGGGTTAAACGGCTTCTATAGGAGCCGAATGATCAGGGTCTGCTGTGTTTGCTTTTGAAATGATGTATATCTGTTTCTGCAGTTCTTGTCAAAGCAAAACTTCTCTTGAAATGTTAACATAACTAGAGGTTTTTGTCAAAAAAACGGATGTCTCCCCTCTAATAAAAACAATATGTAAAGGGAAATCACTAAAAATGTTATGGTCTTGATGAATGATACTTCCCCTCATTATGCGTTTTCCACACTACATTTTTCAAGAAGAAAATGATAACAGCTAATAACTCCAAAAATACTGATACCAGATTTATGGCCCTTGTGCATGACACTTACTTTCATCATGCTCTTTCCAAAAATAAAATGTCATTCCAATAGCATCAGTCGAACAGGAGTTATTGATCGGCCAAAAAATGTAACAAAGGGCAATAACTCCAAAAGTATTGAAGCCAGAATTATGGCCCTTGTTCATGACACTTTCTCTCATCATGCTCTTTCCATGTATGAAGTTTCAATACGATGGCAAGAGCCATGTAGGAGTTATCGTCCGGACAAGAAAGAATTAAACAAATGTACAAGGGGCAATAACTCTAAATTTATTGAAGCTCGAGTTAAGGATCTTATGCATGACACTTTCTCTTATTATGATCGTTCCATGTATGAAGTTTCACTCCAATGGCATGTGTCACATAGGAGTAATCATCTGGACAAAAAATTGTGATTGTTTTTACAAAGGGCAATAACTCCAATATTAGTGAAGCCAGAGTTATGGACCTTGTGCATGACACTTCCTCTCGTTACGATCTTTCCATATATGAAGTTTCAATCCAATGGCATGAGCCATATAGAAGTTATCGTCCGGACAAAAAAGTGTGATTTTTTTACAAAGGGCAATAACTCCAATATTAGTGAAGCCAGAGTTATGGACCTTGTGCATGACACTTCCTCTCGTTATGATCTTTCCATATATGAAGTTTCAATCCAATGGCATGAGCCATATAGAAGTTATCGTCCGGACAAAAAAGTGTGATTTTTTTTACAAAGGGCAATAACTCCTATATTAGTGAAGCCAGAGTTATGGACCTTGTGCATGACACTTCCTCTCATTATGCTCTTTCCATATATGAAGTTTCAATCAACTGGCATCAGGCATATTGAAGTTATTGTCCGGACAAAAAATTATGATATTTTTTACAAAGGGCAATAACTCCAATATTAGTGAAGCCAGAGTTATGGACCTTGTGCATGACACTTTCTCTCGTCATGATCTTTCCATATATGAAGTTTCAATCCAATGGCATGAGCCATATAGGAGTTATCGTCCGGACAAAAAAGTGTGATTATTTTTACAAAGGGCAATAACTCCAATATTAGGGAAGCCAGAGTTATGGACTTTGTGCATGACACTTCCTCTCATTATGCTCTTTCCATATATGAAGTTTCAATCAACTGGCATCAGGCATATTGAAGTTATCGTCCGGACAAAAAGTGTGACAGACAGACGGACAGACGGACGGACAGACAGACAACTCTCACGAAAACAATATGTCTCCCCCATATAAATATGGGGGGGAGACATAATTATCAAATGTCCGCTAATAATTATTCATCATGTCAGTATTTCGTATATGAATACTGAACAGGGAAAGGGTTAAATTCTGCGATACGTGGCAAGGTATGTAATAAAAGATAGACAGTTCATCACATGCAAGACGATGTGGAGGAAAACAGTTTAACGTATGAATGAAACTTGTTCTCGTAATTGAATAATTGAGAGTACATAACGTACGCCAGAAAATAATCTTATACAACAGACATACATCCTTCTTTGTCGAATTTCAATTATCCAGATGTGTGCTTTCCTGTGGAATGAAGGAAATATCTACAAGGTATTGTATAACATCTGACGATACTATGACGTAGGTAGCTCTTACATATTAAATAACTTTATCCTTCCGTGCTTCACTGATATGTCCTACATTATAGCTAATGTTGTATGATATATAAGGTATAACAGTTAACCCTGACTTAAGCAGCCCTCCAACTTATATATGGGTCTGTAAGGCAGGTAATAGCTTAACACTGATCAGGGTCTGCTGTGTTTGCTTTTGAAATGATATACATGCATATCTGTTTCTACAGTTCTTGGCAATGCAAAACTTCTCTTGAAACGTTTATATTATATCATGTCATTATTTCTTATATGAATACTGAACAGGGAAAAGATTAAACTCGGCGATATTTGGCAAGATATGTAATAAAAGAAAGACAGTTCATCACATGCAATACGATGTGGAGGACAACAGTAAACGTATGTATACAACTTGTTCTCGTAATTGAATACATTATTGTTGCTTTATCTACATTTTGCTTGAGAGTACGTTACGTACGCTAGAACTTAATCTTATACCACAGACATAAACCTTCCTTTGTCGAATTTCAATTATCCAGATGTGTGCTTTCCTGTGGAATGAGGGAAATATCTACAAAGTATTGTATAACACCTGACGGTACTATGATGTTCAATAATGTACCGGCTTAATCAAAGAAACTCCTTCCAAATTGAAAATTTATGGTTGTCATTATGTGGCGTTGTGAGTTTCATGTGTCTGTGGTTACTGAGAATATTCAATGACAACATCTCACACTGACATGGTAACTTTTAACCCTTTATCATAAGCACACAGAACAGACACTGATCAGATGGCTTCTATAGGAGCCGTCTGATCTGGGTCTACTCTGTTTGCAAAGGCATAAAAATGCGTATTTGTGGAGTAAAGGATTATAAATATTCAGTTGTAGTCAGTCATGTATTCGTGTATAAATATTTTGTATTAAATTAACGGGTTAACGGAAATGACATGTGCATAATTCTAATACGTTGCGTTCTTCAAAGTTGTTTAAAGAGCGATAATTGATTGAACTGGTTTGAACTCTTCCATTCACTACATTATTAGTTATTGGGTTTGTCACTACGGAAATATAGGGGGTCTGTAGGATGAATAGGGGGCGAGGCGATAGCCGAGTTCCCCTATTCATCCTACATACCCCCATATTTCCGTAAGTGGGTCAATGACAAACCCAATAACTAATTTATTTCATCGAACACTTTCAATCATTGATTTTGACCCACATGATGACAATGTTATGGTTACGGAAATGACGTTGACGTTTAAATGACGTCATTTTGTTACATTTTTACAGTTGCGCGTCACAATTTTGCAGGTCAAAATTTTACGTAAACAATAACAGACCAAGCAAACAAAAAGTGGTTTAAACTGCGCCAATCCGTTATGTTTAGTGAATACTTGTTAAAATGAGTAATAGCATGGATCAGAATAATGATTAAAAAGACGAATTATTTTGAATGGCATTCATCTTCTTGTAGAGTGCCAATACATGTAGTTGGTCAGCTACTGACCCTCTATAGAAATATAGAGGTTCACCACGTGACTGCTCTTACCCAATGAAAAGGCCAGAATCTAGTGGGAGGTGAAATAAATGCATTTGATATGATATGTTCCCTCTCTTGCACACAGCAAGAAGTAATGGTACCCCCGTAAAGTTTGAGAGGGGATATATAGTAGTAAGTGTGTTGGTCGGTCGGTTGGTCTGTCTGTCTGTCTGTCCGAGGCACAGCCTGGTTAATTCCACTTATTTACAGAACCATTTGAGCTTTGAAACTTTACACACGTGCCTACCATCACAGGCTTCATCTGTAAGAGTACATGACTATGTCAAGCATTATGACAGATATATGGCCCTTTTAACTTGGAGTTTTGGTTAAGGTTTTAGTCAAAGTCCACTTATCTACATAACACTTTGGGATAAGGCTTTGAAACCTTATACACTTGTTCACCATCACAAACTTCATTTGTAGGCAAGAGAGCATAACACTGTAACGCATTTTGACAGAATTATTGCCCTTTTTAACTTTGAATATTTGGTTACGGTTTTGTTAAAGTCCACCCATTTTCATAACCCTTTGAGATAAAACTTTGAAACTTGAAACACTTGTTTACCATCACAAACTTCATCTGTAGGCAAGAGGGCATAACTCTGGCATTTTGACAGAATTATGGGTCATTTTAAATAAGAAAAGTTTGGTTAAGGTTTTGGTTGATTTGCGATCAAGGCAGCTGAGCGGGGCGTATTCCATCACATTTAGTGATAGTTCTAGTTCAATGTAAAAACACTCGTAGAACAATATACTCCAAATCCAGTTCCCACACAACTGTTCGCGACTTAGATGTTTTTGTAATAGGAAAAAGTAACGTATATTGTGAGCTCTTGTGTAGTGTATTACTACCAGTGATCGCAGCAACACTGTAGATATTTTACGTTGGTTGCTGGTTAATGCAGAACGTTTGGAGCGTTCTGCATGTATTCTACCTGTTGATACTAATTTGAAAGTTCGGTTTAGAGGATATGTACTGTATTTACAGAGAGTTGCTGAAGACGCTATTCGGGAGCAATGATTATCTGTCGTTATTTGGTATAAGTCAGTCAACAACAAAATACACACGCACGCAAACAGCGATCAATTTGCAGCGAAAAGTGTTTACTTTATAATACAATAATCAAAGTAGCAGATATATGTGTATACACAAACACTAAACACGCATTCCTCCACCAAACCCTTCGAGACGAGTCTAAAGAGTGGTCACAGCATAGGGTTTGGCCCTCTGACTGAATGCATCTCCTCGTTATGTACGGAATCAAGTGTAATTATCGTATTATACAAACGAATATACCGATAAAGTGTACATAAAGATAGATATATTCATAGTTTCTTGTCAAGTATTACCGTCTGTTTTAACTTTTTTCACCGCCAATGTCGCAAATATGCACCACGACAAATAGTGCAGTCCCAGATCAGACGCCGCCTTTTCAAGGCGGCGTCTGATCAGGGACTTCGCTTTTTGTCTCAAACTCTATTTCTATATATGTGCTTTATTCCCTTTGAAATTTGCATTTATTAATCTCATTTCCTTATTTTACTGAATGATTTAACGAACTTGGATTGCAGACGACAATTAGAAATTTGGCGCCGAAAGGGTTAATCCACATTGATCAATTGTGTTTTTCGACATATCAGCTGGATATCTACGCTAGGTAAAATTCAGCCGTCGACTCAATTGTCGTATAATCCGTTTTATAATTCAGAAACTTTCATATTCAGAACAACAGTACGAACTATGTCTAAAACAATCATTCGCCTGGTGTTTTATGTAGGCCCAAACTACCAGTGCCATCATTCGTGTTCTTACATCTGTGACAATTGTAACAATTAACCTGCTGAAAACATGATGTTCGTGCAAACTATGATAGAGTGTCAAACAGCTTGGATCCTGATGAGATGCTGAGTAACTCTGCATCTCGTCTGAATCTTATCTGTTTACTAATGTCAGCCAGGTCGAGCTTATCAGGGGACCGCTAACATTAAAACAAAATACTGCGCTTTGCCACAGTCTGTGATTAATACGTGTAATTTTTATTGATGTAAAGTAATCAATGTTTTTAGGAACTCGCATGCTTGTGTTTGTTTTATTAGTATCTTATTTACGTTAGCACATGAATCTCGTCTGTCTTTGCAGTACTCAGAGCGCTTTATCTAAAATATATGTAAATTCATGAAATTCTCTGGTATTGTATATGATAACGATTTGTTTCGTTTGAAATATGACATTTTCCTCGATTCATATCATATACGAGATGTGATAAAATCTTAATGTCCCATTATATTTTTCATATGAATTAATTTCCGCGCTCAACCAGCTCTCAAATGGCTATGCATGGGATTTTGTACAGAAAATTTTGTTTGCCAAGCAGAACAATCTATATTTATATATAATCTATATTCAGCACGTAATATACGGTATATATTGTCAGTGAATCACGTGACCGTGGACAGTAATTAATGTAGAAAATCTGTTTCGTTTTAGCTCCTGTAATTGTCAAAGAACATAATAGGAGCTACTGTCGTAAGTCCGCGTTGTCGTCGTTATCGTCTTTGTCGACCAATAACTTTAACGTTGGCTATTACATCCTTGCTATTCATACAAATCTTATGAAACTTAGCACACTTTTCACCGTCACAATGGCTACAATCGATCAGACGAGCGTTGGCACCCGCAAGCAGTGCTCTTTCTAAACTGTTGATAACTGCGGGAAACCATGAACAGAATTTAGAACTAATAAGATGAAAGCGACTGGTTGCATATTTCCCATATTTTTTGGCTTAAGCGGCTGATGTGTCTAGACTGCGACCACTGTATCCTGATATCAGCTTTGAATGCTGACGCCGTTGTCAGTCGTCATTGTTTGTTCACTTTCTTTGAGAGAAGAGGTCACGTGACGATCACGTTATACATGTAGTACCTCATCTGCATTTAGTGGACGATCTGGTCAACTAGGCCTATTTCAAACCATCATTTTGACAAACAAATAGATCTTTATTTTTCCACAAGGATAATATTAAAGAATAACGGAACTTAAACAAGTGTGTTCACAATTCTGAGTACTGCACGACGAATTTTGTTTTATTTCACATCATTATTCAGGTTAGTTCGTGTTCTCTGTTACTAGCGTCCTGCTTTAAGCAACCATCTGCTTTTAACGCATTATCCCCCAGTTACGCATTTTTGCGCATCTATTAAAGTCATTTTATGAAACCATTGTGATAAATAGAGCATTTGCTCTATAGGAGCAAATGCTCTATTTATCACAATAGTTTCAAACTACAAAATTCTAAATTTTTCCTTTCTTCTAGTTAATGCTCCTTTCCGGTAGATACATTCAAAGAGGTTGGGTCTAAAAATAACCTAGTTAAAGAACGAATGTGTAATTATAAAGTGGTCGTTTTAGAGAGGTTTACTGCACCTGTTAGTTCGACTCATGGTAGAAACAAGAATTTAGACCTTCATTCAGAATCATTTTGTTGACAACTTGAATTTCTGTGGAATCAAAGCAAAAAACAATGACTTGAATTGGCAAGAGAACAGCATAAACTAGAATTTCGCCAGTAAAACTGTCATTTAACTGCCATTTAACTGTCAGTTTAGAGAACTTTCTTGTTCAAACAAAACATTAAAAATTAAAAACCACAAATAGTTTTTTCTTTATTTAATGTTGGTTCTCATTTTATGGTTTCTTCCATGAGCAATTAGTCTATGTTCATATGTCAGTTACAAAACTAATCTACAATAGAACCTGTCCTAAGCGGTCATACATTTATTGAACACAGGCGTGTTAAAAAAGATGTGATTGCATAATGCAGGGCAAAAGTAATGCAAAAGCTCATATGAATTTTCTGCATTACGTTTGACCTGCATTAAGCTATCTTCCTTACAGAGCCATAATTAGAACCTCTTTTTGATGACCGCTTAATACAGGTTCTACGGTACTTAGTTTTTATGATGGCAACAATTATCACATGAATATGTAACAGGTAAAGGGCTATATTGCTGCATATGTCCAGAAAGTGTTGAGAGTCTGCTGTAGACATTTAATTAGCTGAAGCATCTAAAACGGACCATCTACTCACTACCTCAAACGTACTGGTCAACGTCTGAAGTATACAAGAGTGGCTGGGTCTGTTATGCACCTTTCTGCTGAAGACAATTATTCACCAAGTGCAATAAAACACATCTTAACTGGAATTCTAGTAAAGAAGAATTTAGATACTTTTAGGCAAATGACTGCTTGATGCAGAGTGAACATCATGCCGTAAGCTCCTATAGGAGCCTTCTGCACGACTTGCACCTTGCATTAAGCTGCCATCTGTCTCCAATGCCGATTTATTCACTGAATTGAACGTCCGGTTTAGAGGGAGTTTACTGTAAGGCCCTTAACGCGTAATTAAGTCAGGCAAGGCGGTGGTATTGACAAAAGTAATAGACATGGTACACTTAATCACTAAGATACGGGAATAGAATTGGCCCAAGAGCCGAGGGTCCTTAGTTTTGTCTGGTAAGAAATATAGTGATTGCCCTTTAATCCTTTAATCTATAAATACGCCTTTCTACGTATCTGCAAACAGATTATACCCATACCAGATGGCTTCTAAAAGGAGCCGTCTGATGATATATTGTACGACAGACCCCCAGCAAAGCTATTGAAAAAGTGTCCTGATAACGGTTGTAAGCGGACACTTTTGTACGCACGTGATTTTTGTGGTTAAGGCCTATCTACCTAGGATCGAGCCCGTGCATTTGTAAGTATCGCCCAATGGCACGTGCTCCATGCTGTGTAGTAACAACGTAACACGATTGACGCTCCACTAATCCCGATCACGAGTGTAAACGGGTCTGCTAAGCATGTCGTCTGCAGCTTTCTTTAACGCCTCCACTTGTATAAATGCAGACTAAACATGAACTATCTATCGTGGATGGACCAGTTTCGGTGCACTTAGCAATCAGTTTCGGTGCACTTAGCAATCAAACTGATCGCGGTGATCACAAATCTTAAAATTGTATAAAAAAAACTAATAGTACCTTTGTAATAGGTCTTCTAAGTTAAATCAGTGTAAATTAATTCCCAAAATATTCCATATTTATCGCGGTTGAAACCGTTTTAATGACGTAGCCATTTTGTGTTATTTTGTGTTTATCTGCCCTATTTCGGTGCGGCTTTTTTTTTTTTATCCAAATACAGTGTTCAACAAAAGTGTATGACTACATTTGTAAATTAAAAGTAGTAGGTCTGTAACTTATTTTTTAACTTTGAACTGTTAAAACAAAATGAAATGCATATCAAACAAATTATGCACGTTGTAACGAGTTTAAAGTATTTTTATAACAAGAACCATTTATTGTCAATGTTCTTACCTTGTTTAAACTCATTTTTTCCCTGGAATTTGTGCATTCTGACTAAAAACAACTCTAGTAAGATGTTTTTTCCAGTAAAATATTATTGGATTTAAATCTAGTAGGCATCTTTCCGGCATGAATAAAATTAGGTCTCTATCCTGTATGAATAAACTAAAGTATATCTTTGCTCTGTAAGGTCTCTCTCCTATGTGAAAAATATAGTGAAGGACATACTTTTGGACAAAGCCTGTACTTGAAATAAATGAGCAGAGACATCGAAGTCGTGTGACTTTGCTGCAGCATATGACAATAAATGTGTATCCCTGCAAAATTGAGAGAAACGATTTCAAGACAGTATTTTTTGGAACAAACATTATCTAAGTGAAAACAGACATAAGGAAAATGGCTGAAATTGCTACGCGTTATCAAATATAGTAAGTAACTTTAACTGTTTATTGTTTATAAATATTGTTTATTTTGTGGATTGCAAAAAGTGATAACGTAATTCAGCTCTTCTTAAAAAAGATATCGTATCCCAAGTAAAGTGCACCGAAATAGGGCATGCACCGAAACAGGGCCATCGACGGTAACTGCTTAGAGCCAGCTCAGAAGCCGAATCGCTCAACATCTGATCTGGGTTAAGCAGGTGTAACAAACAGTTTTGAACACCAGCTATACTAGTACACATGTTATACATGTATGTTGCAAACACGGGTCACGATTTATTCGTGCAGGGTACTGCTCGAGCCACTATGCGGCCGGTGGCTATTTAGAGATCAACGAGCGGCTTCTTTGTAATTTGAATTGGGTGAACCAAAGGGAAAACATTTTGTACTAATTTGCGAAATATTCATTTTTATTCATTTTTAATCAAAATTAAAAGTCTACAACGTACTGTCGTACAAGTAAGATACATGTTCTCGTCTTACTACCAAAGTGTCTTCTTACAACCGTTATCAGGACAGTTTGTTCGCATGACCTCAGACAAGTGTCCTCGGCTACGCCTCGGACACGTGTCTTCGGTCATGCGAACAAACTGTCCTGATAACGGTTGTAAGAAGACACTTTGGTAGTAAGACTCGTACTGTATCTATTACATAAAGATATGATTCAACACTTTCTGTCATGGCCAACAATTCACGTGTCCGTGTTATACAAGTTAATCTAACTGTGCTGATCGTTGATAGACCTCTGCACTGGCATACTTACCCGAGGAATTCATAATAAATATAATATATATGCAATTTCACACAAACAGTACCTCGTATAATATCGGTATGTTTTGAGTCAATGTCGGGAAATGGGATTCTCGTTTTTCGGTCCATTTCATCTCAAATTAGATTGTAATTAAATGTATCTAACAAAGCTGGGTCTTGTATATTCATGGAGCAAAGGGTTCGAAAATCGCAACTCCACATTAAAAGTAGGGTCTGGACTGAGTAGTAGTCACATTGCAAGCGTCTGGTTGATAGAAAAAAAATCATGGCGTCATCTGGAACTGGTCGACGAAAGAAGAAATTGAGCGATGACAAAACGCCAAATTTATTATTTAAAAACAAACGGAAAGGAAAAGTGAGTGCGGACTCGATTGTCAAGTTAATAATTGACTCTTTGATTGATAAGGTAATCGGCGATGAAAACAAAAATGGACAGAAAAAAGAGAATCACAGTTTCCTTATAGAGCATTTAAGTTTGACATTCAACATTGAAAAGAAAAATGCGCGTACGTACACATTAGCATGCACATATTATCTGGTACACTGTTTATGATATGTTAAGAATTTCGAAGATATATGGCACATACATTTAATTCTTAATCCTACTCAGTCAATATTGTATCCATAATTGAAGTTTCCTTCATTCATATTAACCGTACAATTTCGCATTGATGTGGAACCCAATCTGTGTATGGCACATACTTCAAGGGACCACACAGATAACTTTGGAATAACAGAAGTTCGAGTCATCCGATTTCCGATTACTAATCTGAACCATTTCTCAAGTTCATAGCTTCATGTAGGAGCTTTCAGCATTACCTTCGACCTGTATTAACCCTTTACCCAATAGCCTGTTTCTAGTTTTGAAGACATATGGCCACTTAAAGCAGGTTGAAAGTAAAGCAGAATGCGCCTTAAGGCGCATTCTGCTTTACTTTCAGCCTGCTTTAAGCTACCACCTACTAGGATATAGAAAATATTTATTATGCAATATGTTCATGACTGTATGAATTTGAACTATTTTCTTCAGCGGAGGAATAAATCAAACACGCGAAAAGCCGCTTCTATCAGGTAAAGGGTTAAGCTGTCACATGTGTTTCTAGGTACGCGTAGTGATTCATGGTAGAACTATGTATTGTATACTTTGGATGGACCAAATATTTACTTTGAGTTATCCCGTAGATCGAGTTATCCGAGTGCGAGATATAGACATTCAACTGAATATATATTCAGTATTTATTTTCGAGTACATTCCATGGCTATATCAACATACAGGCGTTTACATTTGCGTTGGTGAATTGTTGATGCAAAACATTCCTAATATGCATAATTAATTGAACAACGTATTTCATTCAACTCTCAAATGTAATGAAATGATGTCTCAGTCTAAAATTAGCATACCATTAATTAGCATAGGTCGCTAGACACCCAATGTCAATTCTTCGGGGTTGTTAAGCTGAATAAGACAATTTGGTACAATGTTGATACCTTTAGATTAGACTGATGTGATAACAAATAGTGTAGACCCTGATAAACCGCTCGGAACAGTTTGATGTAGGTCTGCACTGCGTGCCTTAGTTTGTCCGTCCGAACTATTATGATAAACAGGTTAGAAACATTACTTCTATTGAAGGCCGATATCAAAAATTGTTAAGCATTTTTGAGTTACTAATTATAAAACATGGTCAGTTTGTAATCATTCTATGATCGACACAAACGGTGTATGCCTGGCATGTCTTTGAAAGCATGTCCGTGTAGCCATGTTTATCAGGTGGTACTGGTTAATGTTGCTGGTGTGTCGTAAATGGCTGTCAATCTCTTCATATAAACGCCTTTTCCACGCCTTTGCAATCAGAGTAGACCAAGACCAGATGACTCATTTAGGAGCCGTCTGACCAGGGTCTGCATTTCCTTTGCAAAGTTTACAGTATACAAATGAAACTAATACGTACCCACGATGCTATTGTTTGATACATTACCATTTCCTGCATAAATACACCTTTCTACGCCTCTGTAAAGTCAATTTTTGAAACCAGTGTGATAAATAGAGCATTTGCTCCTATGGAGCAAATGCTCTATTTATCACAATGGTTTCAGAACTACACAATTCTATTTTTTTCCTTTTCTCTAGTAAATGTTCCTTTTCGGTAGATTCATTCAAAGAGGTTAGATAAAAAATAGCCTATGAGGGAATGTGTTAATTGAACATGTAAAGAGTTAAGACAGCTTGTTTTGATGGCTTCAGTACTAAGGTATTTTTCAAAGGATGTCGGTAAACCGAAAGTTGATCAATATAATCACTAGGTAGTTGGACAGGCAAACTCATACAAATAGTGTGGAACCAAATTAAACCGTTCCTTCAGGAAATTCTGTACTTGGACCCATGAGGTTCTGCAAGCAGATTCACAGAATTTGACTGTATATTCTAGAAAATTAGCTGTCTGTCGCAGGATACAAATTATTTTTTCTTGACAGAAAAAATTATGCCATAACTGCAGGTGACAGAGATGATATCCATCATACTTTAACTCATTCGCTGCCAATGTCACATATGTGATTACCTATGCAAACAGTTTGGATCAAGATGAGACGCCGGGTAACTCGGTGACTCATCAGGATCCAAACTGTTTGTTACTGTAAATACCAACTAATTAACACAATTTAGTGGTCGTTATAGAGAGGGTTTACTGTACTACTGTTGGCGAATCTGCGATTACCTCTGCAAACGCCTGTGTTCAGATGGACTGCCGAGTAACTTGGAGTCTAATCGGGATCCAAACTGCATATGACTGTGATTAGTTTTAACCAAATTTGAAGAAAATCAAAAATTGAAAATTGCAGCAGATGACATCATTTAATTACACCAATAGTATGCAGCGAAAAGGTTAAATTATTTTTGTTTCAAAGATAAAACATGTGCACGATATACCTGTACACACATGAGCAGTGTGTCTAACTGCTTAGAAGTGTTTTGCAAAACTCTGCGACTTTCAGGTAATTGAATTGAATCAGTGCAATAAAATGCTATGTCAGCATGAATCCAGGCCCAACAAACTTATTCCGAATTCAGTGCTAATGCCTCGACTCATGCGCATTTTGATAGGAATTGTATGGGAATATCCGGATTCACCGGGCGACAAACTAATCTCAGATACGGTCGGAATCAAAATTGGCTGAAATTAATTCCAACACTACAAAAAGACAAATATATTTCGCACCTTAACAGGAAATCGATACGAAATGATGAGAAACAGTAAAATATTTCTTTCTGACGTGTAGAGGAAGACAATATTGAAAATATATATATAAAATATGCGAGTTATCACTTTGGGTCATTATATAATTATAAGAAAACCATTGAAGCAACAGGTATTATCACATTAAGAACAGAACAGAACAGAACATATTGTTTGTTTTAGTCTCAGATTACTTAACCCTTCTCTTGCTGAATTTAAAAATACATTTCTCCTTCTTTACCCATGCCCTGTTGTATAATTACATATATCTTCACTGTGTACAAGTATTTCGCTGTGCAATCACTGCTGTGGAGTGCACTGGTTGCACAATCAACTTGTAAATAGTGCAGACCCTGATGAGACAGCTCCTGCAGGAGCTGTCTCATCTGGGTCTGCACTATTTACTGGTAGGTATATTGACGTGAATAGCAAGCGAAGGGTTAACATAATTTACACCTTTTACAACACCATGTGCATGAATCAACAGAATGGTTAAACAGCAGGAGGTAGACCAATTATACAATAGACCTGTCTTAAGCGGTCATTCTAATTATGGGTCTGTAAGGCAGGTGGTAGCTTAATGCAGGTCGAAAGTAATGCAGAAAAGCTCCTATAGGAGCTTTCTGCATTACTTTTGTCCTGTATTAAGCAACCACCTGCTTTTCAAGACTCCTATGTCCAATAAATAAATGACCTCTTAAAACAGGTTCAACTGTAGAATTATTTCGGTATATTGGCTATGTATAGTTATAGATAGAGAAGCTGGTAGACATATTTTAACTTTGACAAACAGGATACAATAATGTTCATCTAAAGACGATAGACTGGTCAAACACTTTATTTCATAGATATAAAAAGCGCAAACATTGTGATACCGTTAGCGTTTGCAAATACACGTACAGTTGAACTTCGATATCTCCTACTCGGGTAACTCGAACTTCGAGATAACTCGAACTAAAAGTTCAGTCCTTCTAAAACTTACAATACAGAATTGTTCTATAATGTATTACTACGCATATCTAGAAACACGTGTCCAGCTTAATGCAGGTCTAAAGTAATGCTGAAAGCTCCTATAGGACCTGCATTAAGCTGATATTTTAAGAAATTATCTAGACCAGAAATCGGATAACTTGAACTTCTGTTATCTCGAACTAATTCGTGTGGTCCCTTTTAGTTCGAGTTATCGAAGTTCAACTGTTGGACCCAGGTCAGACACCATGCAAATGGTATCTGGTTATAGTTCAAGTCATGCAGTATTTCTAGAAGTGAAAGATGGTAACCGGAAAATATTTGTAAGAAATTGTCATGGCGGAAGAGGTTCATATTAGCATAAATTCGAAATAAAATTAGATGGAAATGAGCAAAAATTTGTATTATGTCGTCTCACATACATACAGATACTCGTAGCTAGCAATGCCGTGTAAGAAATTTGCAAACAACGGGAATTAACTCATTCTCTCCCAGACCATTTTTAGACCCAACTTCTGAATGTATCTACCAAAAAGGAGCATTAATTAGAGGAAAGGAAACAAAATAGAATGTTGTAGTTTGAAACCATTGTGATGAATAGAGCATTTGCTACTATAGGAGCAAATGCTCTATTTATCACAATGGTTTCATAAAGTGACTTTTATAGATGCGCAAAAATGCGTCACTAGGGCATAATGTGTTAAACAGTGCGAAAACAGACTTCCAGTTTTGAGGTCCCAGAGCAAACGACGTATTATCTGTCGTCTAGTTAGATTGTGTACTGACAAGATATACCGGTATACAGAAGGACATGTGCTGAGCGGTTATTCATTTATTGAACATAGGAATCTTAAAAAGCAGGCGCTTGCTTAACGCAGGGAAAAAGTAATACATAAAGCTCCTGTAGGACACGGCTGCTTAACTCCTTCCATGTTCAATGTTTATTCCAAATTTCAATACCTACTGAAGGTTCATGGACAAAATAGGTTTAATGAAATATTGAGGGTGGATAATTGTAGCAATTTTAGTAAAGAAACAGAATATTTCATTCAAATAACAAACAGAATAGACCCTTTCAGGTGACTCCTATAGGAGCCGTCTGATCTGGGTCTACTCTGTTTTCAAATGCGCGAAAACACGATTGTATGAAGGAAAAATAACTTCTACTGTATACAGTCTTGTAATGAGACGACTATTCTAAATCCAACAGATACGCAGAACTCTAGACAAAATGCGTAAATTTAAACATTTTAAAGAATAACTCGTTTATTTCTCCACCAATCCCTATACTGTGACCAATCTTTAGACCCCCCCCCCCGAAGAGACGATTCTAAAGAGTGGTCACAGTATAGGGTTTGGGGGAGAAATGACGATTTTAGTACCTTTATATGTAGCTCTGAATACGGTATGGTTTTACTAAGTAATACTTTAAACAATAAATAATAAACATAAACGTGTGTGTTAGTCTCAACGCAATAAATATACCTCATAGTACAACGATAAGCTCTCGAAATAATAACAGGATGATAAATCGTAATAAGTAGCCTATCATAATGAGTGCAGGTGGAACAAAACACAAATGACAGTTCACTGCACGTGCGCTGGTCCTCATAAATGAAATAGACAATGAACAACATCCCAAAATAAAATTATGACATCTCTCCTCGTGACAGTCACGCGGGAAAAAGCAGACGGACTGTCAGCGTCAACATGGCTTCAGCTACTTCATTGAACGGCGGAATGTCAGCCAAGGTAAGTTGTGTTAGAATTCGTCATGTTCTTTTGTAAAATAAGAAATAACAGACTTTGTATAGTACACAGCTTGACCCATATTTTGCTATCAAAGCAATTTTTCTTCAAAAATCCATTCTACTGAGTATTTCGAAATGTTTAGATCCTGACCGGACATCGTTAGCTCGACGACCGACCGGGAGAGGTCCAAGCAGTTCGGGAAAGATTATCATTACACCTTCTGTAGAATGTTATTTATGCTTGTAGAATTCAATGGACTAATCGATAAATTGGCAAGCAAACGAAAATTGAAGCAAATCCATCATTCTATATCGTTTCTTAGTATTTCATTTCCTGAAAATGGTTCCGACACTGTGAATTACAGTAAATCCCCTCTAAACCGGAATTATAGTGGAGAAGAATTTAGATTCTTTAGTCAGGTGGCTGCTTAATGCAGGGTGAAAGTCATGCAGAAAGCTCCAAGAGGAGCTTTCAGCATGACTTTCACCCTGTATTAAGCTGCCATCTGTCTTACTGGTCGACATAGATACTACAGAAAAACCTCTCTATAACGACCACTAAATACATCAAGTATTTTGTGTTAGAGGCAGGTGACTGCTTAAAGCAAGGTGAAAGTAAAACAGAACGCTCCTATATGAGCGTTCTGTTTTACTTTCATCTTGCTTTAAGCGGTCGCCTGCCCTAAATACCAACAAATTAACACAATTTAGTGGCCGTTATAGAGAGGTTTTACTGTAATTTGAACGCCCTGTTTAAAGAGGTTCACTGTATACTAAAAATGTATCTTCATCGAAATTGAGCAGTTCCATGTACATGTAGTAACCCTTTGCCAGATAGTCCCGGTAATTTACGCCATTGCCATAGAGTAGATCTAATTTTCTGCTTGTTGCCATGGCAATGCATGTTCTTAGGTTTTTTGTTTAATTTCAATACAGGAATTAAAGTAATATTTATAGTCGATGTGTCTTGTATTAAAAGTAATCAAGCAAATCATAGTCTTTCATTTCCTGGTGAAATATGATTAAATTATACATTTCATACATTTGTAAAGGCACAAGAGAGATTTTGTTTGCGTAAAATACATTCCAGAATAATTGGCACTCTCCTAGTTTTTACATTAAATCATCTGTGTATTGAATTTCTTGTTATTAAGCCTTTGTTTGCAGGAAACGAGTGCACTGTAGTTTGCTTCCCTAGAAAGAATTAACTTTCCTAGATAAGCCCTCTGATCAGGATCTACCATTTGATGCTGTATGGAATATAACAATACAATGGCGGACTGAACTATATTTAAATCATAACAAGCTGTAATTAAAATTAAAATTTGATGAATAAATCACATTTCAGAATGAAGGCAAGTATTTGCATTCGCGTATGTATACAGTAAACTCCATTTAAACTGGAATTCTTGTAGAGAAGAATTTAGATACTTTTATGCAGTCGGCTGCTTAATATAGGGTGAAAGTCATGCAGAAAACTCCTTTAAGTATGACTTCCTGTATGACTTAAACACGCATTAAATTGCAACCTGTCTTAAAGAACTATAATAATACTAAATTTAATGTCCGGGTTGGAGAGGTTGTACTGTACCGGTACGTGACCATTGGTGTAAAATTGTTTTCAATTCCAAATTTGAAACCCCTGATCTTATCAGGAGTAGTCTGATCTAAGATCATTGTTTATACTAATGTAATAGGGCTGAAGTTTGGCGAGATTAGTGGTCTGGTGCTTTTTTAGCTCCCTTTGTTCGTCGGTTATTCAAGAGTGATTATTCTTTTGTTGTGTATTGTTGCGATTTCCCTGGTGTTGGTCATTTTGCACTTGCTTTTCGTTATTACTACTTTAAATATATTTGTTTTAGAATCGTCTTTGGTTTTCGTTTATATATTGGTTTAACCCTTACCCTTTTGAGATCACCTCACTAAAGGGTGAGAGAGAAGGCTGAGAGATGCACGTACAAATGTACATGTAAAACACTATACATAGGCACTCGATCATTAGTGGAGCGATTGTCTTCCATTTCTAATGAAATAGAATTGATACAGAGCCAAACCCCTCTAAACTGGACGTAAAAGTTAGTATTTATATCGGTCTTGGGGACAGGTGACAACTTAATGTAGGGTAAAAAACATGCAGAACGCTCTTCACTCTGCATTAAGCAGCCACCTGTCTGAAAGCATCTTAGTTGGAGGGGTTTTGCTGTAACAGACGTCGTTTTGTGGACATACTGTACGACCCGTACAACACCCTCTATTACATTAATTGCTTAGTATACGGAGGAACATAAACTGATGAAAGTTACTTTTGGAATTTAGAAGCAGGAAAGATTCATGTGAACATTTATCACTGAAATGAATTACATGCTGAAACTCTTTGCACGCTAGTATCGAAATTATGAATAACTATGTAATTGTGAATTGTGACTAACTATGCAAACAGTTTGGATTCAGATGATACGCAGTATAGGCTGGCGTCTCATTAAGATCCAGGATGTTTGGTTAGAACTTTAACAGTATATTTGAAGAAGTATAAAGAACTTTAACCCTTCGCTTGTTGAATTTTAAAATACATTTCTCCTTCTTTACCCATGTCCTGTTGTATAATTACGTATATCTTCACTGTGTACAAGTATTTCGCTGTGCAATCACTGCTGTGGAGTGCACTGGTTGCACAATCAACTTGTAAATAGTGCAGACCCTGCAGGAGCTGTCTCATCTGGGTCTTCACTATTTACAGGTAGGTATATTGACGTGAATAGCAAGCGAAGGGTTAAGAATTCCAGCATATGACAAGTTGCATTCGAAAATGTAGTCAAATTGCAGAGAGTTAAACGACACAGATACAATTCATAACGTTAATTAATGTCATGACACGTACACGTTAAGTTACTTAATTGCCTTGTTAAGAAATACAGTAGAACTTGTCTTAACCCTTTCCCTGTTCTATGTTTATTTCAAAGTTTAGAACCTACTGAATATTCATGGGAAAATAGTTATAATTAAATATGGAAGGTAGAACATTGTAGCCATTTTAGAAAGCAAAGAAACAGATCTATCAAAGTCCTTCAGCAAACAGAGCAGATCCTGATCAGACGGCTCCTCTAGGAGCCGTCTGATCTGGGTCTACTCTGTTTGCAAATGCGTGAAAACGAGTTTATATGAGGGAAAGGGTTAATTGGCTATCAAAAATATTTTAATTGTGGATCTTATAAGAGCTTTCTGTATTACTTTTTCCCGCATTAAGGGACCACCTGCTTTTTACAACTCCTATTTTCAATGAATGAATGACCGCTTAGAACAGGTTCTACTGTATAGCTGACTGTGGTTTATACTTTTCTGATTCTTACAGAGAATGTTTGCGAAACATCTCATCTGTTGTTTCGAGATTTATTAATGTGGAGGACGATCAGATTTCCGGCATTGAAATTCGTTGAGTTCAGTTTCAATGAGGTACTGTACCACACTTTTTATATCGTGATCTGGTTTATTTAAGGTGGATATCAGATAAATAATCTGTAATAACAAAATAACAATAACACACGTAAACCATAATTAACACATTGTCATCTGCTGCAAGTTTTACTGTGGGGATTTCTCCAGTTTCTTTATACAAACAGTGTGTTAAACAGTTTGGATGTCGATGAGTACCTCGGCGTCTCATCTAGATCCAAACTGTTTACATATGTTGTCAAAGACCCGTCTTCAATGGCATTGAAGGGGTTAAACAGGCATTGTTTCAAATTCTCAAAGCACTCATTCCACAAATTACATCATTTGGAATAGGGGAATGGAATTACATTGCATGATTTTGTCTGTTAATGTCATTTAAACAACAACAATTAATCATGCTATAATTGAATCAGGGGTAAAATTGTTTTGTTGGAGCTGGTTTCCTGTTTAATGAATGAAGCATAACAATTATCATTTTGACAGCAACGTAATTTTGTCGGTGCAATTTGTCGTCTGTTTCAATTTCCACTCTTTATTTTTTTTCTTCCTGTTTGTTCAGAGACAATAATCACAGTATTAAGTCTTTACTCAGCAAAAACGTCTTTCTACGCATTTGCAAAAAGAGTAGACCAAGATGAAATGACTCCTGTAGGAGCCGAATGATCAGTGTCTGCCCTTTTTGCTTATGGTATAATATAGATATGATTCTACATTGACCAAAAACTCCTGTGCCCATGTGCTGTTAAAACAATTACAGTAAAACCTTTCTAAATCGGAATTCTATTAGAGGAGAATTGATATACTTTTAGGCAGATGTCTGCTTAATACAGGGTGAAAGTCATGCAGAAAGCTCCTCTATGAGCTTTCTGCATGGCTTTCACCCTGTATTAAGCTCCCACCTGTCTTCAAAACCGATATTTATACTAAATTGAACGCCCGGTTTAGAGAGGTTTTACTGTATTCAGGGACGCCGGGTAATGGAATCAGAATATCTACAATGGTAATTACATGTTCGCTCAGGAGTTTATATGCAAGGACTTTCAAGAACAGCTATCAATGAGCTTCTTTCCCCGACGGATACGTTGTCTTATAGGAGTGAATTATGGGATATATCAGACGTATATGGCGTCATATGTATGAGTAATTATTTCAAGCTGTCGAGCTGGGTGCCAAATCTTGTTGTTTGCAATATGGCTAAATGAAAACAAATGGATAAAATGGTCTGTATAGAAACACCATTTAAATCACTATTGTTTGCGACTTTAAGACTATTCAGTAAATATTAATGCTGTGTAACTTATTATTTCCTTATCCCATTCCCTCATATTGACGCCTTTTGACGCCCCTACAACAGTCACTATTTGAAACCATTGTGATAAATAGAGCAATAGTTCCATTGGAGCAAATGCTCTATTTATCACAATGGTTTCAAAACTACACGATTCTAAAGTTTTCCTTTTTGTTAGTAAATGCTCCTTTTTGGTAGATTTATTCAAAGAGGTTGTATCTAAAAATAACCTATGAGGTAATGGGTTATTCCAAAATGAGGCATTTTGTGTTTTAACTTGCACGTGATAGAAACGCATTTTACGCCTTTGCAAACAGAGTAGATTCAGACCAGGATCTGCTCTGTTTCCTTATGGATTTATAGAAATACTTTTCTACAGTTTCTGCCTGATTCCATATACGAATATAAACGCTCAGCTAATAAGTAGTCGTTATTTCTTACATGAATATTCATGGGGTAAAGGGTTAAGACTTCGGTAACCGCGATAGAAACACCTTTAATGTTTTTGCAAACAGATAAGACCCAGATCAGACGACACCTGTTTGGGTCGTCTGATCAGGGTCTGTTTAGAGTGCTCATGAAATAATGTTCCTGTAGCTCTGGTTCTACAGTTTCTGTCCTTGCCAAACTGTCTCTTGTATTCCGAATGCCATTATTAACCCTTCGCTTGCTATTCACGTCAATATACCTACCTGTAAATAGTGAAGACCCAGATGAGACAGCTCCTGCAGGAGCTGTCTCATCAGGGTCTGCACTATTTACAAGTTGATTGTGCAACAAATGCACTCCACAGCAGTGATTGCACAGCGAAATACGTATACACAGTGAAGATATATGTAATTATACAACAGGGCATGGGCAAAGAAGGAGAAATGTATTTTAAAATTCAGCAAGCGAAGGGTTAAAATTCATTATTTCTTTATATAAATATACATGAGTTAAATTGTTTACCGGTTAGGTTACACTAAGACGTTTGTCAATAGTCCAGAATTGTAAATACTGAGATGTACAATAGAACCTGTCTTAAGCGGTCATCATAAAGATGTCTAATTGTCGGTCTGCAATCACTATCGTTTGGTACTCTGTCTAGTTGGTACTCTGTCAAACTCTATCTAGTTGGTACTCTGTCAAACTCTGTCTAGTTGGTACTCTGTCAATCTCTATCGGTTTGGTACTCTGTCAAACTCATATAGTTGGTACCTTGTCAAACTCTATCTAGTTGGTACTCTGTCAAAACTCTATCTAGTTGGTACTCTGTCAAACTTCATCTAGTTGGTACGCTTTCAAATGTTGTCATGTTGTTACTCCGGCATACTCTGTCGTGTTGATTCTCTGTCAAACTCTATAGTGTTGATTTTCTGTCAAACTTTATCTAGTTGGTACTTTATCCAACTCTTGTTTGTTAGTACTCCTTCAAACACTATTTTGTTGGTACTGTGTCAAACTCTAGTTAGTACTCTGTCAAATTTTGTCATGTTGTTACTTCGGCATACTCTTGTTGCTTCTCTATCAAACTCTTATCTTTTTGGTACTCCGTCAGACCTTATCTAGTTGGTACTCTGTCAAATTCTATCTTGTTGGTACTCCGCCAGACCGTATCTAGTTGGCACTCTGTCAAACTCTATCTGGTTAGTACTCAGACACAGGTACTCAGCTAAACTACATTTTGTCGATACTCCGCCAACCTATATTGTTGGTTCTCCGCCAGATTATATCTTGTTTGTACTTAGTCGACCTTTGTACTGTTGGTACTCTACCAAACTACAGTTAAACATCTCTTTAACGGCCACTAAATTGTACTAATTATTTGGTATTTAAGGCAGGTGGCTGCTTAAAGCAAGGTAGAAGTAAAACAGAACGCTCCTATAGGAGCGTTCTGTTTTACTTTCACCTTGCTTTAAGCAGCCACCTGCATTTAATACTAAATACTTGATGTAATTTAGTGGCTGTTATAGAGAGGCTTAACTGTATATGTTGATAATCCAGCGAACTATATCTTGTTTGTACTTATTCAACCTATAATAGTGTTGGAACACCACTAAACTATTTGTTGATACTCCAGCAAACTTTATCTTGTTTGTACTGCGTCAGAACATATCGTATTGGCATTCCTCCAAACTATAATATTGTTGGTTCGCCATCAAATTATATAGTGTTGTTACTTCGCTAAACTCAGTTTAGTTGGTACTCAGACAAAAGATAGCCTTTAAACTTTGTCTTGTTCGTATTCCGAGAAACTATACATCGGTGGCGTTTTCCAATCTATATCTATATGGTACTCCGCCAAACTCTAATTTGTGTGTACTCCGTCAAACTCCTGCTCGTTGGTACTCTACCAAACTTATTTACTCCGTCGAACTTGTTGGTATTCCCTTAAACTATCTGTTGGTACCATTCCAAAAAAGGTCGTGTTGGTACTCTGTCAAGCTACACCTTGTGGATACCCCCTCAAACTGTTTGATTGAACCATTCCAACAAAATGTCGTGTTGGTACTCCGTCAACCTACAACTGGTTGGTACTCCCTCAAACTATCTGATTGCATTATTCCAACAAACTGTCGTGTTGGTATTCCGTCAAACTATACATTGTGGATACTCCCTCAAACTGTCTGATTGTACCATTCCAACAACCTGACGTGTTGGTATTCCGTCATACTACAACTTGCTGATATTCCTTTAAACTATCTGTTGGTACCATTCCAACAAATTAGCGTCTTGGTACTCCGTCAAACTACAACTTGCTGGTACTCCGTCAAACTGTCTGATGGTACCATTCCAACAAACTGTCGTGTTGGTACACCGTCAAACTACAACTTGTTGGTACTCCCTCAAACTGTCTGATGGTACCATTCCAACAAACTGTCGTCTTGGTACTCCGTCAAACTACAACTTGTTGGTACTTCCTCAAACTGTCTGATGGTACCATTCCAACAAACTGTCGTGTTGGTACTCCGTCAAACTACAACTTGTTGGTACTTCCTCAAACTGTCTGATGGTACCATTCCAACAAACTGTCGTGTTGGTACTCCGTCAAACTACAACTTGCTGGTACTCCCTCAAACTGTCTGATGGTACCATTCCAACAAACTGTCGTCTTGGTACTCCGTCAAACTACAACTTGTTGGTACTTCCTCAAACTGTCTGATGGTACCATTCCAACAAACTGTCGTGTTGGTACTCCGTCAAACTACAACTTGCTGGTACTCTTTCAAATTCAAGTACTGAGTCAGACTACATCTAATTGATACTGCATCTCGTTGGTACTCCATCAAATCTGTTGTGAGGGTACTCCACAAAGCTATATATTTTCAATAGTACGCCATAATCTTATTTTGGTATTCTTGTTGGACCTGACATACAAACGGCAACCTTTCAGGTGCAGAAGCTGATATATGACAATTTCTCCCGAATTTGACAATTTCTCTCGAATTTTAGAGAAGAATTGGTGAATCAAGAAATGAAATATTGCTTGCTGCATATTGTTGTCAAATCTTATGCAGGAGGATCATATTAAATGCGTAGAGAAAACTAGTTTTCTTCAATATCAGAGATCTTTTAATCTGTGTGTGAAAAATAGATTGATTACTTCGGGAAACGATTACTTAACGATTCGGTATTTGTCTCGATTGCATTGTTCAGCAACAAATATGCCAGCGAATGAAAACTCAAAACCCAGACAGGAGATATATACGAGTTCTTTCATATGATTTAGCAGGTAGTAGGTAACCTGAAAACACTGTCGATTTCGATTCTTCAGATGCCTTGTGAATCACAAAAGCATTTGTCAGAGAACAAATTTGACATGCAGAATGTAGAAACCGACTGAAATATTCACAATCCTTTCCTGTTCATTTCACAGCGACTGAAGATAGACTGGGTCCAGACGTTTCATGTTTATGTCCTAACTGACCTTGAGGAATTTTATGGAATTGCTATCGTTTTTCTTCCCTTTTACTCCCAAAAATGCATTTTTCACGGTTTTGTAAAGTGAGTAGATCCAGATCAGACGACTCCTTCAGAAGTATGATGTTTGCTTGTGTATTTATAAAAGACCTGGGTCCATGCTTATAAAACGTTTAGTTGAGTCTGAGTTCGTTCTCAAGTTTTTGATTGGTCAGATTTGAGCCAAAGGCTCAAATATGACCAATCAAAAGCTTGAGAACACAAATCTGACCAATCAAAAGCTTGAGAACGAAACTCAGACTCAACTAAAAGCTTTATAAGCATGGACCCTGACTCTACAGTGTCTACCAATGCAAAAATACGCATATACCATTACAAAATGTCAACTGATAAATATTCATGAACGCATTATTGTTTACATGATTATTCAACAGGGAAAGGTTTAAACTGTGGAAGCGACTTACTAAAAAACGCTAGTAAACAGTTTAACTTGCGTTATTGTTTTAAAAGTGAGTGTAAATAAATAATTTGGAAGTCTGGTTGAAAATCTATACACAGTAGAATCTTCTTAAGCGGCCATTCATTTATTGAAAATATGAGTTTTAAAAAGCAGGCGAGAGCTTAAGGCAGGGCAAATATGATACTTTATGTTCCTATAGGAACTTTCTGTAACACTTTGTCCTGCATTAAGCTACCAATGGAACTGTTTTACAAATCCAGATTACTTTTTAATGCCTGCTTAAGGCAGGTTCTATTGTATTTTATTATCTGACGGTTTTGAAAACATACAGTAAAACCTCTCTGAACTGGAATTCTAGTACAGAAAAATTAAAATACTTTTAAGCAGGTGGCTGCTTAATGCAGAGTGAAAGTCATGCAGAAAGCTCCTAGAGGAGCTTTCTGCATGACTTTCACCCTGCATTAAGCTGCCACCTGTCTCCAAGATCGATATTCATAACTATATATAACGTCCGGATTAGAGAGGTTTCACTGTATTTCAACGTGTTTAAAGATGACCAGGACCGCCAACAGAGGTTGCGTAAAGCAGTACAGATGAAAGATTTACCTCATGAATCTTCATGAAAGAAATAGTAAGACCATGAATATTAATACGCTGAGTTTGTATTGACGTATGAACATGGAACGTTTCGGCTATGATAGATACTGTACAATCACATTTATATTATTCCATAAGCAAGCAGAGCAGACCCTGATCAGATGGTTCCTAAAAGAACCGTCTAATCTTGATCTATTCTGTCTGCATGCAAACGGTTTATATCATTAAGGATTAAAACACTTTCAATTAAGACACATAAACTAAGCTTGGTGTTCTGATAATGTTGTTGTTCAATCGATATTATTTATCATTTTCATCTGTTTATATTCCTCAAATGGCACGCGGTATCGGTGTAGGAATTGCATCTAAATGTTTTACGATTGACGACATACGCAGTAAAAGACAAAATACTGTGGGTAAAAACCGATTGAAACCATGTTTGCAGATGGTATAAAATAGTAATTTCGTAATTGGGTACAGTAAAACTCCTCTAAACCGGACCTTAAATTTAGTATAAATATCGGTCTAAGAGACAGGTGACAGATTAATGCAGAGCGAAATCATGCAGAAAGCTCCTTTAACCCTTTCCTCCATAAATACGCCTTTCTACGCCTATATAAAATCACCTATTTAAACCATTGATAAATAGAGCATTTGCTCCTATAGGAGCAATGCTCTATTTATCACACTGGTTTCAAACTACAAAATTTTAAAAATGTCCTTTTCTCTAGTTAATGCTCCTTTTCGGTAAATTCATTCAAAGTGATCGGATCTAAAATTAGCCTATGGTGGAATGGGTTAAGAGCTTTCTGCATGATTTTCACCCCCACTCTACATTAACCAGCCACCTACCTAAAATATCTAAATTCCTCTCTACTAGAATTCCGATTTCGAGGTGATTTACTGTATATGAAAGTGTTATACATTTTTTGTGTGAAAATAAGAAGGCATTGGTTATATTTCTGCTGGGAACTTAACACATGTCCTAGCCATAACTATATCACTTTTGGAATTTCAATTGTCAAGCTAATATTATTTTTCTTGTAGAAATGGGATAAACTCTACACATGTTTGTGCAACAGCTGACGTTTCAGTTGATTTAGAACGACGCTGTTCAAATATTATGCTGACTTAACGATAACAACTTCAGACATACTGATTCTTTTACAGTTGACTTTATTCTTCTGAGTTCTGAGTAAATTATGCCTTAGTTCTGTTGCACATGTTCTTTACGTAAGTATTTCTTTTGTGGAAATTCAGTTGTAAAACTTATAGTATCGTTCTTGCAGAAATGGAGAGAAATGTTCAAATATGTGTGTAAAGTACTACATGTACATGTCTTAAGCGGTCATTCATTTGTTAAACATAGGAGTCTAAAAAGCAGGCGGTTGCTTAATGCATGGCAAAAGTAATGCAGAAAGCTCCTATATGGTGTTGATTCCGCACTATGTTCTCTGTAGTTGATTTAACACGATACTGTTCAAATATTGTGCTGACTTATCGGTGCAGACTTCAGAAAAAGCATGTGTACACGTGTAAATATGAAAGTCAATATGTCAATAGTTGATAATGTCTCCAAAGAAATGTCGCAACTTTCTTAGCCCTTACCTCGCTGTGAAAAACAAGAATGTCTCCTCAAATTTGGATCTGGTGTAATTATGACTACTTCCGATTCGAACCAGCTTTAACCCTTTCCTCCATAAATACGCCTTTCTACGTCTCTGTAAAACTTACCTAATGAAACAATTGTGATAAATAGATCATTTGCTCCTATAGGAGCAAATGCTCTATTTATCACAATGGTTTCAAATTAGAAAATTCTAAAATGTTCCATCTCTCTATAATTAATGCTCCTTTTCGGTAGATTTATTCAAAGTGGAAGGATCTAACAATAGCCTTTAAGATAATGAGTTAAGAATCGTTTGACCGAATATCAAAGAATTTGGATCCTGATGAGACACCGATTGACTTTTTGTCTCATCTGGATCCAAACTGTTTTCAAATAGTAATCAGGTCGGTATTTGAGGGGTAATGGTTCAGACGTGTTTGTATCTTTTGTTTACAGTAGAACCTGTCTTGAAAGGTCAGTCATTTATCGGACATAGGAGCCTTAAAAAGCATGTAGTTGCTTAATACAGGGCAGCAGTAATGCAGAAAACACCTCTAGGAACTTTCTGCATTACTTTTGACCTGCATTAAGCTACTATCTTACAAGGGGGGGGGGGGGTACTGAAGGTATAACCTCAAGAGCTACACTGTTTGCTACAGCAGTGTTACAAAATGTTGATAAGTACTTTTAAACCATTCCCCTGTTGCATGATCATAAACATTTATTAGTTTAATCTTTATAATTACACATGTACGCCGGGATGTTTGATATTGGAAGAAACTGTAGACTCAGATCTACCATAATGTCGTATGGAAACAAAACAGACCCTGTTGCGATGACTCCTATATGAGTCATCTGATCTGGGTCTACACTGTTTGCAAATGGCAACGCGTTCGTGTTCCGGCTAATTTAAACATTATCGACATGAATAAATATGAGATATATTACATATTTACAACTGTTGAAGGTGGTGACATTTGATGCGGTAGAGCATCCGTTTCGCTGCCACGCGTTGTCGTCTGCAAAAATGTCAACTTCTTAAATGTTCTTCTTTATTGTTTCAAAACCTAATCGCAACATCAAACGGTTTGGATCTAGATGAGATGTCTCATCTCGACCCAAACTATTTACAAGACAAATGCAGATTTTGCCTATGGCGGTGAAAGGGTTAACCCTTTCCTTAATATAAACACCTTTTTACGGCTCCTATAAGAACCGTCTGACCAAGGTCTGCTCTATTTGCTATAAATGAAATTTGATAATTCTGTTTCCTAACTTTCTAAAACGGCTACACTGTTCCACCTTCCATATCTCATTATTACTAATTTTGCCACAAATATTAAGTAAGCATTGGAATTTGGAATAAACATAGAACAGGGAAAGGGTTAAAAGCTTAAGTACTGAATTCCACACGATCGTCTATCGACAGATGTATCCTGAGATCATCTCTCACGCACGCATACACCATCAGTGTACACCAAGGTTCAAAAATAAATAACGAAGACAATTGTTTATTATAGTTCACGAAAATATATAACTCACTATAGGGACTTTTGTCGTCTTGGTAACAGAAACAAATTTAAGTCTTAATTTGTTTTGACATGGCGTGCTGGTTCAGGTTGATACTTCCTGTCTGTCAATGTTAGCAGAAGTTTGCCATTTACATATACTCGAAAGTAATGTTTAAACATACCTTGAGTGTAAGTGTTTCACTAACTCATTTTTCTACTTCCTAGTCTATATACTTTAATTAACTTGAGTATTAGGGTTTAACGAAAGCTGTCTTAACTAACGCCTTAAAAAGACAAATAACCATCGGAAAACATGTTATAATGTCTGAACATGTTATGATGAATTCTAGTAACAAATGCATATGTGAATTGATACTAAAGGTTTACAGTAAAACCCCTTTAAACCGAAATTTTAGTAAAGAATATTTTTTATACTTTCAGGCAGGTAGCCGCTTAATGCATGGTGAAAGTCATGCAGAAAGCTTTTAGAGGAGTTTTCTGCAGGTTTTTCACCCTGGATTAAGCTGCCACCTGTCTCCAAAACCGATATTAATACTAGATTTAACGCCTGATTCAGAAAGGTTCTGTTGTATATCACCACTTTAAGTTCGAATCACTTAGCCTCGTCCACATCCTCGCTAGACTTCTCCAAAAGGATTTCTATCGTACATTACAATGTTCAAAGCATTATGCAACCGTTAGACCTTTTATCTACAGAACTTAATGGCATAAATATTCTCTTATTTTCGAAAACTTAATTAGATTAATCTTTAATATTAGACGATCTACACATTCTCTCCTCGCATGAACCTAAAAGTAAAGATCGGTTATCAGCAAGCTATGGGAAGTTATGGTTTGTGTAAAAAGAATATCTCGTATCACAGAAGACACGATGTTTGGTCAGCGGTTTTGTTCCATAGTACATATATACTTAATAACAGATATTTCTACCCCTAACTCACGCGTTTAAAGAAACATTCTATTCATTCTGCAATTGATACGTGTATAAATGACATTATTATTTCATGTGATTTTAATTTTAACTCCACGTATTTGTGATATTTGCAAGAAGGATGGTCCATCGTTATTGTCTTATAATTGTTTATCGCTCTACTGAACAATATTGATACAACATTGGAACGAATTATTTTATATGTGTATAACTGTCTTCGTGGTGTCAACTTTTCTTTCACCTTTTTCAGTCTGTTTTCATTCAAGGTGATTCTACTATTAACCAATTATCGTTACTATACAATATGTTTTGCAAACCCTTAAATGATGGAAAGGAAATACGAACCAATTTAGCGACATTAGCAAGGAGTCCAATGTGTGTGACATAAGGGATTCATAGCTTAACTCAAATCAACAGATTTATCTGAAAAATCTTTAGCCTGGTTTTCAAACTACATGTTTCTAGATGATATAAAACAAAATGTTTTATACCCGGTGCTAGGTCAACATGATTACCAAGGCAATTAAAACTACTAGTGCACCACAGAGATCTACATTAGGTACTCTTTTATTCGTTATAATATATAGACGATATAGTTACAAATATAAAATTCAACATTCGACTGTCCGCTGATGATAACAGCTTATATGAAATTATCGTGGGCATAGCTGCTGACTCCTTTAGTTCGGATATTCAAAGAATAACATATTGGTGGAAATTCCTGTATACATGTAGTTATTTTCAATCCCTTTAAAAATGAATTTCTTCTTATTTCTCGGAAATCAAACAAACAGTCACATCCTACAACTCAGTATGATTGGCTAAAAAGTAATAGAAGTTAAGCTATACAAGTACCTAGGAGTGCATGTTTTGAACTAAACGATTTGCACAAGAAATTCCTCTTGAACGGCTTGCTCGCGAACGCATCCCTTCTCGCTGTTGATTATATTTCCTTGTGGGTATAAATTTAGAGTCTACTAAATTGTGATCGTCTATAGTTATCATTTCCTTGTTCTTAATATTTGGGTAACATGCCAGTTCTCATTTCTTGTTCTTGTTTTCTGATATATTCTATGCCCATATACCAGCCAGCAGTTCCATCAATGCATTTCTAAATATACAAAGGAAATGATCGCAATGAACATTTATGATTTCGATCCAATCCTTAGATATAAACATAGTATAACTAAAGTACGTTTGACCCTTTACTCGATAAATTCGCCTGTCTACTCCTTTGCAAATAGTGTATACCCACATCAAACGGTCTGCTCTGTCTGTTTATGATTTAGTATAGATACGATTCTATAGTCTCTGCCATGGCCAAAACAACCTGTGCCCATGCCCCTGTTATTACAGAAAAATGTAACGAATATCTATGACGTCATTATTTGTTACACGAACGTTCATGGAGTAAAAGGTTAAACTTACTCGTAAGTTCTTGTCCTAGAACAAAACATTATTGTGATATTGAAAACACATACGGAACCATTTGCAATATTAATTGAACTTTATCAAAAAACGCTTGCGAATAGCATCGGCGATGTCGTTATGTAACAGCAAAATCTCCCAATTTCACGAGATTAATCGTAAGTTATTTTTCAATCCTACTACATTTCGTTAAACAAATTGCAATTATTTTCCCGTTTAAGATGCGTAATATATAGACATTTGCATTAACCCTTCTCTTGTTGAATTTTAAAATACATTTCTCCTTCTTTACCCATGCCCTGTTGTATAATTACATATATCTCCACTGTGTACAAGTATTTCGCTGTGCAATCACTGCTGGGGAGTGCACTGGTTGCACAATCAACTTGAAAATAGTGCAGACCCTGATAAGACAGCTCCTGCAGGAGCTGTCTCATCTGGGTCTTCACTATTTAGAGGTAGGTATATTGACATGAATAGCAAGCGAAGGGTTACATCTATAAGAAACATCCCGATTTGTTTACGTAGGCTCTGATTTACAACTGGTATAATTGTTTGTGAAAAAACTGTCTTGTGTCATCAATCTTATTTAGGGATACACGTTTCATTGTTTGCTTTGTTATCTTGTTTTCGTTTACTCAAGAGTATTGCCTGCCTGATGTAGGACTCAGAGCGCCTTATCTGGAGTATCTGCACATTTAAATTTTCTATCTGGCATTATCTCTTTCCCTCATATAGACGACTTTTGACGACTCTGTAAAAGTAACTTTGTGAAACCATTGTGATGAATAGAGCATTTTCTCCTATAGGAGCAAATGCTCTATTTATCACTATGGTTTCAAACTACAAAATTCTAAAATTTTCCTTTTCTCTAATTAATGCTCCTTTTCGGTAGATTAATTCAAAGAGATTGTATCTAAAATAGCACATGAGGTAATGGGTTATTCATAAAAACGTATGTCTCACACTTGTTTTCGTCTCCATTATAAACCAGTATATGAACACAGGGCGTTTTGTCCATGGCAGAAAATGTAAACTGAGAGCTATATGATCAGTATTTACGTGTTATTAGCCAAACATAATCAGGTTGCCATCGATATCATAATCTCATTTATCATTGACTTTATCTGATCCACTTAGTGTCACCACACGGCCTTCACGTCCAAATCACTTACTCACTCGCTAACTTTTTATCAAACTATATTGATCAACATATTTGTACAGTAAATATGAAAGTAATACTTTATCTGAATACTTAACGCTTGTAACCGATGGATTTGAAAATAACCTTCGTATCCAATGCATTTGTATACAGTAAAGTCTCGCTATTGACTCTTCGCTTGCTGAATTTTAAAATACATTTCTCCTTCTTTACCCATGCCCTGTTGTATAATTACATGTATCTTCACTGTGTATAAGTATTTTGCTGTGCAATCACTGCTATGGAGTGCACTGGTTACACAATCAACTTGTACATAGTGCAGACCCTGATGAGACAGCTCCTACAGGAGCTGCCTCATCTGGGTCTTCTCTATTTACAGGTAGGTGGTATATTGACGTGAATAGCAAGCGAAGGGTTAAGACCACTCAGAAAATCGAATTCTGGATGTTTGAATCAGGTGGTAGCTTAATGCTTGAAAAATAGTTATGCAGAATGCTCCCACTGGAGCATTAAGCAACCACATGCTTTCACAGAAATATGTTGTCACATTAGCAGGATTTTACTGTACAGTATAACCTGTCTTAAGCGGACATTCATTTATTGAACAGAGGGGTCTTAAAAACCCAAGTGGTTGCTAAATGCATGAAGGAGCATTTTGTATTACCTTTGACCTGCATTAATCTACAACCTGCCTTAACCCATTCCCTCATATTGACGACTTTTGGCGACTCTGTAAAAGTCACTTTGTGAAACAATTGTGATAAATAGAGTATTTGCTCCTATAGGAGCAAATGCTCTATTTATAACAATGGTTTCAAACTACAGAATTTTAAAATTTTCCTTTTCTCTAGTTAATACTCCTTTTCGGTAGATTTATTCAAAGAGGTTGTATCTAAAATAGCCTATGAGGTAATGGGCTAAAGACCCATAATGAAACTGCATTTCGTTTTTATTATGTCAGATAATATTTCGGTGGTTCTGTAGAAGATGGTAGTATAGCAATAGGAGATTGGAATTGAAGCATTTACCTTTAGCCTGCTGAACAAAAATATGTCTATATTGGGATAGGAATAGGTGTATGTTTGGTCATTATTTTTTCCTCGCTGAACAAATATTTGTTTAAGTTAGAATAGCGATATAAGGTTAATATTTGATTATTTATCATTACCCCGCTGAAGAAATATTTGTTTATGAAAAAGGAGTAAAGTCAAGCAGGAAAAGCCACACACAAAACGCCACCATCACCAAAACACCTACAAAAAGCAATTGGTACAGCAATCTATACTCATACACACACACATACAGTAGAAAGTCACATACAAGACGCAATCACCACCAACACATCGATAGACAGCATGTCACACACACACACAACCAAATACACGCAAACACACGAGAAGAACACAGAAAACACCAACAAATACACAAGCACCAGAGACAAACATGAACAAAACACAAGCACAAAGACACAAGGCAAATAAAAGTAAGGGTGACAAAGAGAGAACCGCCTTGGCACGGTCAGTAGCACAATCACCACTGGGGGTTTAAACCGGTTTACGGACGTCTTAACCTCACACTTATCTCAAAGTCACCCTAGCTAAACAAACATTGTAAATATAGATATCGCCGCCGGGCTTCCCCACAACATAGAAGACAGTAATCGCAGTACAAATGTAGAACATAGCATAACAACTTTGTTAGGAAAGCAGTAGGAGGTTTAAGGTTGTCCCTTTAACCAAATATGCTGACAAAATAATTATTTATGTTAAGGTAGCAGTAGGATGTGAAATATTATCATTCAATCTAAATATACTGAATGTTTTTTTTCTGTTAGGATAGCAATAACAAATTGATGTTTGATCCTTTACACTTAGCCTGCTGAACAAATATCTGTTTATGTTAGGATAGCAATAGAAGCTTGAAGTTTGATCATTTACCACAAACCTGCTGAACAAATATAGTTATGATAGCAATAGGAAGTTATTCTTAACTTAGCCGCTGTACAAGTATTAATTAAGTTAGAATAGCAATAAGAGGTTGAAGGCTAATATTATGCTTATTTTTAAATTTAAATGTACAGAAAGCTGTACCATTTGTCAGGATATCAAGATGTAGTACTTCTTACCGATGTGCGTGTGCTGAGAGTCTGCATGGAGTAGTTTAAGAAATAGGATTCCCGCATATAGATAATAGAATACAGTGACACCTCGATATTTTTATACTGTTAGTAAAGAAGAATTGATAACGTTTCATGCAGGTGTATGCTGAATACAATATGGAGAAACAATTCAGAAAGTTCCTAGAAGAGCTTTATGCATGATTTTTCGAAGCAGTAATGGTGACATTTGTCCCCATGCTAGCAGCATTACTATGATGTTCCAGGTTTCACAACCAAAGCTACATGAACATGTACAGTGCAGTCATCATGAGTTATAGTACAGCTGACGCAACTTAATCCTTCGCTTGCTGTTCACCGACCTGTAAATAGTGAAGACCCAGATGAGACAGCTCATGCAGGAGCTGTCTCATCAGGGTCTGCACTATGTACAATTTGATTGTGCAACCAGTGCACTCCACAGCAGTGATTGCACAGCGAAATATTTGTACACAATGAAGATATATATAATTATACAACAGGGCATGGGTAAAGAAGGAGAAATGTATTTTAAAATTCAGCAAGAGAAGGGTTAACTATAGCAGTAAGAAACAATCATCCAAAGAAATAGACAAATAAATTTTAATTTCTTAGCGAATGGGGGTTTCATAGTTACTATCGATTGACTGCCAAATGTTTCCCTATAGTATTGTTATATTGCTGAAAACATATTAACCCTTATTCCGTTATTACCAACCTTACTCCTATTCGCAAACATATTGGATAAAGGTGCGTCTCTGCGTCTCATCAGGAGCCAAGTCATGTGACCTTCGTTCAATAGTGTCTCAAACGCTTGGTCAAACCGACAGTAGTAAACAGTTTATCATGTTCAAATTTCAGCAGACATTTTATTTTCGCAGTGGTGTAAGCGTTAATGTTCATAACGCACACACTGTTTGAAAATAAAACTTGTCAGGATAATACTGACAAATCACTATGCATTCTTCAAGTGGATTATACTTTGCACATGCTACAGTGATGTATATAATGCCGTAAGCAAACAGAGCAGACCCTGGTCAGAGGTATGATCTGGGTTTACTCTGTTTGCAAAATAAGTACAGGGGTAAACTCTTATACACTGCTTATAAACAATTGCGTGGAAACATTAACTAACCCCTTTGTAAACAATAATGGCTGTTCAAATGTAGATTTGTTGAAATTGTGACTACTTCTTGTTCGATCATGATTTGGAAACAATGATAAAGGATCTGTTGCGAGTTGTCTTTTAAGATCACATGTTCCTAAATGAGCCTTAGAAAATGTTATAAAGCGAGCCTTTGACGAGACTAATAACATTTACTTGGTGAGTTTAGGAACATGTGATCTTAAAAGACAACGAGCATCAGATTCTTTTTCTCTAATAACCAAACCAGTGTAGATCTATGTGTATTTTCGCCCCTTTAATGACATGAAACAACGGGTTTTCCATGTTTGATGTCAGCTATGACGTATGACGTCATATATATTCTAAATTGTTCTTACACGTGTTACCGATAAGAAAATCATAACCCGTTGTTCTAATCCGGATATAAGGGAAGTTATGTGAGATATTAATTGACCGTATATCAAATAGATTGGACCCTGATGAGGTGGAGTTACTCCTCTGGATCCAAACTGTTTGAAACAGTAATGATGACTGTTGTTATTATTTTCAGGTCCTTGTGGATCATTAGTTTGATGTTAATAGTTTTGAAAATTGAATACTGCTTAAGCCGGTGCTAGGGGGCGTGAGTAGTGTTGCACTTTTAATTTCTTCTCATGAGCACACTCAATAAATTCGAGTCTGCAATTTTCCTTTTCGCATTGCTACTTCTGCTTTCGAAGGATCACCCGCTTTCAGAATATATTAATACTTACTCTGCTATGTCCCAATTCCGTTCATTCCACATACCATTAATAGGGTATACACTGCATGCCACACACCGGAGAGCTTATTTTGTTTTGATGAGGGTTTACAAGGCCTTAAGATTACTCAAATATATATATATATATTACTCGCCCAGAGTTATGATCATATTATAGACAAGAATATCATTATTTTTCATATAAAATGCATTGCACCAGACAGCAGAATATGGAGATAACACACAAGGGTCTGGTGGTTCCAAACTATGATCTCTGTCGTCTGCCCAATGTATCATCTGCTTTAATGTTGTAGCAAATGTGCCTTCATTTCAATCAAAGAGTATAATCTAAGAATCAAACAGTTAGAACCTGATGATATGTAGAGTTACTGTTTGGTCACAGATCCCTGGCCTGATACAGTAAAACATCTCTATAACGCTCACTAAATTGTATTAATTAGTAGGTATTTAGGGTAGGTGGCTGCTGAAAGCAAGGTGAAAGTAAAACAGAACGCTCCTAGAGGAGCGTTCTGTTTTACTTTCGACTTGCTTTAAGCAGCCACCTGCCTTTAACATAATATACTTGATGTAATTTAGTGGCCGTTATAGAGAGGTTTTACTGTAGTTAGAAGAGAAAGAGTTATATGTAGTAAACAGTATGACTGCTTAACCCTTACAACGCTGAATGTACAAATGGACTTTTCCAAACAGGTCAAGCTTATTGTGAATATGTAGGGATTTTTCTAAAGAAAAGTTTCACATGATAATCAGTGCAGACCCTGATGAGAGGGCTCCTTTAGGAGCCCTCTCGTCTGCGTCTACACTGTTTGCAAATGACATTAGTGACTCGTGTCCCGCACTGTAAGGGTTAAACCCCCATCAGTCGGTTACAATGTATACTTGGTGCCTAGTCAATCGAGATGTCGTGAAACTGTTCACTGAATGTCAAACAGCTTGGATCCTAAAGAGATGCCGAGTTACTCGGCGTTTTTCAGGATTCAAGCTGGTTGAATATAAACTTCATGTCGCGTTTTGCAGGTTAAGGGTTAACAAAACATTGTGAAATGTTATTGTTAAATAGCCATCAGTCTAGCACGCAATGTGAGATTGATTATCATAAAAAATAGTAGAATTATCAGTGGAATGTCTCCATGCACTATCGCATCGGAAAATGACATTAAGTGTGAATATAGTCTGGAAATTTCAAGGTCTTCTTCAGTAGGATGTTGGTGTTTCTAGTATTCCTTAAACTATCGGTTTCATTCATTGACCGTGCACTATTGTCATTTATTTGTAAAAAAAATATGTTTTACATGACAATGGCAATAGGTATGTTAACACTTTCACTACAAACTGCGATTCTGTGATTACCTATGGAAACAGTTTAGATCCGGAGAAATGCAGGGTAAAATTTTGATGCCGTTATTATGGTTCTTAAAAGAAAATGCAAGACAATTTATACAAATGAACACATTTTGCAGATATTTTACTGATGCGAAAGGCTTCATCGAAACATACTATGACAGTGACGTTAAATGTCCTTAACACAGTGACGTTAGCTGTCTATAACATAGTGACGTCAGATGTCTATAACATAGTGACGTCAGATGTCTATAACACAATGACGTTATATGTTTATAATATAGTGACGTCAAATTTCTATAACACAAAGACGTCAGATGTCTATATCCCAATGAATGTTGTTAGATGTCTTTAACGCATTGTCGTCGGATGTCTATAACACAGTGACATTAGATGTCTATCTACAAGTATAACACTGTGACTGTTGTCAGATGTCTATAACACAATGTCTTGTCAAGTGTCTATAACATGGTGACTGTTGTCAGATGTCTAGCTTGCATTTGTGTCTAATCATCTGTTGTCTATATATCATTTATATCATCGTCTAGAATTCACATTCGTAGGCTACTCACAACTGCAAATAGCGAATGGTAGATCCGAAAGCATTTTGAGGTTCTTACCAATATCATGCCATTCGGGGCCACACTCGCTTTATACTGAACATATGACAGGTAACCAAAATTAAAATATTTATTTAATTTCATAAATGTACATAAATCCACATATCACTAGATATATATTAAGGATTTGACCGGAAGCAACATGCTTATTAGGATCTCTCCTTGACGCATTATAACTACACTAGTGGACATTGTTTAACATATCATAACACAATTATGTTTAGTACAACTCAAATAACTAGGAGAAAACATAAGAAAATGGTACGTGAATATGTCTACAACATAACAGTTTCTTGTTATACGTACAGTAGGGAATGTTATACAAATGTATATTGAATGATACCTCTGTTACATGTACGTTTGAAGAACACAATGAACTTATAACATAATTCATGACTAATGTCATTGAAATAGCTGGAAATATAGAAAAGAGAATTATTTTAAAACATTCCTGAACCTGATGTTAGAAAACGTTTTCTTAAACTAATATTTACCAATATCAAGTGCATAAGAATTACTATGCTAGTAGTTTGGAAGTTCAGCTGTATTTTGGCGAGTTGGAAAAGTTGTTAAATGCGAGCCTTGGCGAGCATTTAACTACTTTTCTGACGAGCCAAAATACAGCTTAACTTCCAAACTACTAGCATAGTAATTTTTTTATCATGCAACACCCAGAAAAATGGAGAAAATGAAGAAAAAGAAAGATTGCTAAAGCGGTTTCGTCCATTGAATGAAAATACATGTAAGTGCGATATATGTGACGTCATGTGGTCGTGCAGTGACGTCATCGACTTTTACAACATAAACAAACTTGAAATAATCCTTTTATCGGGACAAATAGTTGAGACAAAGGTGAGCAAATGTGTTAAATTTGATGTTTATGTTTAATTATGCCTTTTTCGCCCTTCTGTTTTCCTCCTATTGGCTGAACCAAACTTGCATCCCAGTGGGGTCAGTACACATGTACTATACCTCACAAAATACAGCGTCGACGTGGAAAATATTATGCTAGTAGGAAGTGACTGTATTTCGTGACGTTGCATGATAAAATGTGTTCCAGCATTTGAGAAACTGTTGCCTGAATACTGACCCTTCGCTTGCTATTCACGTCAATATACATACCTGTAAATAGTGAAGACCCAGATGAGACAGCTCTCGTATAGGTTGGATGGGACAAGATTCTGAAAGGAACACGTAGTTACAGGTATAGGCTGGACCTACTGACGTACACATTGTTATTATTATTATTATTATCATCATTATTGTCATAATCATTATTATTATATTAATATTTTTATCATTCATATTCATCATACTATTATCATCATTATCGTCATCATCATTATTAAAGCAGGAGATAGAATGATGTGAATATAGTAAATATAATGGACTTTTAGATTTAGTCATCGGTTAGTTATTTCTTTTATATTTATTGATTTATTAAATTTTATAATCGATTGATGCAAACTGAAGGAATGCGTCTTAATGAAAATTGCAAAGTGAAATTGAAATTGGGCCTTTGCTGTTGCTGCAGCGTCGAAAGCGTAATTTGACAGCGCCGAAAGCGTAATTTGAAATCTGCCTCATATTGTTTTACAAAGTTAAAAGTTTAACAAAGTCCTGGAACGTCTGAAATATTATATAAACGTTCCATTGCTTGAAATATTTTCATTCCCCTATGAAACACCGAACGAGCAAATAGCAGAAACGTGTAAACCACAACAAGTAAACAAAGAAGGAACTAAAACATTAACAGGGACTTTGAGTTTTGCAACACTGGAATATTTGCAGTGTAAATCACTTTTTAAAATGATGCAGAATTCCCCGAGTATTTCATCCAGTCTGTCATAACAGTCATTATCGACAGGAAAATAAAACGCGGTTATTCCAAATAGAAATTGTTTTGTTTTGAATTATGTGGTATTAATTTCTTGTGATTTTACGCAGTTACATTGCCCAAGCTTGTTCTCCCATATGAGTCCTTATGTTTGTGTTTTGCACAAAGAAGTCATCGCTCGATATCGCCTTAGCCTCCCTTCACGCAACGGCAAAATTCAGGATAATAATCATTGCTAACAGTTTGGACCCAGATAAGATGTCGATTAATTTGCTGTCTCCTAATCAAAACCAGTTGATACTCTGGTCATTTATGAGAAAATTCCTTTGGAAACTGGAAAAGTCAACATTTTGTACCGTAATATTGTGTTTCATGTAATTATTAATGTCTGTTTTGCAAGAGGAGTGAGTGGTGGAACATGTTAGACGTTTTTGGCGTCGAAGTTATTATGATATCATGTTTGAGCTGTCGGAGTGATGCCAGCTTGTGTTGTTTACAATATGACTTATCACCACTGTTTGAATATTGTAGAGTTATTACAGCAACTATTGTAGGAATAAACATATGTGTTTCTTATGTTATGCTTACTTAATGCTGGACAAAATGAGCTTAGTGCATAACCTTCGTCATGCATTAAGCCACTACAACCACCTGTTTTTAACCCATTACCTCAGAGGTTATTTTTAGATACAACCTCTTTGAATAAATCTACCGAAAAGGAGCATTAACTAGAGAAAAGGAAAATTGTAGAATTTTGTAGTTTGAAACCATTGTGATAAATAAAGCATTTGCTCCTATAGAAGCAAATGCTCTATTTATCACAATGGTTTCGCAAAGTGACTTCTACAGAGTCGTCAAAGTCGTCAATATCAGGGAATGGGTTAAGACACAGAATTAGACCTCATTTATTGGTCGCGTTAGAAGGGGTTTACGTTATATACTGACCACTGTTTTAATGTGTAATACAGTACATATGCTATTTTAGCCAGATTATTTGGAAGTTAAACATACTTGGGACTAACTACCGTAGACCATCTCTAAGACAATCACGTGCTACCTTTCTAAACCGATCGTTTATTTTGGTATAACTACAGGTCCTTGAGACAGGTGACAGCTTAATGCAGGATGGGAGCTTTCTTCATAAAATTCATCCTTCATTATGTAGCTACCTGCATAAACGCACCTAAAAGTATTCTCTACTAGAGTTCAGGTTTAGAGGGGTTTTACTGTATTTAACCCTACTCGTGCTGAAATAAATCTGTTTAATCTCTGACCTGCTGAACGCTTCACTCTCATCCGATTCGATCAAGCCTTTGAGATACTATTGACCAAGAAATTTGGAATCTGAAATACTGTTAGGCAGATGGCTGCATAATGCAGGATGAAAGTCGTGCAGAAAGCTCCTGAACGTTTTGCTTGACTTTCACCTTGCATTAAGCTGTCACCTATTTCCAAGACCGATATTTATGATCCATTTAACGTCCGGTTTAGAGTGATTTTACTACAGTGTTTTAGAGGGGTGTTACGTATTTAGTTAATTCCTTTGGAAAACAAAAAGCGATTGATATCAAGATGGATCTGTCCAAAAATGCCGAGACTTTATTTACATCACAGATGTGTTTGCTGTTTTCAATCATAAATTTGAAATTGAAAAAAAGGGAAACTGTCACTTCGAAAATGTACTGAAACTGACATGTTTGTTGCTTTGCAATCAAGTAGGTTTGTCTTGAAACAATCGTTACCAACTTGAAATTCCGACATAGACACACTTGTATTCCTTTAGATGCCCCATGCAATAGCATTTAAATATAAATGTAATGATGATATATTTCTACTATGTTTGTAAATACCACTACTCTTCAATTTGGAGCGACATAATTGGTTACACCTGTCCTACCTGAATATGCATAACGCATGTTCCAGTAACTAACCCGAAACAATTGAATTTCAAAATCCTCTTCGGTAAAGTGTGCTTCTAGTTTAATTCGTACCCATGTCAAATGCGTGAATATTAAACTAAAATCGCAAAACGTTCCCTTTTTAAATATGATTAAAGCAGAATAAACATTAAAAGAGTTACGAGTAAATACGTTAATTATATCAAAGTATGTTGTATCATAGTTCGTTATATCATCATTTGTTCGATCTTATTTCATGATATCATATTTCGTTATATATAGTTCATTATTTCATAGTTCGTTATGGCATAGTTCTTTATTTCATAGTGTGTTATATAATATTGTACTAAACTGTGCTCCAGTGCTCAACCTTTGCTACTTGAACGAAACTAATTTGCATTTTATGATGCAAATTTCATTTGAACGAAGCTGGCTGTCCGATTGCACTCTAGAACAATGTCATTTGTGAGAAAAGACCACCATTTATCAATACAAATTAACTATTCCCCTCATATAAACGCTTTTCACGCATTTGCAAACAGGGTAGACCCAGATCAGACGGATCCTATATACATAAGCTAATAAATATTTATGATGTCATCATTTCTTATATGAATATAGAACATGGAAGTTCAGTACTTCAAAAAGTGAAGTAACCGTGACCATGCTATAAAATGGACGTTTGCTTAAACTACAACTCTGGTTTATTGTAATATTGTTATTACTGCTATTTCTTTCCAAGCACGGAACAACAGTGTTTGAATGTCAAACAGCTTGGATTCTGGTGAAATGCTGAAATACTTGACATCCTCTCTGGATCCAAATTCGGGGCAACACTTAAGTTGTTTGCGCATGCCAATTACATGTAGGTGGCGCGGTTAGTACGATAAGGTTAAATGTTATAGACTCATTCAAGACAGTGAGGTTAATTTAAAGCCATCAATGTCCTATAATTTATATTGGTTTTTGTATAATGTATTTGTATTGCGACAACGTTAGGAATACCATAGATATCTTTAAAAACACATGGTTCCTTAATGATGTAACATATTGCAGAAGCTTTCTGCATAACGATCGTCCTGCATTATGCAACCACCTGCCTTTAAGACACATGATTAGAAACGTTTGGTGATCACATTAGAGGGGGGTTTAGTGTACAGTAATACCGGGTATCCGTTTAAAGTAGTATCAATGTCGGTCTGTAATAGATTTGGAAGCTAAATGCAGGGCTTAACACATTCCCTGATATTGTCCCATTTTGACGCCTCTGTAAAAATCACCTTTTGAAACAACTGACATAAAGAGAGCATTTTCTCCGTTTGAGCAAATGCTGTATTTATCCTAAGGGTTTCAATACTACACAATTCCTTTCTTCCAGTAACTGTTCCGTTTCAAAAGCTGTTTTCAAAGAGTTAGGATCTAAAATAGCCTATAAGGGAATGGGCTGAGTACATGGTAGAACTAGACCAGAATTTTACGTTTACAGTTTACAATGCAATGTGATATCAGGTTATACGATGCTTGTCTTTTTGTTAACTGTTTGCAAAACCTACATATTGGATTTCATACAGCAACACTCAAATGTGCTTAAATCACGCATGTCACACAGAATTATGATATTATAGACAATAATTGCATTATAATACATTTAGACTGACGTCAGAATATCAAGAAAAACAAAAGTCTGGTGGTCGGCGTTCGCTGCCACTTGCTGTCGTCTTCAAAATGACTCGCCTATTTGACTGTTTTTGTAGATTTGACTTCTCTTTAATCTCTTCACTCCATAAATTTGCCTTTCTACATATTTGCGAACATAGTAGAGTTATATGTGGTAAACTGATGTCTGCTTAAATTCCCATCTGTAACAATATGTTCTTTGTTCCTAGTCGTTACAGGTCCTAATGAGCCGCATAGTTACTCGGCGTCTCATCTGAAACTAGGCTGTTTGAGAATAAATTTCAGATCGCAACTTGCAGGTTAAGGGTTAATATTTAATTTTAACGCTTCTCTTGCTGAATTTTAAAATACATTTCTCCTTCTTTACCCATGCCCTGTTGTATAATTACATATTTCTCACATACCTTCACTTACCTCCGAGTTAGAACAACGGGTTAAGATTTCCTTATCTGTAACACGAGTAAGATCACTTTAGACATATAGGACGTCATACGTCATATATATGACGTCAAACGATGGAAACCGATGTTTACATGTCATTTAAACGGCGAAAATGCACTTTTTTTGATATGTGAGAAAAAGAATCTGATACTCGTTGTCTCACCAAGAAAATGTTATTAAGCTCGCCAAGGCTCGCTTAATGACATTTTCTAAGGCCCGTTTAGGAACATGTGATCTTAAAAGACAACTCGCAACAGATCCTCTATATCTTCACTGTGTACATGTATTTCGCTGTGCAATCACTGCTGTGGAGTGCACTGATTGCACATCAACTTGTAAATAGTGCAGACCCTGATGAGACAGGTCCTGCAGGAGCTGTCTCATCTGGGTCTTCACTATTTACAGGTACGTATATTGACGTGAATAGCAAGCGAATGGTTAAGACAGCAGACAGTCACGCAGTGCGAGATTGATTATAATAAAAATAATAGAATTATCAGTGAAAAGTCCTCGTGCAGTATCGCATCAGAAGATGGCATCAAGTGTGAATGCATGATGTATAGTCTGGGAACGTTCTTTTTCAGTAGGATGTTGGTGTTTCTAGATATTCCTTAAATTACCGTTTTCTTGCATCGGCCGTGCAATATTAGCATTTGTTTGTAAGCAGCGTTTTACAGGGCAATAATTATAGGAGCGTTAACGCTTTCATTGCAAAGTGCGATTCTGTGATTATCTATGAAAACAATTTGGATTCAGGTAACTTGGGTACTCTTCAGGATCAAAAAGGTTTGATGCTGTGATTATGCTTCTTGATTTTTTTTAAAGGAATGAAAGTTGTAGCAGACGACAAATTTATCAGACGACATTACTTGAAAGCGTAAGGGTCAAATCGAAAAATGTCCTATAACACAAGTCAATGTTGTCAGATGTATTGTTCGTATGTGTACCTATTCGTCTATTGTATATTTGTGATTAATGTTATTGTCTAAAATGTACATCGATAAGCTTTTCACAAACGTAAACAACAAATGGTGAAAAATGAAAGCATAATTGCCTTTTGTGGTTATAACCAAACCTCGTGCAATACGCGGATGCACTCGCTTTACACATAAATCGTGGCGGGTAAATACAATACAACTATTTTAATCCTTAACCTAATGTAAAACATATATTCTTAAACTGTAATATGTTATAAATGCCAATTGCATTTGCATACTTCCGATTCGTTCAAGCTTTAGCGAAACCATTGGCCGAGTATCAAACAGCTTGCATCATTTTACATCTGGATCTAAGCTGTGTGGAAACTACAGCCATGTAGCGCTAAGCAAGAGAAAGTTAAAAGGATGGGACAAAATTCTAAAAGGATCAAACACATTACATTACACTTCACATCACAGTGACAAAGGCAGGTGGTACCTTAATGCAGGACGAAAGTGATGCAGAAAGCTCCTATAGGAGCTTTCTGCATTACTTTTGTCCTGCATTAAGCAACCACCTGTCTGTACAGACACCCGTGTTCATCCATTAGGTGGTCGCATTAGAGGGGTTTTACTGTTTTATTGTCACCATTATTATAATTATTGGTATTATAACGATTATTATCATTATCATACTAGCATTATCATCCTTGTACAGACAAAATTCTTAGGTCTTACACCACCGGTGATTAGTTGGACGTTGCGATATGATTCAAATATTATTATAGCGACAACAAAACCCAAATACAAATAAACACATTTTTATTATCATTATTAAACAGAGGAGGTAGGGCAAAGCGTATTTCTTAATCTTATTGACTCGTCGATTTAGGTACCGTTGATTAATACTTAATATCTTCATTGATTCAATCGGTGTTGTATTCGTTGGATGCAAATGAAATCTAAGTCAAATTGACCCATGCTTTTAGTGTTGCCTAAGAATAATTTAAGTTTACATCATTCATTTCGAAACAAAATCCTAGAAGGTTTGGAATAATACATTTTAAGTTTACGTTATACGTTGATTTGCTTGAAATACTGTCATTTTTCCTTTGAAATATCGAATTGACAATTGAAAGGAAACAATTGTAAATCAAGTACAGTACAAGCCCGTCTAGACTGGAATTCAAGTAGTTCAGAATTTAGATACATTTAGTTAGGCGGCTGCTTAATGCAGGCGAAGGTCATGCAGAAAGCTCCCAGACGAGCTTTCTGCATAACTTTCAGCAAATATTGACCTCTCTCCAAGATCGATATTTATACCTCTTTAGAGAGGTTTGACTGTAAAAAAAATGAAAAATGAACATTAACAGGAACATTGACCTTTACAAAACTGAAATTTCTGCAGTATAAACCATGTTTTAAAATGAAACAGAACTCCCTGAGTATTTCATCCAGTCTGTCATAGCAGTCATTATCAACATAAAAATTGCAAATACAATTTGTTTTGTTTCGTAATTATGTGGTATTAACGCGGTTATATTGCCCAAGCTCGTTTTCCCATATGAGTATTTACGTTTTTACACAAGGCCTTAATCGCTCGACATCGCATTATCCTTCCTACATGATACGGGAAACACAAGAATAATCATTGCAAACAGTTTGGATCCAGATAAGACGAAGCTTGTGTTACATTCTGCTCCTTTTATGACAACAATACATTAAACATTTTCTTTTATGTAAAGTTTTACGAATTTGCAAGAGGAGTCAGTGGTGGGGCATGTTAGACATGTGTGGCGTCGAAGTCATTAGGATATCATTTCTGAGCTGTCGACGTAGATGTCAGCTTATGTGGTGTACAATATTACTTATCACCACTGTTGGAATATTGTAGAATAAATACTACAGTGCTCCCTCCCTACAACGGCCCTCTCAATAACGATCCCCTCCTTACAACAACGCATGTCACTGTTTCCGAAACAACAAGGCTCCAGACACAACTTTTTTCCATCGTATTTTCTTTATACCTCCATCAAACCCTATGTTGTGACCACTCTTTAGAATCGTCACTTTGTGACGATTCTAAAGATTGGTCACAACATAGGGTTTGATTGAGGCATAATGGTTTTAGTTCTCGAAATACACCTTATCTGGGAATCAGCAAACAAGCTAATTATGTTTGATTTTCCCTCCCTATAACAACTCCCTCTGAACAACACACACAATATTCGTATCCCAAAGGGTGTCGTTGTAGAGAGGTAGCACTGTACACTGAAACCCATCTACAGCGACCGCTTTAGGAATGAGCATATATGTCTTTATACGTAGATGGTTGCTTAATGCAGGAAGAAAGTAATGCAGCAAATTCCTTTTTTGTTTCTGTTTAACCACATGCATTAATCCATTTGCTCCCACGATCCCATATATGGGACGTAGGCAAACACTGTAGACTCTGATCAGACGCCGCATAATATTTCAATATAAAACAAAACGAAATTGAAAATTTAGGCCGGGCACTCCTTAGATAACAAATGGACTAATCCAATATATATATAAACATGGAATAATCCACTGGGAGCAAATGGGTTAATTAAGCAACAATCTGCATTTAAGTCACAGAATAAGACCTTTCCTTTTTGTTTATGACATTAGAGGGGTATACCATAAACACTCCTCTAAACTGGAATTCTAGCAGAGAAAATATTAGATACTTTAAGTTGCTTAATGCAGGGTGAAGGTCATGCAGAAAGCTGGAGGAGCTTTCTGAATGACTTCCACTCTGCATTAAGGAGCCACATGTCTTCAAGATCGATATTCAAACTAAACTGAACGTTCGATTTAGAGGGGTTCTATATACTGACCACTAATTTAATTCGAAATATATCACATGCTATTTTCACTCGAAACATACTTGGGATCGAATACGGTAGAAGGTCTCCATGACTATCGCTAAATATTTAGCCCTTCTCATACAGCAGAAATAATGGCTGGTCCATCTCTGATCTACTGAACTTTTCGATTCGATTAATCGTTTGAGAAACTATTGACCTAGTGTCAAACAGCTTTAATCCTGATAAGACGGTGAATTGTTGGATTGTCCGTCAGGAGGCGCTTAGCATGGTATCAGTTAAATATGCTTTTAACTCATTTACCTCATACTGTCGCCTTTTGACGTCTCTGCAAAAGTCACTTGTTGAAACAATTGTGATAAATACAGCATTTGCTCCTATAGGAGCAAAATTGTAATGCTCTATTTATTATAATAGTTTCAAACTACAAAATTTTAAAATTTTCCTTTTCTCTAGTTAATGCTCCTTTTCGGTAGATTTATTCAGAGGTTTGATCTAACAAAAGCCTATGAGGTAATGGGTTAAACATATGAATGACTGCTGAATGTAGCAGACACATGAGTAACAAACATTAATTAAGACGCATTTTGCATGATTTATGTTTTGCAATACGCTAGCACCTGTCTTGAAATCCAGATTTGGACTGCCAAATTTTGTCGTCTGTTGCACTTTTAATAACTCAATAAAACCGAGTCTGCAATGTTCATTTCTTGCAGTGCTGCTTTTGCTTTTGGTGGATGTCCTACTTTTAGAACTTTTGTCATCTGCCACCATTTTCATCTTTTATTCTTCTTCAATTTTGTAAAAGAAAGAACAGTCATAGTAAGAAACAGTTTGGATCCTGACGAAATGCCGAGTTCATCTTGATCCAATCTTTTTGCATAGGTTATCGCGGATGCGACATTGGCAGAAAAAGAGTTAAAATTAAACTAATACATATTACTGTTGTCAATACTTCTTTCACGAATATTGATCAGGTATCAGGTTACATACGTCGTGGTGTAAGTACGGTGAAAATTGCGATTAGCTTATATTTAAGTATCTTTGTTAATAAGTAAACGTACATTATTAATATATAAAATGCGCTAACATGGTAATGAGTATCTTTGTTAATAAATAAATGTTCATTCTTGATATATAAAATGCGCTTACACGGTAATGCACTGAATATATAAATGGTCTGTTGGTAACAGTAGGAACTAAGCGAAATGGGTCCTCACATCGAACACTGTAAGAAAATATGGATATATAATACAGTGAAAACTCGATACTACGAACTTTTAGTAATGAAGAATGTATGTGTTTGAAGGCAGATAGTTGCTTTATACAGGGTGAAAGTCATCCAGAAAGCTTTCTGGATTACTTCCACTATGCATTAAGCTGCCGCGTGTGTTTAATATCCCTTACAGAATATTCTTATATGTCCCATATATGTTTGACTTATATGTGGCATATAAGGCACATATATGGGACATGTTGGGATTTTAAATGCAAATGAGATATATGGGCATTATATGTCACATATATGGGAGCATGCGAAGTCAATACAAGAGGTAGCCCTATATCCCCCATATATGCGAGTTATAGGGCACTAGCCCTACAACTCACATATATGCCCCATATATGGGACTTATATGTCAGTTATATATATTGTAAATGCCACATGCCTGGGGCATATATCAGTTATATGGGACATATATGTCCCATATATGTCAGCTATAAGGGACATATATGTCAGTTATATGGGACATATATGTCAGTTATAAGGGACATATATGTCAGTTATATGGGACATAGATGTCCCATACATGTCGGCTATAGGGCAGCTAGCTGTCCATGGCTAAGGGGTTACAGCTAGTGTACGTCGTCCAGACAGCTGTCTGGTCTTGGTCTTCTCTGTCTGCCAGTATGAGAAAATGTTTGATTATTAGGGAGAGGGTTAAACATTATCAGTCCCTTAGATCAGCAGTTAATCATTTATTATTTGAAGCCCTTATATTGAGATATTGGTTATTAGCAACATGAAAATATCACTGAATTTCACCATCAAATACACATATTGTAAAATGTATGCACATTATGTATAAATAAAAAAAATCTTGGAAAGTAAATTGTTCATCATTTATAAATTGAAAAGTCTTGTTTATCCACAATATATGCGCAACTAGCCAAATCAAGTGTTCAATCTACTATAAGCAGCAGTGTTATCATTTTTATACCCCCGCCTTTAGGGCATTAAGTTTTACCCTTGTCCGTTTGTATTGTCAAAGATTTCTTGACTTGTAAGCTGGAATGATTTGATATTTCCTCTGAAGCATAATCGTAGTGAGTTGTACTGTGTCTCCCCTTTTCAGGTCTGTCGTTCATCTACTTCCTGTTCGCCAACACTTGATTGAATTTTGGTGATTGTATAATGATTGTTCAATTTAGAAAAACCTGGCGTAGGCATTTGTGTCCTATGGACATATTTTCTTTAATTTACGTCTGGGTTTCATGGGTTTCAACTTTTGGTTGATTGCCTGGATGAAGTCTTTCTCTGGAGTCTTGCATACTTTTTTCTTGCACATATTCTGAAATGTAAGGAAAAAAGAGAACATTGTAAATATTTAAATTCTTGCCCACCAGATCTGATGTGAATTTAAAAGACTGTGGATGAACTTTGCAAAAATTCTTGGATCTTAAATTTTCTAGATGTTCACCCTGCACCTTATCTCTATATCCAAGGTGTTTGACACTCGGATATAGATATATATAGCAAAATGTTGGATTTTTTTTAAAAATTGTACCCAATATATTTATCTTTGCAAACGGTGTAGATCCAGATAAAGAAGCTCTGAAGGAGCAATCTAATCTGGGTGTACTCAATAATTTGCTTGACAGAATATTGAATTCTATTAATGGAAAACAAGTAAAAGGTTAATAGTTACATGTAAAAAGGTTACCGAATCTTTCATCAACTGTAAAGTTAAGTTGTACTGCTTTTGATGTACAGAATAACAGCAATAATTTAGCAGCAATTGTGTGAATCCTATAGCTTGTGTGAGAGATATTCAGCTTAGAATGAAAGTCCTGTTATATAATTTTTAAATGTTGTTGCATCATGTATTTCACAGCCTAAAGAATTTATTCATCCCCATTCATCCTCAAATTATTGATTTATTGCCTCAATTCCCTGTATTTTAAGTCATTTTTTATTGTGCCATCTTATTGTGTATTGGTGTATAGTTGTCGTTGATATTTGTATTAATTTTATATTCTAATTCTTTATACATTAGAATCTTTATCAGATGTATTAAAACACATGCGAATTAGATCTTACTTGTTATGGCGTTAACACTCCTTCCATCCAGGGCTGGCTTCTCCTCTGACAGAGCTCCTAGACATTACTTCATCTGAGAAGTACTCTGCATAACAGGCGAGTTAGTGCAGTGTCACTTCCTTTTGATGTCCAGCTGAGGGACAGAGATCTTTCCACCATATCCCGGTAGCAGATCTGCCTCAACATCTATATTGCCAGCCTTAAATTTAAACATAATCCAATAAGCATTACACTACAGTACTAAAAAGTACTATATAAGACTTGATGAGTCTACTTCAAGACATGACATGGGTTTTTAAAAGTGTCACAGCAAGACATCAGCAAAAGATTTCAACTACATTGTATATATAATTGTTGCAGAGTGAACTGTAAGTCTGTTTCAAACAGTGTAGATCTTCATGAAAATGTATCTGCTAACATTGGTCAATCCAGTTTGCATTAGCCCAAACGACCACTGAACTTCATTAAAATATTATTCATAAACACTGCAAGTATTTTTGTTTCTAATGAAATTTTCATTAAAATGCCTTTTATCAACCCTCGTCTAGATATTGCTGATTATAATCTGCGTATGCCTTTGTCGTGTTGGTCCGAATTTTGGCCGAAACGACCAAGGCCGAAAGGGATTGGGTCCGAAACCATCCGCGACCTTGTTGATGTTGTGCGTGAGCTTTCCTGTCGATGCATATGGTTGGGTTTTGAAGAGGAAGAGTCCGCTGACACTTTGTTAAAGTGCATGATTTAATAAATGCTTGTATTAATGTTGACTTTGAAATACAATTTCTAGACGAGTATGCGCTAAACCGGGATAACCGACAGTCATAGGTTAAGCCATCGACTTTCGTCAAAAACTCAAATTTCCGACTTAAAAAAATAATAACAAGTGGTGTTTTATATACTGATACTCACCATTCATTCTTGCATGTACTTTTTGTAGCATGTGGTGGATGTTTTCATTCAAATCGAGTCGAATTTCTTTGCCGAGAGACAATGTCGATGTATTGAAAACTTTCAAAATGGCGCTGGGTCGGATTAACGTGTGACCCCGAAAATTTGAATATTGCGGGCCGGATGCAATATGGTTAAACTTGTTTCCGAAATATGAAATATACATCAAAATAAAGCTAAAATTGTTTTTTCGTATGGTATATGGTGCATTTTGAAAAAAATGATAACATTTCGGACAAAATGGTTCCAACTTCGAGGGACTATATCTTTGCGTAGGAATAACCAAATTTTATGCACCAACTTGCACCCTGACCTTTAATATGATTGGTCACACCCACAACTGTATATATGAAAACATGCAACCCCCCCCCCCCCGGGACCAAAAAGGGGCGTGTTAAAAAAAATCAGATTGATCTTGTTTCATAATTATGTAAAGACATTTATTGTCAGTTAGTTACATTAAGTACACAATTCTTAGTATTTTGATACCCATAAGTCAGTTTGGTAAGGGTTATTCAACCTGTAAATAGTACAGACCCTGATTCCTGTAGGAGCTGTCTAATCAGGGTCTTGCTTCACTATTTACAGGTAGGTTAATCTAAGGTATATTGACATGAACAGCAATTAAGAGAAAGGTTAATTAATATATTGAAGTATGACAAAATATTTAATAGTATATATGTATAATTTTTAAATTATGTATATAATTATAATATATTATGTAAACGATTATTATTTTGTTGGATAGATCTTGAAATTCTGAGAATTTTGATACCCATTACCCATGTGTCTAAAAATAGCCTATGAAGGAATGGGTTAAACAGTCTTGCAGAGTTTTCTAGTACTTACTAATGCACCATTTCATAAAAACAGCTTAACCCTAATGTAGATATTAATATTTTAATTTAAAAAAAAAAAAGAAAGATAACCACACCTTGTTATTCTTTGAATAATGCTGGTCATTTTGATACCCATAACGTGGGTTTAAAATTGGAAATTAAATATTGCATTTTTTTTTAACAAAAACCTGACCATTTGCAGACTTAGAAATTTTCAGGGTCTTTTTTCTGAAGACAGATAGCCAAAATTTCTAAGTTCTCACTGCCGTCCTCTGGATGCCAGTAACATATAACTCCCCTATACAACCCTTTACAATTCATATAACTGACATATATCGTCCATATAACTGGCAGAGGGCTCCCAAAGATTTTTACTTCCCCTATACTAGACATATATGGGACATATATCTCAACATATAACTGCCCTATAACTTTCCTATAACTATAACTCACATAGACACTATTTATATGGGCCTTATATGGCCCTTATAAGGCCCTTATATGGCCCATATATGTTCCATATATGTTTGTGATCGGAATTTTGGTAAGGGATCACTAATTGTACGTACTTGAGTGTTCGTAGTATCGAGGTTTTAATTTAAATTACGTATAGCCGTTGTTAATACTGTGAAGGCTCGCTAATACGACCAATAAGTCTTATTCAGATCGTAGCTCAACGCAGGACAACAGTAATACAGCAAACTTATAATGGAACTCTGTTTTAGTTCCCTAGCGGCAACGTTGAAGGTGACTATACAGTTGCACTCCGTCGAGTGATATTTGGTATGTAGTTTTATTATAATGAGTTACAGATCAAGTTAGAGTTTTGTTATCGTACATTGATGTTTTACAGAATGACAATAATTGGATATATAGATTTTCTTTCTGGAAATGTTAGGTTTTCTGGAGTTTTTCTTTTAATCCTAGCAGATATTGAATTGCTATTTGGTATGCATTTTTAATATAATGAGTTCAAGATCAAGTTAGAGTGTTGTTGCCCTACATTGATGTTTTACAGAATGACGGCAATCGGACTTAATCATTTTCTGGAAATGTTAGGTTTTCTGGAGTTGTCCTCTCTTAATCCTAGCAGATATTGAAGTGTTATTTGGTATGTATTTGTATTATAATGAAATGTTAGGTTTTCCAGAGTTTTTTCTTTCTTAACCATTGCAGCCATTGAAATGATATGTAGCTTTATTATAATGAGTTACAGATCAAGTTTGAAATTTGTTACGCTACGATGATTTTCACGGAATTACAGCAGTTGGAATTAAAATTCAGCCGGTATGGGATTATGGCATTGTTTCAATGCTACTACTACTTGTTATGTTTATCATACATAAACGCAACAACCTGTTTTAACAGACTCATCTACTAATAAATCATGATAGAGCTTTCGCAAGGCACTCAGGTAATACGTTATATTAATGATAAACGAATATACCCTTGCTATATAATACAAATAGGGTGCAAAATGAGTGTTGTGTTTACTGAATGGGATTAAATTTGATCTTGAGATATTGTCAGAAACATGGCATATTCGTATATATGTTTCGTGTGTTTTAACTATTTGAAAATGAATTAATATTTTTATTCATTAGAAGCCACATGTCTAAATACATACATAGGACATATTCACATGTCTCAATATATGAATCTCAGTGGTATTATTTGTACCAACAGAAGACTAGCATGGAAAAATGACAGTGATGAACGCCGTATCCTCATTGAGAATGTTGACTGAACTGAAGAAGTTTTAACTTCACTAACTTAAGATATTTGTTTGTATTGATTATCAACGTTGAAATGCATACACATTGATGGTATTCAACACTGTGTTATGTTGACAAGGACCGACTCCTGTATGAATGAGAGTTGTTTAGGTTACGCAGTTGTCGACAATTCCATTTGTACTCCATGTGATATTGTCTTCACCCTTCAGTTTGTTTATAAATTCATTTTATATTCAATTGTTTTGGCATGTCTGTTTACAATTGTTTCTTTAAGCGGCGGATTGCGGACAGTCGCGTTTATCAGGGAAAACGTAAGATACACAGATATTTGAAACGTCTTGAAATTTCGATTCTGGAAAATGAAATAAATGTAACATGCCAGTATGTGAGGCAGTCTTCTTGTCATCGAAAACACAATTCGTCTCTCGTGGCATTCTATGTGTCTGTGGGATAAATTGAATGTTGCGAAAACTGGTATTTAAAATTTATAAAATAATAATTGCAAGTTTGAACAAATTGGTATGATACTAATATAGAAACACGTTGTTAAAGTAAGAGTACAAATAGACGCCTGGTGTTTAGCGAGTGTAATATTCATTATAGTAAACGAGTTTCTTGAGAACAATTTGTAATGAATGCGAATGTAAGATTTTGTTTATCATATAACCCTTAAGAAGGACCAAAGAAAGTGAAACAGACTATATCTGACCGCTGTTTCGGCCATTGTTTACAGCGTTGTACAGCCGGGTTCAAACAGCTCATGTGCATAAAAAATGCACTAGTGTATTTCCACGATTTACGGCACCCTGTTTCGGCACCCCCACTCGGCAGATTATGCGATAAATAACTTGAAATATAGATCCACGACAGTTTAAATTCATTTCTCCTCAATATGTCCTTGGACGATAACCAACAACCGACGAATGTTTTTGTTTTGGTTATTACAATACATTTTGTTTTTATAACACTTAAGGACATTTGTGTGATGGACAAAATCGATAACGGACGGAAACTAACGTCATATAATGTTTTCCAAAATGATCTCCATATGACCCTTTATCACAGTTATGTAAATAATTCCGTCTTGTCATGAATCATTGAAAATCCGTGTGTATTTCAGATAAAGTAGAATTCCTCTAAGCAGCACGTTTAATTTAGTATACAGGTCTGTCTTGGAGACAGGTGGCAGCTGAATGAATTTAGATACGTTTAAGCAGGTGGCTACTTAATGCAAGGTAAAAGTCATGCAGCTTTCTGCAAGACTTTCACCTTGCATTAAGCTGCAGCCTGTCTCCAAAACCGGTATTTATACTAAATTGAACGTCCGGTTTAGAGGAGTTTTACTGTATATATATTTATATATGTTAGTTTTATTACAAATATACAATCTCAATGTCAGACAGTTTTGAGCGTGATTAGATGTAGTCTGGTAAAAACTGTTGCAATGGTCACACATTCTCCGCTGGTGTTTGATATGGATATTATAAGAAATAATGACGACATGGCTATTAATTAGATTAATTTGTTATACAGTAGAACCCCTCTAATGCGACCACTTAATGAATAAATGTGGATGTCTTTATAAGCAGGTGGTTGCTTAATGCAGGACAAAAGTTATACAGAAAGCTCCTCTAGGAGCTTTCTGCATTACTTTTGTCCTGCATTAAGCTACCACTTGCATCTAGGACCCAGAATTATACCTCTTATAGGTGGTCGCATTAGCGGGATGTTACTGTAATAATACATGGACACAGACTATTGGGCAATGGCGGAAACTGTCACGAGATTTATTTTATTAATTTTGACGTTTTATGATAAAAGTACAAATATGAGTCATGCAGGGAACACCACATACAGAACAAACACATATCAACTTCTTGACTCATTTGTTTTCGTCCCGACCATACATTCATGCGCGAGAAAAGCTTACAGCTGACTATGTACGAGATAACCTAGGTTTGCTACCCCTTGAACGTTTGGCCGAGACAAACTTTAAAAAGTCGAGTATTTATTAGTAGATAATTATGAAATATTACATTTTATAATAAGATTAATCAGTGAAATAAGTCATTTTATTCTATAATCAGATTAAACATGGTTATAGTTCAATATTATTTTCTGGTCAGAATGAACATCTCAGATTCATCATGGTAAACGTTCATGTTATTTCATAATCACATTTAACAGGGTAATAATTCGTTAGTTTACACTCCGATTTAACAGGGTAATAGCTCATGTTATTTTATACACGTTAATAGTTATTATGTGATTTTATAATCGCATTAAAGAGGGCTATAGTTCAGGTTATTTCATAATCAGATTAAAGAGTGTAATAGTTTGCTTGAGAATGGCCTGAGACTCAAGAAAAACGTCGGTGCCAGGTATAGAGGAATATGGGTTAAACTATTTATAAGAGACATTTATTGAAAATGAAATTGGTTTCAAACGTCACGTGGTATTCTGGAATTTTGTATCAAAGCTATTACGCGTCACGAGAACTCTCCTAGAATTGAGTCCTGGTTATATAATTGACATGGAACTGTTTATGTTTAAACCGTTTCGCTGACAAGGGCGAATTATTTTTGATTCTCATTGCAAATGTTTAGATCAAGATGAGACACGGAATACCTCGGCATCCAAAGTGTTTGATAATGTGATGTTTCTTAAACAGACAACAGTGGAAGAAAATCAACATTTAACCCTTCTCTTGCTGAATTTTAAAATACATTTCTCCTTCTTTACCCATGCCCTGTTGTATAATTACTTATATCTTCACTGTGTACACGTATTTCGCTGTGCAGTCACTGCTGTGGAGTGCACTGGTTGCACAATCAACTTGTAAATAGTGCAGACCCAGATGAGACAGCTGCTGCAGGAGCTGTCTCATCTGGGTCTTCACTATTTACAGGTAGGTATATTGACGCGAATAGTAAGCGAAGGGTTAAAACTTGTGACGGACAAAAAGGTTTGCCGACGACATTACCTGGCAGCGACATGGTAATAATAACATTTTATTGGACTGTTATGACTGCGCCTGTCTCTCTCAAAGGAGTTGTTAAGTTTGTAGTACAACGTTGTTGCTAGATATAGCAAGCCATTATGGATTTACAAGAAACGTGTTTAGTTAGTTTGGCGTCCAAATACTGTACCAAAGGACCGTTAGCTGTCTCGTGTTGTGTGTGTCACGTTGTCAGAGTTTATAAGTAAATAAAAGAATGATGGCTTCTTCGATAGATTGTACTGCGTTAACATTGATTAAACTTTAAAAAAAATTCTGTTCCCTTTTCTGAAAATTCAGGTAAACAATTTTGTCCTAGACAAAACAATAAGAATCAGATCTATATCATATCATAAGCAAATAGTACATACCCTAAACAGTACATACCCTGTTTGCAAAGGCGTGAACGGTAGTTTATATGACTGAAAGGGTTAAACAAAGTATGGTCATATCTGAGAAGTGATGTTTAAGTGATTAAGTAAAATGTAGTTTTCTATTTGCGATTAAGAAACATGATACTGTGTAAAAATCACAACTAGTTTACGCCTACTGCCATCCTTGTAATCAGTGCGACCATACTACAGACCCGGTTTTATGAACAAGCTAAAGTAATGGCGCAGCTGTGTCTGTTATTTCAAAACCATGTACATGTAATTGCCATACATCACTATATTTAACGTTTTTCACTTCAACTATCTTGCTATACTAATGTTTTTATTGGGATTGTGTTTCATAATACGGTAAACCCTCTCTATAACGACCATTAAATTTCATCAAGTATTTATGTTAAATGCAGGTGGATGCTTAAAGCAAGGTGAAAGTAAAACAGAACGCTCCTATAGGAGCGTTCTGTTTTACTATCACCTTGCTTTAAGCAACCACCTGCCCAAAATATCAAATAATGAACACCATTTATTGGTCGTTATAGAGAGGTTTTACTGTACTCATTTAAAATCATAATAATGCGGCGTCTGATCAGAGTCTACACTGTTTGCTGCTGGGAATATATAGTCAATATTAAACAACACGAAATTGAAACTTTAGGCCAGGCACCCCTTAGATAAAAAATGTACTAATCCAATATATAGACATGGAAGAATCCACTGGGAGCAAATGAGTCAATGCAGAGTGAAAGTCGTGCAGAAAGCTCCTCTAGCTGCTACCTGTCTGAACGACGATAAGCATACTTGTTTTAGTGCTCGGGTAATCGAGATGTTACTGTTTGTTGTACATGTTGATTCACAATTAACATTTAGCACTTCATGATGATTTGTTGGCTGCAACAAACAATAACATAGAACCAAATTTATGGTTGTGTTAAAAGTTTGTATTTGAATACTAATGAGTGTTTTTCTCAGAACAATTATCGATTTGGTACTATTGATCTTCTTACGTAAAGTTACATTTTTTGTATGTTTCAAATTTCAGTATGCTGTACTGTATATGTAGTTCTCGTAGCTAGCTGGTCCCGTTATATTTGCCGATACGAATTATGGAAAAATTATAAAATTCAGCATTCAGCTCTAATCAAACAAAGAAATTACACAAACAAAGCTGAAGTAAAACAAATAAAAACCCAACAAATACTCTAGAATGTAGTGTTATTGCATTTTACGTCGAATCCAATGAACGTGGAAGTTTGAAAATGACATGGTCTGTCATCGTTTAACGATCGTCCATTCATTATGGAGCGATATGCAGAGTTCCAGATAAGATGCTTAAATTCAAACATGTTCAAGAATAACGTTTTTTATTTCCCCACCAAACCCTGTGTTGTGACCACTCGATAGAACCGTCTTTTCGCGTGGTCACAAGATATGGTTTTGTGGAGAAAGGACCATTTTAATATTTTAGTACGCACCGTTATTTGTTGCTAGGAATAGTGTTACGATAGGATTCTGACTGATAACCAATGTAAACCCTGATGAGAGGTGGGTCGGCCTAGTAGCGCTCAAATTTAGGTCTTCACTTTTCTCAAAGGTCAACATACTCGTAAATATTGTGATTAAACACTATCGATGTTGAGTTTTCAAAATAACTATATTCGCGTGCACTGATCTATAGTGAGTAATTCCCGTGTACTGATTAATAACTGTGTACCGATATATAGTAGTATGCATGTAGCAAACAATGTTGCTGAAACCGTCTATTCAGATATAATCTTTCGATGGTAAAAGCAGAGCATTAGACAGCTTTCTATATTTTTCCATTTTCTTCTTATAGTTGTCCCTTTGTAAAGCTGTAATCAATATAGGCTCGTTTCTTACCGATTATTTGCACCTTCTTTTCCTTTTGAGTACTACAGTAAAACCCCGCTAATGCGACCGCCTTTAATCATGGGTGATATATGCAGGTGGTAGCTTAATGCAGGACAAAAGTAATGCAGAAAGCTCCTATAGGAGCTTTCTGCATTACTTTTGTCCTGCATTAAGAAACTACCTGCTTATAAAGACATCCATGTTTATTCATTAAATGGTCGCATTTGAGGGCCTTTACTGTGTAAAGAATAATGTTCACTGGTCTGTCTCACACGGTTTCATAAAGCGTCTGTACACTTGCAAATATAATTGGTTTCCAACTTCATTAGCTTACTCATCTATCTTTAGCTATCGTTAAATTAGTAGAAATTGACTAATTGAAAGCCTAATTTCTTTTCCCTCGTTTTCCCTTCAGCATTATATATCTGTTTAGTTTTATTTTCAATTTATTCACGAACTGGATTTAACCCTTTCCTCCATACATACGCCTGTCTATGCATTTGCAAACAGAATGGACGTAGAGCAATTACTGTTTTGTTTGCTTATGACATAGTATTATGTATTAATTTCTTACATTAATATTAATTGAGTAAAGGGCTAGAAGAACATCACAGATTTGATTGTGATGTTACCAGTTATATGTCGAAACAAGTCAAATTTAATAGTTTTGTACAATTAGCATCTCCTCTTAACCCTTCTCTTGATGAATTTTAAAATACATTTCTCCTTCTCTACCCATGCCCTTTTGTATAATTACATATACCTTCAATGTGTACACGTATTTCGCTTTGCAATCACTGCTGTGGAGTGCACTGGTTGCACAATCAACTTGTAAATAGTGCAGACCCTGATGAGACAGCTCCTGCGAGAGCTGTCTCATCTGGGTCTTCACTATTTACAGGTACGTATATTGACGTGAATAGCAAGCGAAGGGTTAAAATGTGGAGTCACTGTTGTGTGTCCGTCCGTTAACGCCATGTGATACAGTAGAGTCAGTCTTAAGCGGCCGTCAAAATTAAATCTAAATATGGGTCTGCATTTAAGGTGGTAGCTTAATGCAGGTCAAGGGTAATGCAGAACGCTACCGTAGGAGATGTCTGCATTACGATTGCCAACCATCTGCTTTTTAACACTCCTATGTTTAATAATTGAATGACCGATGCAGCCATACTTATTCTACGGTAACTCAGTGTGAATACTATACAGAAGAAACTGGAACAACAAATACACAGACATTTACTTGCTTGTATCCAAATGACGAGAGTTTGCAAAGTTTTCAAATCATACATTTCAACAAGTATAACTCCATAATTATATGAACGAGACTCGCCAAAGTTTCATAATGGTTGATCATCATTTGCGAACCAGGGATATGGCATAATGCAGGTTCAGTAAAATAAAAGTTATAACAAGGTCGAAGGTTATAAAACTTCCGAGTCTGAGTCTAAGATCATTCTAAAGTATCTCATCGATCAGATTCCTTAAGCAAAATGTTTAATAACCTCAGGGCCAAGTGTCTGCGGCTATACCATAGCTACATGGTCATTCGTAGGTGGGGGATATCTATAACCTACTGGCATATATTTGGTGGTTTCATTTTGTCTTTGCCTTTTGTCGCTGTTTTTGTGCGTGGTTAAGAGCAAGCAATTATTCTCAGTTTTAATTACCTACGATGAATGAGAATCAGGTTTAGATAAGGTGTTTTATAATCGATTTGTTTGTGCATTGTGCCATGCTGTCGTAACCGTTTCCGTACGAATAACTCGGGATTTCCCGGAGGAATAAGAACAGCACAGAATACAATTCACATCAATGTTGGTATACATGTTTAATAATGCCGAATGAAGAAAACATCTCAAGCTTATTCGAACCGTACGAATAGCTCAGTCGGCAGAGCGTTCAATTCCTGTGTTGGAGGTCGCGTGTTCGGTCACACACATGGTCAGTTTAGAGTGATCTCTTCACTTAACGCTCAGTATAGGACTGATTGACCTTGTGTCAGTATAATATGAGCAAATGTGGTATAATGACATACTATCACAGTGTATGATAACACTATATCTGCTTTAAGTAGAGACTTCCGTATGATTAAACAATGTTGGTGGGACGATAAACGTAACACATACAAACACACACACATATACACTCATACACACATTCAAACACGCATACAGACACATTCACACCACACTTACAAGAACGAATACACGCACACATGCATACGCATCATTGTTTGCTGGTGTTACATAGAATGTCACAAAATAAATTTGCTCTCGGGCAACGATGGCAATTAAACGGTTTAGAATTCGATCAGAGTGCGAACCGAGACTTATCATCAGACAAAAGGAATATACAGCATGGGTGAACTCCTATATAAAGCATCGCATATTGAAAACGGTAGCTCGATCGTATCGCACATACCCAAGTCGTATTTTGTAAAGAAATATGACATATTTTATTTGAAAAGTGACACAGAGGTAACTTTCAAAAGACGAATATTCCTCAGATTTAATGACAATTTCGAACCAACGGCATTCCTAGAATAATTCAATACATGCATTTGCTGAACATTCACACACGCATTGGCAATAACCATGAGCGATACTTTCCTTGCTCTTGCACCAACAGATATCGACAAAACGGTTCTGGCAAGACGGCTGGAGTACTTTTAAATTGGGCACAAAACAATTTATCAACAGGCAAATACGGCAAAAAATGAGTATTTGTATTGGCAATAACTTAGAGACCAAATTTCATCGAAATTTTTTTTTTTTGTGTATGACCTAGATACATGGTCTAATCAGTCCCCAATGTTGCACTCGGTTGTTAAGATTTCATTCATTGCGGTCAAATATAAGCATGTTAGAAATAATATATTCTTGATTGTTAATTCAGTTAATCGTTTCATACACGTAAACGGTTTCCACGCCTTTGCAACCATAGCAGACCCAGATCAGACGGCTCCTGTAGGATCTGATCTGGGTCTGCTCTATTTGCATATGAAATTGGAAATTTGCCTCCACAGGTTCTACCAATATCAAAATATCTGGTATACATATGTCATTATAAAATTTCAGCTATGTAATATTCATGATGTCATTATTCTTACATGTTCATTAAGCATGAGACATCTTAAGAGAAAAAAAAAATAGTTTTGCAAATATCTGCCGCTTATGTTTCTATATATATATTAGAATGAAATGAATTGTAACTTAGCTTTTACTATGTGTCATCTATCATTTTAACCAAATTAATTCCACAATACATGTAGAGAATATTTATAGATATGAACCGTTGGCTTTAAAGTGATAGTTATTACAATAAACACATATTTTCAATAATATCATAAATCTTTCTTTTTATTGTGTTCAATCATTAATACGAATATTTTCAATTTGAACTGATATAGAAATGATGCCCCTGTGATACACAATAAACAGTTATTGTCGATACAACAAAATATTATCGACCAATGTCGAACACTACTGAAAATTTCAACTCGAATAAATACTAACAAACTGGCGAATAACATCGGTTTTTCGATATCAAACACCAGAAAGTTTTGTCCTGGTTCAGCACTTCTTTTGATATACTTCTTTTCAGCATATAAGCAAATGATTGATGTATGTTTATGCATTTGTAAAATGCGCTGCAAGAGGAGACCAACACTTTAGTATTGGTAGTAGAACTTTGTAGACGTATTTTAACCCATTTGCTCCCAGTAGATTCTTCCATGCTTATATATTGGATTAGTCTATCTTTTATCTAAGGGATATCTGGTCTAAAATTTCATTTTTATTTTGTTTTATATTGAATTTCCTATCAGCAAACAGTGTAGACTCTGATCAGACGCCACATTATGCGGCGTCTTATCAGAGTCTACACTGTTTGCCTACGTCCCATATATGGGACCGTGGGACAAATTGGGTTATTTATATCATAATTGCTTTCATGGGAATTAATGAGGTTGTTATGAGTGCGCTTGCGTTAATATTTTCAGTAGGACGTTAGTGGTACTCGTTAATACCTCGATGTTGTCCTGGATGGTGAAGTTAAGTAAAGTATAATAAAACGTCATTAAAGCGGTCATGTTTAGTCCTGAATAGAGACAAATGTCTTTGAAAGCAGGTACTTGCTTAATGCAGTGCGCAATAAATGCAATAAGCTCTTGTGGGTGTATTTGCATGACGCGTCATACACTAAACTACCACATGCCTTTAACCCATTCCATCATATTGACGACTCTGTATAGGAGCAAATGCTCCGTTTATCACAATGGTTTCAAACTACAAAATTCTAAAATTTTCCTTTTCTCTAATTAATGCTCCTTTTCGGTAGATTAATTCAAAGATGTTGTATCTTAAATACCCTGGGTTAAAACTGGTTAAATAATGGGTTAAAACCCTGTCTTTGGTGTTGGCTTTAGTGTGGAACATATTTGAATATTGTCACAGTCACTGGAAATATTTTCTAAGATATTGTCGCCATTTAATGTTCGTTACACAATACCCATATCTGACGGCTCATATATGACCTGTCTGATCAGGGTTTACTCTGTTTGCTAATGGAATTTCATTGATCTGTTTCTTAAGTTTCTAAACTTGCTTGAATGATACGCCTTCCATATTTCATTATAACGTTTTATGCCCCCAACGACTGGCATATAGTAATCTCATTTTCCGTCCTTTCGTCTGTCCGTCCCGAATTTCGTGTCCCTTCCATAACGTTTTTTTTTATCTGTGAATTGATTTCAAAATAACCTGGTGCAAATGTTCACCACACAAAGACGATGTGTCGCGTTCAACTCCATGGGTCAAAGATCAATATCATCCTTTAGGGTCAAATGTCGGGGGCATAGTGTTTCACAAACACATCTTGTTTGAATATTCAGTAGGTATTGAACGTTTGAACAAACACATATAGCATTAGTTCTAGACGAGAAAGCCATATTATATATATATAAACTTATAAAGTGTTGCACATATTTCATTCACAGCGATTAAAGATAAATATTTTAGACTTTGTTTTCGACGATTAGTGCCGTTTATCCTTTCCTTCATATAAGCGCCTATTTATACTACTGCAAACAGAGTAGATGCGGATGAGACTTCTGTAGAATCCGTCTGATCAGGATCTGCGATGATGCTTATGGTATTATATGTTTGACTCTACAGTGTCTTCTAAAACATCCCGTGTATATATGTCAAATGTTTAAACAACAGCTAACTTATATTCGCGATCTCACTAATTTAGCGTGATAAGAATAAAATTCGTCTGTTGAAAGTCACCTCTGTGTCACTCTGTCATATTTCTTCACAAAATACGATTTGGGAATGTGCGATACGATCGAGTTACTGTTATATACAACATAGCTTTGCAAGCGTTTATGTTTCAATATACATGAGAATGATAACATATCGAATTGTAACTTGACATTTACTATGTGTCATTTAACCGCAAGCTCTGTAATCTGATAAGTTTGAAACAATTGTCTGTTCTATTACCCATTCTTGCTACATATATTCATAAATATGAATCAACGATTTTGATATTGCTCGTATAACTGTTCGTATTTGAATTATAGTATAACAATTGCTTTCCCGGGAATTAATGGAGGATTTATTATGACAGCGCCATCCTCCTTCCCGAGGGAGTCGTTAATATTTGCAATAGGACCTTGGTACTCGATGTTGCCTCGATGTCGTCTTTGATGGAGAAGTAAACCTTCATTAAAGCGACCATTCTTTTTTATAACTAAACATATTATTACCGTCTTTAGTAAATATAATTGCAATCTCCGGACGTTAATGCAACAAGGTATTTCTCTCCCAGATTTCTATGGTGATGTTATCTGCAAACTTAAGAATATTCGGAGTCATATCCATTTTCATGATTTGTTTATTAAACTCATTAAAACTTTTAGGAATAAAGGAAATTACCCTATTATATTGCAACGCACTGTATCTTTGGTTATTGGCCCATATACAGTTAGTAGCTACGCTTCCCTCTCTGCTTGCACGATGACAGGCTGAGGGTAGTACTCTATGATGGCATACTCTTAAACCCAGAAACGGGATGAGCTTCCCAGAATCGTATTGCCTTTTCTCTGTCGTGTCCTAAACGGCGTCCCTTTAGTTGCTCTATCTTCAGCAAAGTCATTGAGTACATATTTGACGGACTTTCACAGTTGTTGTCATCCATTGTTTTACACATTGTCCTGTGTTTACCGTCTTCTTTGTTGTGGGGAAGTCTAGCGGGGTTACGGTTATTTACACTGTTTGTTAAGCTAGGGTGACTTAGAGAAGGTGTCAGGACGTCCGTGAACCGGGTTGTCACCCCTGCTTTTATGTTTGTTTGGTGTCTTTGCATATTTGTACTTGTGCGTTTGTTTGGTGCTTAATTTAGAACGAAAGTGATACAATAGCTCTTGCATGAACTTTCGGCATAAATTCGCCACTTTCAGAATGCATTTACTAAACAACAGCAGGTGCTAAGTGCTTGTGTGGCGGCCGTAAAAAGTCGCCCCATACTTCATTCTCAGTGTTGTTATATTTTCTTGTCCTTCGGGATCATTACTTTTGATGTTATTAGTTTTGAAAATTGAATACTGCTTAAGCCGGTGCTAGGGGGCGTGAGTAGTTTTGCACTTTTAATTACTACTCATGAACACTCAATAAAACCGAGTCTGCAATATTCTCGTTTTGCATTGCTACTTTTGCTTTCGAAGGATCTCCCACTTTCAGAATGTATTTACATTAAAATACTTCGTGCCTGTAGGACCCAGAATTAGACTTTAATTTTGGTGTCCACTTTGGTGCGAGACATGTTTGTCGCCACCGTTAATGGAAATATTCCCTAAAATATTTATGACATTTCTGGTTCGTTACAATATTGCCCTCAACTGTTTGATGATCTTTATCCGTGTATGTAGCTTTAGTTCTAGAAGAGTGTCATATTACTTTTATATAAAGTGTTAATCGGATTTCATTCGCAGGAAACTACAGTAAAACCTCTCTATAACGGCCACTGAATTACACTAAGTATTATGTGTTAAAGGCAGGTGGTTGATTAAAGCAAGGTGAAAGTAAAACAGAACGCTCCTATACTTTCACATTGCTTTAAGCAGCCACCTGTCCTAAATACCAACTACTTAACATAACTTAGTGACCGTTATAGAGAGGTTTTACTGTATATTCGAGACGATTTGTGCAGCTGTTCATTTTCTTTGTATAAACGTCGTTTCACAGTTTTGCAAAAAGCGTAAACTCAGACCAAACTACTCCTCGACGAGTCCTTTGATATGGTTCCGCGCTGTTTGTATCTGTAATTATGATAGAAACGACTCTACATTTGCTACTGAAACATCCTTTGTATACCGGTATATGTCAATAAAACAGCCAATTAATATTGACGTTGTCTTTATTTCTACAGTAAACTCTCTCTATAACGGCCACTAAATTGTGTTAATTAGTTGGTATATAGGGCAGGTGGGTGCTTAAAGCAAGGTGAAAGAGAAACAGAACGCTCCTAAAGGAGCGTTCTTTTTTACTTTCACCTTGCTTTAAAGAGCAACCTGCTTTTAACACACAATATTTGTGTTTCCATATACATGAGAATGAAAACGCACATCGAAGTGTAAATTATTGTTTACTATATCTCATATAACCTCAAATTTTGTAATCAAATACCTTTGTTAATAAGTTCGCTATAATATTACTGTCTAGTTCAATACTTCACATCACAATAGTTAGAGAATATCCATGAGTATGAATTCTTGCATTCAACATTCGAACTGTTCGTATCTGATTTATAGCATAACAGCTGCTTTCATGGGATTTCATGGAAGTGTTAATATTGTTAATGTCATTAATATTTTCAATAGAACGTCGTTACTCGATATTGTCTCAATGTCGTCTTGGATGGAAAAGTGAATAGTAAAGTACAGTAACACGTCATTAAAGTGGTCACTTAATGCATAAACATAACTTTCGTTAAAAACAGGTACTTGCTTAACGCAGTATGAAAGTATATAATAAGCTTTTGCACAATCAACTACCACAAGCCTTTAATATTTGATGAGTTTTATCCATGATTGTAGTCATAATAGTTTTACATAAAGTGTTGCTCAGATTTCATTCACAGCGATCAATGACAAACATTTTATTTCGTGTGTGGCTCTCCCTGTTTGACTATTTTTTCCATATTTATCTCATCGATTGTAGTAACATTACTTTTACATAAAGTTTTGCAGAAATTGCATTCACAGGGATCAATGACAAACATTTTAGACTATATCTCATCGATTAGGGCAATTGATTTAATATTAAAGCATTTTCATGTCTTTGCAAACAGACTTGAACCCAGTCCAGACGACTTCTGTTGGAGCCGTCTGATCAAATTCTGCTCTATAGAATTTTTATACCTTTTAATTTCTCATATAACATATAAAGCTAACCTTTGGAGTTTTGATTCATCTACTATGGACTTCTACTACTGATTCTCTCATTGTTATAGTGTATTTTGTCCACTACCACACAGTTTATCTTCCATCAGGTTCTGCTCTGTTTGTTTATGAAATAATAATAGAATTGACACTACTGTGTCTCGATATTTGGATGATATTTTGAACTTAGATAAAACTTTCTTTGATGTTTTGAATAATCCATTTACCCAAAGGAACTCAAATTGAATATAGCTAACGCTTCCGACACTTATACAGCTTTGTTGGACCACATTCGTAACAAATCACATTCGTAGCACGTGTTACGAAGGTGATCACATTCGTAACACGTGTTACAAATGTGATCCGAAAGTCGAGTACATATGTAACACATTTTGTGACGAATGTGATCGATGCCGAATTTTTATGTGACATACAATCACATTTGTAACACGTCAAATTTCATACAGAAAAGGAAGCTAAAAAGTGCATGTGCATCATCTCTCGTCGCAAAAATGAAACATTGTTCACATTTTAACAACAAACTAAAATATTAACAAAAGAAATGACTAAGGTTTTCTTTCCTAAAGGTATATCATTAGATGTATAGTTGCTAAAATATTTGGCATAGTGTATTAATTACTCAATTAAAAGCAAATGAAGGAACTAAGAAGTAATATTTATTTAATCATAAGCACACATTAAGATCGTTGCCTAGGTGCATGTACACGTATATGACAAATTCTATGAAAAATAAAAACTCTTCAATATATTTTAGACAGGTATCCTAAAACATATTACAATCATGTACATTATATCTTTAAAAGGTGTTGTTAAGGTTGTGAAAAGTAGAGACATGACCCTCAAGGAAATATAAGAACATATACAATGAAAATCCTATTACTATTAACTAATTGAACATTGTCATTCAGGAACTGATCCTGTTACATATGTGATTCTAATGTCAACCCCCATGTCGGACACTCACATTACACATTTTACCTGTTACGAATGTGATCACATTCGTAATATATCTGTTACAAATGTTATCTATTACGAATGTGGTCTAACAAGCTTTTCTTGATCTAGGCCTTAAAAGTGCCAATGGAATTATTTCTTCTAAATATTTCTTACAAAAGAGACGATTTTGATTTTAAAATTTGAGGGAGATGTTCCCCGTGCCCCATCTTACGGGGTTTATATATCTTAACTTATTCGTTTTGCTAGAGCTTGTTCTTCTGTTGACGATTTTAACAGTCGAAATCTCGTTTGATCTGATATAGATATCATAAACTAAGAAAAACATTCTCTAAAATTTATTATCGAAATATTTCACTTATTGGCAAGTACAAATGTAATCTTAAGGCGCTTCTGCGACACGGTATTTCACATCCTGAATTTTATGGTGATGTGATTTACAAACTTCGTAAAATTATTGGACATACCCTTTTTCTCACTTTGTTCATCAAATATGTTAAAACACTCATTTAAAATGGATATGATCCTATTGTACTACATGTACTACATACTGCATGTCTGGTTGTCAACCCTTTTGCAGTTGGCAATTACACTGCCTTCTTTTTATGTACTCCGACAAGAAAGGTTTAGACCACTATGATGACGATCTCTTAAATCCGGAAACGGAAGGAGGACGTCGGATCTCGATTTTGTCGTACCCTTTATAACTTTTCTACAACAACTCTGTTTGCAGCTCAATCATTGAGTACACTAGCGATAGGCGGATACAGTTCGTTTCACTTAAATATGTTTTCGTTTTATATGCAAAGTACCACTGTATTTGCCATCGCTGTTGTTGTAGATTAGTCGGAGAGGGGTGACCTTTATTTACACTGTTTGTCCTTTAGGGTGGGGATGGAATAAGAGTGCGACTGGGTGCCCCATAAACGGTTTGATTGACACCCAGTGACTATTGGCACTACTTCCATCTCCCCCATATTGGGTGATTGTCGTCTCTTTGTGTTTTGATATGTACATTTGCTGTGCTGTCTTGTTGTGGTGCTGTTCGGGCGGCTGTTTGTTTGGTATGTGGTGTTCCCTGCATGACTCATATTTGTAGTTTTCTACTTATAGATCCTGTGTATATCTATGCCATTATTTAAAATCAGCTAAACCATATTTATGACGTCTTTTTTTTACATGAATATTACTCAGGGAAAGGGCAGTATATCGTTTGGCAAAATCAAGCATTTGCATTTGTGTTTCCTAATACATTCGAATGAAAAGACCTTATCGAGTTATAATATATCTTTTACTGTGTCATCTAACTTCGAGTTTAAATCAAATTAATCAAATTAGGTTGAACTTATGTTGAAACAATTCTCTATAATCTTAGTTTCTTCTTCAATTTCACATAGAGAATTTTCATAAATATGATTCGTTGGCTTCAGTATTGGAAGTGATCGTATTTGAATTATAGCATAACGATTGCTTTCCTGGGAATTAATAGACTTGTTATGACTGCGCCAGTTTCCCCTTAGGGAGTCGTTAATATTTGCAATAGGAAGCTGTTACTCGATATTCCCTCGATGTCGTCTTGGATGGAAAAGTGAATTGTAAAGTACAGTAAATGTCATCAAAAAGGTCACTTTATTAATACACATAGTAATCGTTACCAGTAGGTAGTTCCTTAACCCTTTCCTCCCTAAATACGCCTTTCTATGCCTCTGTAATAGTCACTTTATGAAACCATTGTGATTAATAGAGCATTTTCTCCATAGGAGCAAATGCTCTATTTATCACAATGGTTTAAAATCTACACAATTCTGAAATTTTCCTTTTCTCTAATTAATGCTCCTTTTCGGTAGATTTATTCAAAGAGGTAGGATCTAAAAATAGCCTATGAGGGAATTGGTCAAATTGCCGGGCAAAATAATACAGAGAGCTTTTACAGGGACTATCTGTATAAATCTCGTCCTACATTCAGCTACCGCATGATTTTAACCCTTCGCTTGCTATTCACGTCAATACACATACCTATAAATAGTGAAGACCCAGATGAGACAGCTCCAGCAGGAGCTGTCTCATCAGGATCTGCACTATTTACAAGTTGATTGTGCAATCAGTGCATTCCGCAGCAGTGATTGCACAGCGAAATACTTGTACACAGTAAAGATATATGTAATTATACAACAGGACATGGGTAGTGAAGGAGAAATGTATTTCAAAATTCAGCAAGAGAAGGGTTAAGACCTAGAAATTAGACGTCTGTTTTGGTGGTCGCATTTATTGAGAAGCGAGACATGTTTATTGTCGCCGTCAGATATCATCTTCTTCACAATATGGCCAGCTGTAAGAACTATTTTCTCTGTGGATGTAGCTTAGGGAAGTCATAATTTTTTAAATAACGTGTAAGGAATGGGGCGAGCATATCGAGACAGTCTATCAAGAACTCTTCGATGTGACCCTACAAACAACATTGCGGAAATAACTTTGAATTGAATCGAGACGGAATGCGTTTGAATCTATTAACTGTAATCGCAATTAACAGGAATAAAAATATGTAATGATTATTTCTGTAAGCATAAACATGTTACATAGGCTGTTTATTGTATTGGCACAAACGGGGTTGTTTGAAATGAAGCGCTTGCGGACGCTTCACGCACAAACGCGAACAATGTACTCAAACGAGAAGTATGTACATGTCGGTTTGTTATTTAAAGTGTTTGGGTCATATGCTATTACTCTATTAATTATGTTGCATGTTTTTCTCACACTAAACGAATTAACTACAAAACACCGACGTTCTTTGTAAAACATCAATGTAGGATAACAAAACTCTAACTTGATCTGTGTCAAGAAAACCTGTAGTATATCGCTAGGTAAGCGATTTGAGTTAACTGTAGTTTTGTATATACAGGATGATCTCCCTTTTTTAACTGTTAGTTAGATTTCATTAATTTGTTGTTTATCAAAGTAAGTTCACTTTTAAACTTCATTTTGTTTGTTTTATACCTTATAAAAATTAGTACTGTGTATATATTCAAATGAGTGAGGCGGTTGGTCAATCGAAATAATTAATATGAATAAAATATGTTTATATTAAACGCACTGTTGCCCATAAAAGTTGTTCTTGGCACAATGGAAAAACAGTTAACTGTTAAACGGTACAATAGAAATCAGCTGCTGAGTTTTCGTTCACTACCCATGAAAACATATAGATTGAACAATGAAGTACTATCGAAGTTGAAAAGCAATAATCTCTTAGTATATAGGGGTAGGCGAGATGGACAGCCTAAGGCAAGGATTAAATATACCAATCAAGGTGTTCACTTGGATAATCTAGTGCAGGTCAAAATTGACCAGACCTTAAACTTGAATGAACTAAGAAAAATTAATCTTACTCTATCAACAGTCAATACTAGATCACTTAGGGGTAAATCAGCAGAATTACTGCACCATATTTATGAAGATCAGATTGACATTTGTGTTATTACTGAGACATGGTTGCAGCCTGAGGGCGATGATAAGACCAGGGGAGAACTTAAGCAAGATGGGTACAACCTTGATGATGTTCCCAGGTCTGAGAGGAAAGGAGGAGGATTGGCCTTGCTCTACAGAGATAATCTCAAATGCTCTAGAACTTTTGATGATAATTTTCAGTCATTTGAATGTGCAGAATGGGAGATTAAATGCAAAATATTTACTTTGAGAGTTATTGGTCTTTATAGACCACCGTACTCAAAGACACATCCTGTAACTCAAGCTGCATTCCTGAAAGAATTTCCAGAACGTCTTGAAAGGGTCTTGCTTAAACCGGAACCGGTGATCATCATGGGTGACTTTAATTTGCATTTGGACAATGAAAATGACTGTTACACTAAGCAGTTCGCGGAATGTCTTCAATCATTTGGTCTTTTGCAGCATGTTAAAACACCGACACACACAAGTGGTCATGTTTTGGATTTGATTTTAACCAGAAAGACAGATAATCTGAATGTTTCAAAACCAGCTACAGATTATTTCATATCTGATCATTCTTTTACTACATGTAGTATAGAACAATGCCGGCCACCTCTGATTAGCAAAACACTGATATCAAGAAATTGGAAAAATGTATGTACTGATGACATGAGAAAAGATCTCTTAGAACTTAAGTCAATCAGTGATCAGTCAGGTAAAGTAGACAAGTTAGTGAACGATCTAACGGAACAAACCACAATCATTATTAATAAGCATGCTCCTTTGAAGGAAAGACAAATTGTCTGTAGGCCAGATATCCCTTGGTATTCTTCTTACTTGAAGAAACTAAAACATTACAAAAGAAGTATAGAAAAAATCTACCTGAATCACAAATCTACCTTGACCAAAATTCTGCATAACAAAGTAAAGAATCACTATACCAGAGAAGTTGCTGTTGCGAAATCAAGTTTTTACCAGTCAAAGATAAGTGATGCAGAAGGAAATATGAAAAAACTGTATAGTGTCACCTCAAAATTACTAGGCAGAGAAAAAGAAAATCCCCTTCCGTCATATTCCAGTGATCAAGATCTTGCTAATGACTTTCTACATTATTTTATAGATAAAATAAAACATCTCAGAGATCAACTTGACAATATACATGCTGAAACTGGAAATCAGAGTTTTAATGGTCAAAGTCAGTCATGTGCAAATCGTTTGAAAATGTTTGAGTTACTATCCCAAACGGACGTGAAGAAATTGATTTTAGAATCAAAGTCAACGACATGTGAACTTGACTTCATTCCAACCACTAAGTTAAAAGAAAACATTGAGTACTTTTTGCCTGTCGTCACAGATATTGTAAATAGATCACTTGCTTCTGGCATCTTTCCTCAAACTTGGAAAAAGGCAGTGATAAGACCCATATTGAAGAAAAAAGGTCTTCCTCTTGAGTTAAAAAACTACAGACCGGTGTCAAATTTATCATTTTTGTCCAAAATATTAGAAAAAGCTGCCCTAAATCAAATCACAAAGCATATTGAAACAAACAGACTTCTGCCATCTTATCAAAGTGCCTATCGGAAAAATCATGGAGTAGAAACTGCTTTGATAAAAATGTATGATGATTTGTTGAAAGCTGTTGATGATGGGCAAATTACAACTGTAGTCATGATTGACCTCAGTGCTGCGTTCGATACCATTGACATTCCAATTGCACTTCAAATAATTCATGATGACTTTGGATTGGAAGACTTTCCCTTACAGTGGATTAAGTCATACTTAACGGATAGGTCTATGAAAGTAATAATAAACAATGACTCATCAATACAAGAAAACCTAAGGTTTGGTGTGCCGCAGGGCTCCTGTGCTGGCCCAGTAATATTTACGCTGTATGTTGCTGCATTGAACAGAGTTGTTGCAAAGTACCCAGCTCAATTGCATGGTTATGCAGATGACCATAAAGTTGCTATACAAATTCAAGCTGGAAACACTGAAAATGAGACTTATGTTCTTGAACAACTATCTGCTTGTTTGAATGACATTTCTTCTTGGATGGCAAGGTATAAATTGAAAATGAACAATGCAAAAACTGAGATTATTATGTATGGTACCTCACAGCAGTTAGCAAAAGTGGATATTCCCGGAGTTAAAGTAGGTGGTTGTTATGTCAAATGTGTTGAACATGTAAGAGACTTGGGTGTTTGGTTTAGTGCTAATCTAAATTTTGACAGGCATATACGGAAAAAATGTCAGATAGCTTATGCTCAATTGAAAAACCTGAAATCCATTCGAAAGAATCTATCTCGGAAATCAACTGAAATATTAGTGCATGGTCTGGTTCATTCTCACCTTGACTTCTGCAATGGGCTTTTCATTGAAATACCAACATATCAGATTAGTAGACTTCAAAGAATTCAAAATCAAGCTGCTCGGGTAGTGATGAATGTGTATGACCAACCTAGTGCTAATCTTCTAAAAGCTCTTCATTGGTTACCTGTCAAAGCTAGAATTATGTTTAAAATCCTTGTACTTGTTTTCCGCATCATACATAGAACAGCTCCATCATATCTTATGATTTTGTTTAATACTGTGAAAAGGACGTACAGTCTAAGATCAGCTGCTGATAATACCTGTACTCATTTTATTGTGCCAAGACGCAGAACCAGACTTGCTGATAGGTCCATCTCTGTTATGGGACCAAAGTAGTGGAATGCCCTACCAAAAGACTTAAAGTGTACTGCATCAGAAACTGTATTCAGAAAAAACCTTAAAACGCATCTATTCAAACAACATTATACATAACCAATGTGAACTGTGTATATAGTTTTAAACTGTGGAAAGTAGCTTTGACATTGTAAAGCGCAACAGAATATGACTGCATAAGTGTTGCGCTATATAAATATCCGTGATTGATTGATTGATATGCTAATTTGCTGAAGTACTTCAAACTAATGGAAGCTGTATATAAATGCTGAGACTGGCGCAAGTTTATTCAACGATCACTGCTGGTTATTTTGTGATCAGGGCACTGAATATTCATAGAACTTTCAGTGACGGCTTTATATACTTATGTATAGAAGCTATATCGTTGGTTTTTGACTGATAGAGTAATGCACTCATTAAGGTTAAAGACTGGCGAATATATTGTCTGCTTGGGCTACGTAATTGTGCAGTTACCTGTTCTTTGAATGGGCTAAGTAACTGTCCTCTGAGTTCTCTCTTTGGGCATGAAAATTGCACGTTTAGACAGTCCAACCAGCCTTTAATAATATTATACTGCTATTTCATAGCGGTCTCAGAGTAGCTGAGGCATTGAGATAGTGTTGCTCAGACTGATATAGCCTGGGGTTATATTCGGTTTGAAGCAGGGTTGCGGAAGACCGTGCTCAGGGTTCGGAGCATTGCTGAACCGTCTGCCTGAGGCTGTCTTTTTGAAGCCGTCTTTTTGAGGCTATACTTTTGAAGTCGTCTTTTTGAGGCAGTGTTTTCGAGCCGGGCTCGGAACATACTGCAGGCAGGCTTCAAAGCGTTAGTTTTATAAGCTTCTTGAAGCAGGTTTCATACACTGCTCAAGATACGTTTCAGAGCGTAGGGTTACATACATGCTTTAAGACATAGTGTCTGATACGTAGGTTTGAAATCACAGTGTTGAGATAGTTTCAAACCACATGTTTCAACAGGGTTTGATGCTTAGGGTCTCAACTCGCATAGTCTAGGGTTATATAGCTCACATTTATACAGTTTCATGACATAGCTTGAGGATTGTGTTCCCAGCACCATTTTGAAGTTGAGGCATCGACCAGCCGTCTCGCTGGCTTGGGGCTGTAGTAGTTGTTCACAGTTATAGTTTATTGTTTAATTGTTGGCCCCAAAGCTGAGGTATTGTTGATCACCATAACATAGGTTTTTGTATATAATTTCATGTTTTCATAGTGTTCGTCTCAGGCAAAGTAGCGTCAGAACACCATATATTCATCACCGGCTAGCATAGCCCAGCCACATCAATTTTATAGTTTTAAACCTTGTGCTGTGTTTGGCTCAAGACATTGTCACCTCACGGAACGCCCGAAATATTTAAAAAGGTCTGAAGCTGGGTCTTGTCATTGGGGCATCACATAGCATCCTGACAATCTGGAACTCATTGTAATAAAACTAAATACCAGATAACATTTCAATATCTTCTAGTGTTTAGAAAACAACCCCGGATACCCTAAAATTCTGGGAAATATCTAAGTCCAACTGCTGTAATTCCGTGAAAAATCAATGTAGCGTAAGAAAACTCAAACTGGACCTGTAACTTATTATAATAAAACTACATACTAAATATCACTTTAATATCTGCTAGGGTTTAGACTTTGTGAAATGGTCCGCAACGCACTAATATCTGGCTTCAGTACAAATAGATGATTTTCCTGCTGTTAAAATGATTTCTGCTAATACTCCGATCTGCTTAGACTTCGATATGCTAAATTTCCAACCTAAGACTCGAGTCTAAGACTCTGATCTGCTAAGACTCCGATCTGCTAAGATTCCAATCTAAGATTCCGATCTAAGACTCCGATCTGCCATAGCCGATCTGCTAAGACACTTATCTTATCTGCTAAGTTTTCAATCTAAGACTCCGATATGCTAAGTTTCCAAACTAAGACTCCAATCTCAGATTCCGATCTTCTAAGACCGGTCTGCTAAGAATTGGTTCTGCTAAGACTTGGCTCTGCTAAGATTCCAATCTCAGACTCCGATCTGCTAAGATTCCGATCTGCTAGGATACTACTATCAGCAATGTATTCAATTAAACATAAGTATGATATCTCTTTCTAGTAGATGCTTTTAATTTTAAAGTCTCAAGCGGTGATTACTAGCTATATTTACCCAAATAGTTTAAGTAGATATATTGTAATTTATAAAGATAAAAATAATATCACTTTATTGTAAATACTTTACACTTCAAGTTTCAAATTCTGATGACCTGTGTTGTATTTTCCCTACATAAATAGCCGATGTAGATATATTGCACTTTCTAAAGATAATTAAAATGTCATTTTCTTTCTCTCGGGTTCATAGATAAGTTGCGTATTTGTAATACTAAAAGTAACCACTCTTAAAAATAGCCACATCATTGTGTTTGGAGGGGAAATGAAAGAGCTATTTATCTAAAAGGTTTAATCTACACGCACAGGCTATGTCTCTGGCATCTGTCTCAGATCTTATGCTCGAATTGATACGTTATTTACGATGTTAACAAGCACTTGCAAACACAGCACAATTCCGTAATGGGACAATTACAGTAAACCCCCTCTAATGCGACCCCTTAATGAATAACCATGGGTGTCTTTATAAGCAGGTGGTTGCTTAATTACTTTTGTCCTGCATTAAGCTACCGCCTGCATATGCCACCCAGAATTATGCTCTTTTTCGGTGGTCGCATTAGAGGAGTTTTACTGTACTAATAAAAATAATTACTTCTGCGTAAATTTCTCATGCTAATCCTGATCTGGCGTGCATTTGCAAACAGCTTGGACCCACATTAGATGCCGAGTAACTTTGCGTCACATCAGTAACCAAGGAGTTGGACACTAAGACTGTATACACTAAGACTGTAGACAGTCTTCTGTAGACACTAAGACTGTAGTCACTAAGACTGTAGACACTAAGACTGTATACACTAAGACTGTAGACACTAAGACTGTAGACACTAAGACGGTATACACTAAGACTGTAGACACTAAGACACTAAGACTGTAGACACGAAGACTGTAGACACTAAGACTGTAGACACTAAGACTGTAGACACTAAGACTGTAGACACTAAGACTGTAGACACTAAGACACTAAGACTGTAGACACCACTAAGACTGTAGACACTAAGACTGTAGACAGTCTTCTGTAGACACTAAGACTGTAGACACTAAGACTGTAGACACTAAGACTGTAGATACTAAGACTGTAGACACCAAGACTGTAGACACCAAGACTGTAGACACTAAGGCTGTAGACACTTAGACTGTAGACACTAAGACTGTAGACACTTAGACTGTAGACACTAAGACTGTAGATACTAAGACTGTAGACACCAAGACTGTAGACACCAAGACTGTAGACACTAAGTCTGTAGACACTTAGACTGTAGACACTAAGACTGTAGACACTAAGGCTGTAGACACTTAGACTGTAGACACTAAGACTGTAGACACTAAGACTGTAGACACTAAGACTGTAGACACTAAGACTGTAGACACTAAGACTGTAGACAATAAGACTGTAGACACTAAGACACTAAGACTGTAGACACTGAGACTGTAGACACTAAGACTGTAGACAGTCTTCTGTAGACACTAAGACTGTAGACACTAAGACTGTAGACACTAAAACTGTAGATACTAAGACTGTAGACACCAAGACTTTAGACACCGAGACTGTAGACACTAAGGCTGTAGACACTTAGACTGTAGACACTAAGACTGTAGACACTAAGACTGTAGACACTAAGACTGTAGACACTAAGACTGTAGACAATAAGACTGTAGACACTAAGACTGTAGACAATAAGACTGTAGACACTAAGACTATATACAATAAGACTGTAGACAGTCTTCTGAAGACACTAAGACTGTAGACACTAAGACTGTAGACACTAAAACTGTAGATACTAAGACTGTAGACACTAAGACTGTAGACACTAAGACTGTAGACAATAAGACTATAGACAATAAGACTGTAGACACTAAGACTGTAGACAATAAGACTGTAGACACTAAGACTATATACAATAAGACTGTAGACAGTCTTCTGAAGACACTAAGACTGTAGACACTAAGACTGTAGACACTAAAACTGTAGATACTAAGACTGTAGACACTAAGACTGTAGACACTAAGACTGTAGACAATAAGACTGTAGACATTAAGACTGTAGACACCACTAAGACTGTAGACACTAATACTGTAGACACTAAGACTTTAGACACTAAGACTGTAGACACCACTAAGACTGTAGACACTAAGACTTTAGACACTAAGACTGTAGACACTAAGGCTGTATACACTAAGACTGTAGACACTAAGACTGTAGACACTAAGACTGTAGACACTAAGACTGTAGACACTAAGGCTGTATACACTAAGACTGTAGACACCAAAACTGTAGACACCAAGAATGTAGACAGTCGTCTGTAGACACTAAGACTGTAGACACTAAGACTGTATACACTAAGACTGTAGACACTAAGACTGTAGACACCACTAAGACTGTAGACACCACTAAGACTGTAGACACCAAGACTGTAGACACTAAGACTGTATACACTAAGACTGTAGACACTAAGACTGTATACACTAAGACTGTAGACACTAAGACTGTAGACACCACTAAGACTGCAGACACCAAGACTGTAGACACTAAGACTTTAGGCACTAAGACTGTAGACACTAAGGCTGTAGACACTAAGACCGTAGACACTAAGACTTTAGACACGAAGACTGTAGACACTAAGACTGTAGACACTAAGACTGTAGACACTAAGACTAAGCCAACCAATGACTCGAACAAACCGGTAGTCAGTAAAAGGTTTGAACATACATTATGTTTGCAAGATGAGAAGGGTTAACGTCCTGAATCACAGTTCCAGAGCACTAGATACAGGCGCGTACTCAAATACTAAAATCGTCATTTCTCCACCAAACCCTTGGCTGTGACTATTCACTCATATGTTGATTATCTCTGTCCTTGCTGCACTTTTATGTGAGAAATAATGACATAATGAATATTAATTAGATTATTTGTTCTAAACACAGGGTATCTTGGTTCAGGCAGAAACTGTAGAATCAGATATATCTATATATTTCATGAGCAAACAGAACACACCCTGATCTGACAGGCTCCTAAAGGAGCCGTCTGATCTGGGTCTACTCTGTTTGCAAATCCGTGAAAAGGCGTTTATATGAAGGAAAGGGTTACTCATATGGCGCCAAATAAATTCCATCTGTAGCCTTGACATTGTCGTCTGTTCTAAGTTTCAGAATGTGCTTCCTTACATGTTCGTCTGAAAAAACTTGTCGTGTATGTAATAGTTTTGATCCAAGTGAGACGTCTCATCTGGCGATATATCAGGCGATAGGAGTGCTATGCGGCAAAAGAGATCAGCCTTCAAACCAGTCGGTAACTCAATGTTACCACCGGCACTGCACCACGCGTTATATGGCGTGATACTACATGTAACAGAGTAAAGTGGGCCAGTTAAGATTCATAAATTAAACCATTGTTTTCCTCCACCAAGCATTATGTTGTGACCACTCTTCAGAATCGTCTCTTCGAAACGATTCTCAAGAGTGGTCACAACAAAGGGTTTGGTGGAGAAATGACGCTTTTAGTATAATATGATAACGCACCTGTTGCTCTGAAAGTACTTTTAGAAAATGGTACTAAGTGATTCAACTTCAATTGTGAGCTCGTGTAAGTATTCCATGAGCACTAGCACATGAAATTAAAAATATTTACATGTACATGTAATTGATAAAGCTTAAAAACAGCACACACCACAAACATGCACATTACCTATGCGACTAGTTTGAAGCTCTAAACAAAGACAACGTGGTTTTATTCTTCCGGAGGCAGTGGTAGCATTAGAGCACCATTAACAGCAATTAGTGCACACGCATTACACAAAGTGCTGAATTAGGCTTACAAAACTGACACCATTTAAGTAAAATGTAACGGATTTTGTGTTACAGAAACGATTTAAAAGAAGTGCTACGAACCCAGACGTAATAAATAGATCTACTGCGTCATTATCGCCGACTGGTAGAACTTAAGTCTAATTTCTATTTGCATCGTAAATGACGTCATAAGCCTTCGCTGAACATATGGATACTTGTTATGTATTTTTCAGATAGAAATAATGTACAATACAACCTGTCTTAAGCGACCATACATTTACTGAACATAGGAATCTTAAAAGCAGGTGGCTGATTAATGCAGGGTAAACGTTATACAGAAAGCTCCAAACGAAACTACTTTCTATATTTCTTTCTGCCTGAATTAAAGGTGATTGTCTCTATTTGCTATGTGTTTTAAAATGCCTAACAATTACGTTAACCGTATGTTTATATGCAAGGAACCAGTCGTATAAGCACCGAAAAAGACACAACTTTCATATGTTTGATATTTTATTCGGCAATGGATTAATATTTATTCAGCCCGCGTTTTAATTTCCGATGATATTTTGTTGTAGAACAACACGTATCGATGAAAACGGTTTATTTCGTATCACAGTGGCACTTTTTCATTTTAGTTCAAATTGACAATCTTCATATTAATGATTGAACGTAAGAATGACCAAGTTTTACAGTATTATTGAAAGTATGCGTCCATTGTAGGGACCTTTAGATTTAGACCTTTTGGTGATCGCTGAATAAAGGATTTATTGTACTTGACCACCATTTTCGCGAGATGCAGCTTGCTTTTAAATATAGACAAAGCTTTATATATTTTGTTTGAGTAGGATATATAACATTTTAAATGGCTATATTTTCAATATAGATTGAACTATATACTTTTGTTAAATAAAGTATATTAGATTGTGTATCTGTCAGACCAACTGACGCCACTGCTGTCAGTTATTGATGGATGCAAAATATCTCAATTTCCTTTTCCATTCAAATGATAGCAGAAATTAAATTTGAAGAAGCAACATCACAGTGATTAAATAAAGTTTGACCATTAAGCATCTAATATTTTTATTTTATACCATTTTATGATTTTTTAATATGTAAAAACCGAAATGTTGTATAAACTGATGTAAAACATCAAATAATCAAAGCACCAGACAAACAACAGACATTCATTTGTCCTATGCTATGTTAACCCTTTCCCTCATATAAACGTGTTTTCACGCATTTGCAAACAGAGTAGACCCAGATCAGACGGATCCTAGAGCAGCCGTCTTATCAGGGTCTGTTCTGTTTGCTAATATAATTTGATAGATCTGTTTTGTTGCTTTCTAAAATGGCTACAATGTTCCACCTTTGATATTTCATTATAACTATTTTGTCCATGAATATTCAGTAGTTATTGTTTTGAATACATATAGAACAGGGAAATGGTTAGAACAAATGGTCGTTTTAAAAGACAGTTTCTTCTGGTCATGCTACTTCGGAATGCATGCTGAATAGATATATTATGGAGTAGTGTAATAACAGTAATTACACGAATCCATCATGTTTACCTATAGTGTGCGTCCTATTAACCCTTTCCCGCTGTAAGATAATTATGTCTGCATCTGGTGCAATTTGGACTGCTTCCGATTTGAACAAGCATTTGGGAGAAACTATTGACAGAGTGTGAATGAACTTGGGCCCTGATAAGACGCCGAGTTACTCGACCTCTCATCTGGATCCAAACCATTGCAAATGCGTGTCAGGTCGCGGATATCAGACAAGGGTTAGCAGGTGTTGTTTAGTTCGTCCTTTTGTATTGTTCTTGTAGGATTTATACGTTTTTGTCATTCATATCTATCAAACGGAACGTTTTATGTATAGGTCATCGCAGTTATTCGTGCGTGTTTATTTTGAATATATTTTATTGCCAATATTTGTTTACATAGTCATCATACATGATAACAAAACCAAAAGATCAATAGCATATACAAACATAACGGCAAAAGGGTTGGGCCACACGTTCTAGCAACATTAATTAGAACCCTTCCCTTGTGCGTGCGTGTAAGCTATTTTGTAGTAGACATACAGTAAAACAGCACGGGTTTCCTAGAGGAGGGTTATCAAAAGTTTAGGCCTGGTCAATAATTACAGTAAAGCCTCTCTAAACTGGAATTCTAGCATAGAAGAATTTAGATACTTTTAGGAGGATGAATGCCACGTGAAAGTCATACAGAAAGTCCAAAGAGGAGCTTTCTGTACGCCTTTCATCTTGCATTAAGCTGTCACCTGTTTCCAAAACCGATGTTTATACTAAAATGAATGTCCCGTTTAGAGAGTTTTTACTGTAGAGCTTTTTGCACCATTTGGCAGTTGCGGCTAGTCATGGTTGCGGCGATTCATGACTTGGTTTTAATTGTTTACCTGACGGAACCGCATTTTATTGCGTTTTTCAAACAGAGTAGATCTTGATCAGACGTACCCTGTAGGAGCTACAAGATCAAGGTCTGCTCTACTTTTTATGGAATAACATAGATCAGATTCTTCAGTTTGTCATAGAAAAAAAAAGCTTTTTTATTTCAAGTTTTTTCTTTTTAATACTTATTAATCATTATTTATCACAGGGACTCTATTCACCAGATTAAGGTTTAAAGGCGAATTACGTCATGAGAGTCTATTGTTTTGACAATAAATAATTTATAAGATTCACACATTTTGCAGAATGCAGTTTAAAACAAACGACAAAATTGCCGTTGGTACTTGTAATGCTTTATTTCGCAATAAACAAGAAATGCGTCAATACGAAACTGGTGCCCCACTTACGCTTGACAGTGTAGTAAAAGCATGGTGAATTACAACGGCTATAACTCATGCTATACTGAATGAAGATCATAAACATATCCCAGTAGTACATATTTATATGACGATCAGCGACCAATTCTGTAACATTCCGTAACTCTAGGTCAAATATTTTGGGATGGTATACACGACACAAAAATGACGGACTGACTGTCAGACGGGCGAATAATATAAATCTCAAGTTCACCCTTTTCAGCAGTTGAGGAATAGAATAAACCCTTTTACCGCCGATGTCGCATAAATGCACCACGACAAATAGTGCAGTCCCAGATCAGACGCCGCCTTTCCAAGGCGGCGTCTGATCAGGTACTTCACTTTTTGTCTCAAACTCTTCTTCTGTATATGCGCTTTATTCCTTTGAAATTTGCATTTATTTATCTCATTTCCTTATTTTACCAAATGACTTAACAAAAATCGCATTGGAGACGACAATTAGAAATTTGGCGCCGAAATGGTTAATTGTTACCTGTATTTACCTTTCACTCTATAGAGACGACGTTTGATACCTGTGCAAATTGAGTAGACCCAGATTAGACGGCTCGTGTATGAGGCATATGATCAGGGTAAATTCTGTTTGCTGATGCAATAATATAGGTATATTTCTTCACTGTTTGTCACGATAAAATGAAGTCGACGTCAAGTTATTATGACTTTGTACAAATCACCTTCCGTTAAATAAGAGTTGGCTATAACTGAGATATACATTGTACGAGCATGCTACGACTAGGTACTAGGTAACTAGGTAACTGTGGTTATGTTTTTGTATAGGGTTGTATAATTGTCATGTTACTGTGCGCATAATATATCCTTCCAAATGATATACCATACATTGATCCACCATCCACTTTAGTTCTAAAATATACAATACAAATGAGCGTAACATATGGATTAACGAGCGGACAGTATTCTAATCTCGATATTCAGTGTTGCAGTGCCGTAAAACCCAACCCACTCACTCTGGGTCCATGCTTATAAAACTTTTAGTTGAGTCTGAGTTCGTTCTCAATTTTCTGATCTCGATTATATTCTTTGGTCGCTTTAGCGTGTTGTTTTTACGAACCAGTAAATAATTCCTATTCGTGAAATTGACTAATTGGACATAAAAACTGGTTAAAATAAGTTGTTTTGTAATGTATTAATTAGAAGCCAACTCAGCCATCCCGTTGTAAAGCATCTTTAAGAATAAAGCATTCTTGATTTCCCAGAGGAGTACTAACATCACTAAATAAAGTTTATTATAGAGAAAGACTGATATTTAGGACTGTAACATGTTGAGTCAAGTCTGCTACTGGGAAAGATTTGAAATATCGAAAACGAAATGACAAGTCTGTCATGGAACTTCGCAAACAGTGCAGATCCAGATAATGATACAGTAAAACAACTATTAACCAGAGGTTTTAGGAATAAATGCCTTTGTATGTAGATTACTGCTTATTGCAGGGTGAAAGCCATACAGAAACCTCATTTTTACAGCTTTCTTGTATGTTTTTCAACCTGCATTTAGCTACCATCTTTCTGAGGGACCGGTTTTGATACATTTTGCTGAAGAATTTACTGTAAACAAATTTCTGCAAAAGTCTTTCTTTAAAAGAAAAGGAAAAAAGTATGACTGACTTTTACGAATGTAATTCTAATCATACCATACGTTGTGTTTGGGAGTGCAATTTGACACGTGTCCGACGCATATATTTCAGGTTCGTAATATGTACATGTACATGTAGTATAAACTATTTAACTCTTCGCTTGCTATTCACGTCAATATACCTACATGTAAACAGTGAAGACCCAGATGAGACAGCTCCTACAGGATCTGCACTATTTACAAGTTGATTGTGCAACCAATGCACTCCACAGCAGTGATTGCAAAGCGAAATACTTGTACACAGTGAAGATATATATGTAATTATACAACAGGGCATGGGTAAAGAAGGAGAAATGTATTTTAAAATTCAGCAAGCGAAGGGTTTAGAACGTTTGGTGTGTTGGTTACATGAAAACACTAAAAGCATTTGCAGTTGACAGGCTTAACACTTGGGTAATTGACTAAAATTTAAAGTATGAGGTACTACGAAAGCAAAGACAGCAAAGAGAAAATGTCAGACTTAGTTGCGTCTTTAATGGCTTTCCTGCAGTTGTTCTGACTTAAAAGTCGTTGAGTACATATTTGACGAATCTTTTGGTAGGCATGTATATTTGTTGTTCTGTTTTGTCACGGTGCTGTTTGGACAAAGTGTGAAACAACAGCTGGCAAGAGAGCATTCATGTTAAAAACTGTAGGACCAACATAATTTAAGACATTCGCTAGTACTCGGATAGCCGAAATAAACTCACATTTCAGCACGCAGCAATTAAATTCGATCAACAGAATTTATAATATGTTAAATCACACGGTACATAATAAGACGGGATCAAGAATGATATCCTAAGTAATTTCCCTGGCTAATGAATTGCTTATTCTGACGAATCTCATTCGTCTGGAATATAGCATCGCATTGCGTGCTTGTACGATTAATCTAATAGTAAGTAGCCTTTACCTGGTGTCCATGTTGCATGGGAATTTGTCAACAACGATAACGCACAATACCATTGGTTTTAACTGTTAAACTGCTTATAGAAATAGTCCTGCATAAACTTTGGTCTGCCACCATTTGTACGAACATCTTTCGATTTGATTTGTTTATGTATTAGAAAAACTATTGATGACGTATCCCCGGCGTCCTAGCTGGGACCATACTGTTTGCAGATGTCAATCCGATAAGGATTAATCCATTTACTTACATCGTACATAGCGATCAACTGCATCATGTTCATTCATCATGGAATGGGGGTGGGGTTGCTCCTGAAGGGAATAAAAGCTGGTAAAACAGCTAATATTTATATATATATCCCATAATACGCCTCGTGTGTGTACCGAAACAGAAAACCCCAAATCGCGGAAATGCACTAGTGCATTTTTTATGCAAATAAGCTGTAGGATTCCGGCTGTACTACGCTGTAAACAATAGCCGAAATAACCGTCAGATATGGTCTGTTTCACGTTCTATGGCACTTTTAAAGGGTTATGCGATAAAAAGAATCTTACATTCGCGTTCGATGCAAATCGATGAAAATTGTTTTCATAAAACTAGTTTACTACAATGAAAATAACACTCGCTAAAGCTCGTGTCATATTATCATAGTAAACTCGTTTCATAAAAACAATTTGTAATGAACACTCATGTAAGTTCCTCTATTTAACCTTTAGCCTGCTGAGCAAATTATTTTTACAGACATTTTCACCTATTACATTTTTAAATTTTAAGCTATAATAATTGTTTCTAACAAATGCAATCGGCGTCTCATCTGGATCCAAACTGTTTGCATAAACATTCACTCATCCGCCCATAGCAGGCTAAAGGTTAAGTAAATGACGACGAACCGCTTTGAAGTCTACCCTGAGTGTTTCAGTTCTAGTACCGGTTGGAAACTGGTTAAAAAGTAATGTTTGATTATGACCTGGAGCTGTCTGATCATGATCTACTCTGTTTGCTTATGGAATAAAAATAAATATTCTTGATGTCATAAATTGTTTCATGAATATTCACCATGGAAAGGGTTAAACGATTTCTAACATTTTAAGAAGTGTTTGTCGGTATGTTGCCGAATGTATCATACATGTTTATGATGTTATGAGAGAACAATCACCCATTTTCGAATAAGCAGCTAATGATATTCTAGCCTTGGGTCGAGCGGAGCCGTATTTTTCTGGTGAGATGTGCGTTTTACCATTACCTCGTTTTCCAGGCAGAATTGATTTAAAAATTACTGTTGAAACGAGAGCACAGCTGAATATATCGTTTTAACCTAATGTGTGTGCAATAACCTTTAAGGTCAAAAATGAACCAAAACATCAATTATTGCATGTTTTAAAACGCATATAATACGCAACACTTTCCTTCATAAATATTCATGTAAGCAGAGCTCCAGATAAGATGCGTAAATTAAAATACTTTCAAGAATAATTCCTTTATTTCTCCACCAAAGCCTATACTGTGACCACTCTTTAGAATCGTCTCTTTGAGACGATTCTAAAGAGTGGTCACAGTATAGAGTTTGGTGGAGAAAAGACGATTTTAGTATTTTGGTACGCACCCTTATCTGTAGCTCTGTGTAAGTAATAACCACATCATAAATAGTAATAAGATACTATTCCCTTAGTAAACAGAGCAGTCTTTGCTTCAAGATCCGTCTCCTATGGGTATACCCTGTTCGCAAATGTGTGAAAAGGCGTTTAGATGATTAGTGTTAACTCTTTTGGCGCTAAATTTAAAAGTGTCGTCTGCAATAATATTGCATATTAAATATAATTCTAAACTAAATAATAAAGGTATACTAGTAAAAAAAATGTTTTTTAAAACCTGTATGCTTGGGCTAAAATAATACAGGAAACAGTGAAGTCCCAGGTCAGTTGCCGCCTTGAAAAGGCGGCATCTGGCCTGGGAATACACTGTTTTCAATGGTGCCATAGGCGACATTGGCCCCGAAAGAGTTAAATTGTCAGTAAAATGGGAAATAACAGTCAAATAGTCACACACGAAATGACTTGGCAAAGCCACAAGAAAAATTCTAACGGAACACATACCAAGACATAAAACATTAAACAGTAAGCATATACAATAACAAAGTTGACCATTGGGTGAAAGTAGGAATACCGCCTTGGAACGGTCAGTAGTCAAAAAAGGCTATTTGGGGCTTAAACCAGGTTTGTGGGTACCCAACCTGATACTTATCCCACCATTGTCTCATCTGCCTTTACAAAAGTCTGGTTCTGAAACCATTAACACCAATCTCACTAATTTGAATATAATGTCATAGTACACAAGTAGAAATGCAATATAATCTAAATTCGATAAATATTTATTAGAGATCAGGATATATACACAAAGTCATTACAATATTTAGGTTTGTAGTTAGTGTAGATACACCAGTTCCCGTGTGCATCTATCAAATATTCCAATTATATGTCCGTTTAGTCCTAGCTCTCTTTAGCACCGAAAATGCGAAACAATTCACAGTTACATGCCTTAATTCAGACATATACACATTTTGTTATTTGCAAACATATATAATAATGTAGTCAGATATTACGGTTAGTAATTCCCAAATTTTCCCAACATATGCACATATGAACTAATGTGAACTATGACGAACAAGTTCTTTAAACTTACAAAAATGACGTGATTTACAAGACATACGATTCGTAGACACCTTAAAATTGGTTAGACATGGAAAAATGAGCAACAGAATCCACAATGATCCATAATCGATCAGATTTTCTCAGTAGTCTGGTTTTGTCATCCATCATACGCATTCCAATTACTTTGGTTCAAGCTGAAAGTGCGAATGCAAAGCCACCGGATTTGTCTGACAATACAAGTATAGCAGACAAGACAGGAACAAAGAGATTATGTACTCCAAGATCTATGTACAGGAATTCAGTTGTAATATAGCGACACACGCACGATTTTCTATGAGATATAGCTTTTAGCACATAATCTGCCGTATGGGAGTGTGGAAAGAGAGTGCCGTAAATCGCGAAAATGAACTAATGCATTTTTATGCAAATAAGCAGTTCGAATCCGGCTGTACTATGCTGTAAACAATGGTCGAAAACCGTCAGATAAAGACCGATTTATTTTCTATGGCACGTTTAAGGGTTATGTGATAAAACGAAACTTACATTTGTGTTCATGAAACTCGTTTACTATAATGAATAATACACTCGCTAAAGCTCGTGTCATATTAATACAGTAAACTCGTTTCATAAAAAACAGTTTGTAATGAAAACGTATGTAAGATCCTCTATTTATGGACGTCCATTATTTATGGACGTGTTGGTTTCAAATAGTGGCTGTTCTTTTGTGCAAATTCTATCCAATCTGCACGCCGTTCCATATTATATATATTACGATGTATTTAAACATAGCGAAATTCCGAGTTTGTTCATATTGGCTTGGTTCATCAATACCAGCGTCACACGGTTATACGATACAAAATTACTAAGTCTATTAAGTAAATTAATGACTCGTTCAGGTTGAAACGTAGTGTCAATGTAACTCTTCTCAAAATAATAGCTGTACCTCAGAACATGACTTAGATAAGTGCATTTATTTGGATGTACACAAGACATATGCGTACCAAAACGCTTTGACAAATGGGAATTGTATTTGAATACCGATACCGGTTTTGCAGATGGTGTTGTTTGTGTCAAGGAATGAGTCACTGTCCATAAACATAGAACTTAGCGATTTATACATTTAACAATTATTCTTAGTCGTACGTAATATAATGCAAAAAGAAACTTTTATATTTGATATAAGTACACCTGTTTATATTGAAATATTTATATCAGCAAATATATGTCACTCCATCTGCATACGTGATCTCAATATGACATTCACTTACATTCATACGTTAAAATGACATATTGATTACACGACTGAAAACATAGAAAAACGACAAACATACATATACATACGTTAAAAAAGAATGACAGATTACTCAATGCAAACATAACAAGTGTACTTGCTGAATTAACCCCAAACCAATACTGACCTCAGTATTCACACTGCTTGCTTAAATTCCAATTTTCAAAACACAAGTGGCATATGATTGTACTATGAAGGTTGGCGAAATTAATGGAAGATGGTGCGTAGAATATTGTATACATAATGACAGAAAATTTATATGACTTTTACGCACAGAAGGCCATTACCATGTTGTTCCAGTGTCAATCGGAGTAATATTTGCAGGGCCGCGTTTGCCTACAGTAGTAAAATTAACATAATGCTTCCTTGTGCTGGACGACGCCAAAACTATATCATACCGCTTACAGCTGGGGATAACAGGATAACTCATCCAAGATTCACCCCGTCTTAGTCAATCAGTATGAAATATTAGAATCCCCTGATAAAGGTGACAGCTAACATAATGTATATGCACTGAAAAAAAGAAAGCATATATAAACAAGAGTGCCAAAATGTCACAATATACGCCCGTCAAATGTCTGGAAGTTGAAAGGCCATTACTCCATATCAGGTGGCATAAAGTAAGGGGTATAATTGTGGAGGTTCAAGAGCAATCTTGTTATTTATCGAACCTGACTGAGACATTTTATTATGATAATATACTTGCTGACAAAATTTGATAAGGATTGGATAACATTTGTTTGAGTTAGAGAGCGGACAAGCAAAATTCATGGAAATTCATAAAGTACGGGAAAATAATTCTGGAGTGTCTGGGGCAATCTTGCTGGTTATCGAACTTGACCGAGATATTATGGTAATATACATGCTGACAAAATTTGAAAAGGATTGGATTGCATTTGTTTGGGTTAGAGAGCGGACAAGCAAAAGTTCACGGACGGACGGTTAGACGGACGGGCGGACGGACAGCGCCACGACATAATACGTCCCGTCTGAAGACGGGCGTATAAAAAGGGTTCGTTAAATACACAAACTGCAATATACCAAACACCCCAGCCGGTCCTTCAACAATCCAAACGTGTGTATGCTGAGCTGGACGCAAATGTACCCAATGACATTTCTGATGTCAGAGCAACTGTAGAGAAGTCATTTGTATATGACAGAACAATAAAAGGATAAATATCCGACATCCTCTATCCATCGTCGGGTTTAGGGGTTCATGAACACAGAGTACTGTACTTCCCGTCATCACAAAAGTATTTGTAGAGGGATCAACTACCAAAGTTGCAGTACATTGCTATATAATTGATTATAATGTTTCACAAGATTGTGTTCAATTCGTTTATTGGTACTTTGATTCGCGGTGGGTGCGAATCCCGGCCTGTGCATTAACATATTACATATGACAAATCCTTCGAGCTGACTTGTTGTTGGTCGGCGTTTAATCCACGAAATAATGCACTGTTCCTTGCACGAAAGAACGTATGGCGTCTTCCTCAACCCGTTATCAGCTAAGTGTCGTGCTATTAATGGCATACTGTTCAAACGACGCACATCACTGATACAAACACACCCCTTATTGGATAATCGTTGGGAATGGATGTTTCCAACCATCGTAATACGTTTGTAATTCACATCGTGATAACATTTAATGTTTCGGTAATATAAATAAGAGTTTTTTTACGAAGTATATTATACTCGTACATGTACTCCTGTTTAAGAAGTTATTCAGTAAGAACACGAATCCTTTATAGAGGAAACTAGCAAACGGGTATGTTTCGAGCTATAAGCCTCATTTGATGTAGCACGAGGAACATTTCTCTATTTAGATGAGTTAAATTATTTTAAATGAAAATGGAAGACAGTCAATAGCATCTCTTTTTAATATATGTTTGATCGTTTTGTTTTGTTTTATTTTTTATTAAAGTTCGGTTTGGTATATAGAAGCAAACAACGGCAAACAAGTGAATTATTAATATTAAGTATATCATCCAAATATCGAGATATTTTATCGAAGGTATTGATGGCATCTATCCGTGGGTCAGGTTTCAGCCTTGAGGTGAATGCATATCTCTCATAGCAATACAAAAATAGATCTTTGACAAGTAGTGCAGTTTGTTCAAATTGGAATACCAATAACTTGCATTACTATAATACATTGAGTTCTTGTCCAGAATAAAGGCAATTGAGTCACACCCACACAGTGTCGTGCTCATTCGTGTCATCTTTAAATTCACTGTCACCATGTGCTCTAGAAATATTTTTCTCCTGCAAAGATGTATAATAACAGTGTTTGGTTTTGTTATGGTAAGACAATGTGATACTGTAGTGTATAAACTAGAAAAGTCGCATGTCTTTAATATTGAATTCTTGTGACATTTGTGTTATAGTTTAGTTTCATTCCAGTTCTAAATTGACCAATATTCTAGTAGATGTATTCAATAATTATCGTATTAAGTGTTTTAAACAATACAGATGTATTAAGCTAATTAAGCAAGATGTTACAAGGTTCGAACGATTTACAGTAGTGCATGAACTCACATTTGCACTTTGAATGGTTATGTATGAAGTAAATGTTTCCATTACATCGTTTTAAGCATTGTTGTGTAGTGTTTATATCAGGTCCCGGTTCTTTGCACTGTTGAAAATCTTTCGCAACTTATGTTTCGCTATCATGTTGCGTTGTGATTACGAGACTAGAATATATGACTTAGTATTTACATGTTAAACTTAATTACATAGCCATTGCGGGGTAAAAATACGACTGAACAGTCTGAAACTCTAAGCGAACGCAAATGTTTCCAATGTTTATGTTTCGTTACACGTTAGAATCCGGAGCTGTAACAAATTCTACCATAATTAGCTGAAATACTTGTAAATGGACAGTTTTGTAACAGAAAGGTTTATAAAATATTTAAAGGAAGACTGCTTGTAGTAATTCACGCACCCAGCATGTTTTGGGTTTATGTTGCTTAAAGGAGAAGTCCCTACATTCGACGCGTTTAAAAATACCTAAAATATACAAAACGCATTTGTTTATATGCTGAAAAGTTGTATAGTGCAAGAAAACCTATCAAATAAACGTTGAGAATGACAAAGCATCCATGTGTTTGATATCGACGATCCCGATTTATTCTCCGATTTTTTCAGTCTTATTCGGGTTTGGTTTTTGTTTCGTATCTGTTCGCGGTAGTCGCCTCTCTCCGACCACTTCAAAGAAAAGCCGTTACGTAAACAATGGAGAGATCGTGTGATCATCGGCAAAATGCGGAAAATTTGAACGGAAAAGGCCGATTATACTTTGTTGTGGAACAAAAGTTATACGTATTGATGAAATCGGTTTATTTTGTATAACACTGTCATTTTTCGATAAAAGTTAAAATTGACAATCTTCATAATAATGATTGAACATAACAAATACCCTGTTTAATGATATTATTGAAATATGCGTTTATTGTAGGGACTTCCTCTTTAAATGAAAATAGTTCGTGACAAGCTGCACTAGGAACCAAACAGATACTGTGCAAACTGTTGCTGTGTGGCTATATCTAGGTTAACCCTTTCAACACTGAATTTCAGACCAGAAACGGTCAACATTGTTCAACTATAGTGTCCACTCAGTAATGGCTTAAACTTGGAAGAGGGATTTGAATTTCAAACAGAGCCGACCTTTATCAGAAGACACCATGTCACTGTTTGCACATGACAGTACATGCGTGTCCCGCATTCAAAGGGTTAAAATACTAACTTGGTTTAAAGTTACTTTATTCTTAATAAAATGCAATGAAATTAAAATGCAAATGCAATAAGAATAAAGCTAATTAAGCAATTCTCATACCCGTACAAACAGAAACTTAAATTATTTAGTGATTGTATGTTTTTAGCTCTTGGAATTAAAATGTAATTAAAATAAAAGTCTTAATAGAGCTGTATCTGCGCTTTGGGACTGTGCTATCTTTCTGAAAGCATTTTTCTCTGAGAAGACAGGAAAATTGCTGGACGTGATATAGTCTTCAAAGGAAGTACTTCAGATTAAAACTACAGCTTACGATTAGCATCATGTCTTGACAGTCGCACACTGGTCACTAGATTGTTTAGATTGTGATGCTATACAGTGGCTTCCATCTTTAGGAGAAGAAACAATGAACAGACAATTTCATAAGGAATACGCTTGTTCATCATTCAGCGTAAACTTGTCCTTGATTTAAGAGTTTCCGTTTCCATCAAAATACATTTGGTGGAAATGATGAAAAATGCATGTTAGGCTCTGTAATGGCCTGAGTAATCTATAAGTCGTTCCTTTGTTATTGATGATTTAATCTTGTTATGGGCTTGAAACGTATTTCTACTTCAACAGGGATAGTTCATGATTTATAGTTTGTTTGTCTAAAGCTTGCATTCTAATGGTGGGTTAAATCATCGCACCTTCCGTTTCATTATGATCATTATATTTGTCTTTCAAGTGCATTAAATGAAATAAAGTACGTGATATGTTACTTTGTAAATGTGTTCTGTTATTGGCCGTTATCAAATTTATTACCAACTATTATTAAACAACATAAACAATCACTTTACTACAGTAAAACCTCTCTAAACCGGAATTTTAATACAGAAAAAATACGTATTAGTAGGCAGGTGGCTGCTTAATACAGGATGAAAGTCATGCAGAAAGCTCCCAGAGGAACTTTCTGTATGACTTTCAACCTGCATTGATACTAATTTTAATGTCCGGTTAAGAGGATTTTTACTGTACTTTAAACGGATTACAATTCATTTAACCAACTTTCAAATAGTTTGCTGTTAATATCGTCATCCATCTAGTGTATATTTTTATAGAGTTTAACGCTTTACTCCATGAATATTAATGGACAGAAATATAGAATGGAAGCGAAGCAGGAAATTTGAAAATGACACACGACAGGGTACAGCGGATCAGAGGCACGAATGAAATGTGCGCTCGCACATGGCAATAAAAATCACTCATACACACATATCACACATACACATACAAAGATGCAAACACAAAATAGGGTAAAGACATGAGAACCGCATTGGAACGGTCAGTGGTAAAATTACCACTGGGGGTTAAAACCATGGTAAGGGGATGCGTACAACCTCATACTTATCCCATCTACACCCTGTCAGACGAGCAGTGTTAATAAATCTACTCCACAACAAAATGACGGCTAACACAGCAGTGTATATGCATGTAAAACATGGAATATAAAGAACCAGATGTGTTTGTAACACTATTCCCCCGATATGACATTGGACTTTGTTGTATGACCTTGACCTTAATAAGCTACAACGAATGTTGTATGACCTTGACCTTAATAAGCTACAACGAAAACCCTTTGCCTCCACAAATTCTGAAAATGGGTGATCCTTCGAAAGCAAAAGTAGAAATGCAAAAAGAGAAAATTGCAGACTCGGTTTTATTGAGTCTGTTCATGAGTAGTAATTAAAAGTGCAATACTACTCACGCCCCCTAGCACCGGCTTAAGCAGTATTCAATTTTCAAAACTAATAACATCAAAACTAATGATCCCGAAGGGCCAGGAAATATAACAACACCGAGAATGAAGTACGGGGCGACTTTTTACGGCCGTCACACAAGCACTTAACACTTGCTGTTGTGAAGTACATATATTCTGAAAATGGGTGATCCTTCGAAAGCAAAAGTAGAAATGCAAAAAGAGAAAATTGCAGACTCGGTTTAATTGAGTCTGTTCATGAGTAGTAATTAAAAGTGCAACACTACTCACGCTCCCTAGCACCGGCTTAAGCAGTATTCAATTTTCAAAACTAATAACAGCAAAACTAATGACCCCGAAGGATCAGAAAATATAACAACACTGATAATGAAGTACGGGAATTTGCATATGCATGCGTAACTAGAAAGCCAGTCACAATTGTACTCGATGACTTTTCCCAAGGCAGAGCAATATCATAGAATACATTAGGGTTACGACAGAAAGAACAAAGTACAAGCATTCGACAACATCATAGTGATCGATTGTAGAGGGATCGATCACCAAACATGCAGTACGTTGAATTATTGTTGGATTGTATTCATTTTTCAAGATTCTTTTATGCGTTTTCTTGACATATTTTGAAAAAGGATGTTTCTAATAATGTGGCGAAGTGTGTTAATCACATCGCAACAACTGTCCGGGTGCTTTAAATTACATTTCTATTATCTTATTAGAGAGAGAGACACACACACAAACAGAGAGAGAGAGAGAAACAAAAATTTGATTTTCAAAACATTGTTTCCAGATAGAGAGAGAGAGAGGAGAGAGAGAGAGAGAGAGAGATAGAGAGAGAGAGAGAGAGAGAGATTTAGAGAGATTTGGATAATATAATTTAGAGAATATTTTACGAAGCTTGTCATACCTGTATCCCCATTTAAGAAGTTTTTTTTTCAGAAATAGCGCGATTGCAAATATTGATATCCTCAAAACAGGATCAGGCCTTAGCAAAACGGGTAAGTTATGAAATGTAAACTCCGTATGATGAGGGTAATTTACCACATTAAAGTCAAAATTATTCTGCTTGTCATAGATTTTAGAAGAGGTAATTATTAATAATTAATAGACAGATGTAAGTATAGACAATTTTATTGAAATTTGTTTGGGTATGTAAAAGAAAACAAGGCATCATAAGAGATTATCAATATTAAATCTGCCAAATATCGGGATGTTTCATGAAAGACAATGGTGACATCTGCCTGTTTATTACGTTTCGGGCTAAGTATGAAGTCCCGCTTATAGCATTACAATACAGGTCTGCTACAGGTGGTGTGCAAATTGTAACAATACCAATGGCACAACGATATAATGCATACCCATAACGTTAACAGATAACGTCCATAAGAATCGTGAGCGATTCACACACTTCGGAGCAAGTCCACATAGTATAATGCTAAACCAAGTCATCCGTAAAATATGTACGGTCAGCATTGCGTGCGATAAATAATTTATTAATCGGGTTTTCCACGGAAAATCCGGTTACTGAAATGGTGATGTACGGCAGGTGGTTGGGTGGACAGGCGGGGGCTACCGGTAGGGCGGCTGCCAATCTTGTAAGCGCAACTCCTCTGAACCTGTTCAACAGATTGTCATAAAACCTTGCATGTATCAAGGACACAATATATTTAGATGTGCATATTGTCGGTGAGTTTTCCTTCTGTAATTTTTCTGGGAGTTATGTCCCTTCGATTTTAGAAATCACTAGGTCTTTTGACCCTATCTTTTTAAGCGCAATGCCTCTAAATATGTTCAACGGAATTTCATAAAACATTTTATGTAGTAAGAATACAATAATTATGTAGATGTGCATATTGTCGGGGAAGTTTCCTTCTGCAATGTTTCTAGGGGTTATGCCCCTTTGAACTTAGAAATCACTAGGTCTTTTGACCCTATCCTCCTTGTAAGCGCAACTCTTCTCAAACTGTTCATCAGAATTTCATAAAACCTTGTATGTATCTACACAATATATAAATATGCATATTATCGGGGAATTTTCCTTCTGCAATGTTTCTGGGAGTAATGCGCCTTTGAACTTAGAGTTCACAAGTTAATAGTGAAGGAAAATCCGATTTGATGTCATGTCGACATTTCTTGTTTTTTCTTGCAAAGGTTTTTTGAGTAAGACTGTTGAGTTGAGTTTTGATAAGATCGTGGGATAGAGTAGTGTATGAAATAGAAAAATCGTTTGTATTAAATGTGAAGGCTTGGTACCTTTTGTTTTTTAACTTAAGCCAAATTTCATTAGAGTTCTTAATTGACCAAAATATATGCTTTCCAGAATTACGACAATTAAAACAATAAAAAAGTTTACATCATAAAAATTAAGCTAATAGATATATATGTTGTCATTATTTTTACTACATAGATACTGAACAGGGAAAAGCTATTTATCGGTTCTGATCGAAATATGGCAAACGGGAGTAACTCTGAAATTGTTAAGGTGAAGATAGTCTAACCTTTCGGATAGTTCAGTCTGGCCGAAATATACGACGAGTATATTTCCGGTATTGCCAATTATGACTTCAGTCGGTCTAAAGTGACTAAGACCATTTGCATGAGTAATGGGCAACGGTTTAGATATAAGGTTTATAGGCATGTACATTTGCTCTATTTTCATGTCATGGTCCTGTTCGGGTGTGTTTGTATGTGGTGTTCCCTGCATTGCATGGCTTATATTTATTCAAGTCAATATAGCCTTCATATTTCTCTATATTAATACACACGTTTAATATAAGCTGTAGCGTCATGCAAAAACATTGATAACGTTATGTACAATTATTGATAAATACACATGTAGGACTTGTCAAAAACGCATGCATTTTAGTCGAAATAAGTTATGTGATAAAAGAATATGGTGATCGTAGTCATTTGGTACAAACCAGAGGTGCGCTTAATAACATTTCCAAAGACTTGTTTAATACCAGTGTTTACAAAATGACTGCTCGAAACTCATAAGAGATATGATTTACACAATTGTATGCTGTTTTTCATACTATAAAAAGTTCTAGTCAGTGCGTTAATGGCATTGGGGAATGCGATGATGCATGGTTCCACATGTGTTAAAAAGATACTGCTCAATAGCTATCAACAATATCGCCGCCGGTTTAGATCAGTTCAATGTTTGAAAATGTGTATTCCTGGTACACCTGCCTATCACAGTCTGGACCTAGTATGAGGTCATCGCCTCTCGATGGGATTCCATTTATAGTCAAATGAATAGTGTTTGTTTCTGTTTACACGCTGAACTGCAAGAATAATCTTAAATAATTTATTAATTTACCCTGTGGCATTTTGCAGTCGGAATAATTATGTCTTCCCCCATTTATAATGGGGAGACACATTGTTTTTGGTCAAGTTGTCTGTCTCTCTGTCCGTCCGTCTATCTGTCAAAATCGTATCCACTCCATATCTGTCACAAATATAGAAGGATTTCAGAATGCTTCGGCACAAATGTTCGACTTAAACAGACGATATACAGAACTTGGCATAATTCAGGGTCAAATGTTTTAGCCACAACCTTTGTGTCGACTCCATATCTCTTAAACCCTTTGAATGGTTTCAAAATGCTGTGGCACAAATGTTCTCGATAACAAGCCGATGTATAGACAGCAGGATTCTGGCATATTGGTCAAAGGTCAAGGTCACTATTCACGGTCAAATGTGGAAGCCTTTATTTTCATGTCTGTTCAACATCTGTATAACCCTTCAGAGGATTCCAAAATGATGTGGCACATATGTTCTCCTTGACAAGCCGATGTGCAGACAGCAGTATTCAGGTACGTAGGTCAAAGGTTAAGATTCAAGGTCAAGTTTTTAGTATTAAGTTTCGTGTCTGCTAAAAATTTGTTTAACCTTGGAAGGATTCCAAAATTGCTGTGGCACAAATGTGTTTCTTAATAAGCCGATGTGCAGAAAACAGAATTCAGGCACGTAGATCAAAGGTCAATGTCCCAATTCAAGGTCAAATGTTTTTGACTTTAACATTCGTCTCCGCTCCATATCTCTTCAACCCTTGAAAGGGTTTCATAATGCTGTGGCACAAATGTTCGCTTCAACAAGACGACAAACAAAACGCATGTGGGTCAAATGCCAAGGTCAGAATTCAAGGTCAAATGATTTTAGCCTGGAAAACATTCTTGTCTGTTCGATATCTACCTGTAACATCATGGGTGGGTGGGGGTAGACATACGCTTGTTCGAAAAACAAGTTCTAGTAGTGTAATGAAATGTTACCGACGGGTGACATTTGAATAAAATTGATCCATAATAAATTCAATTTATAACGCTATAATTCGTTCGATAGAAGAACGGAGCGAACGTGTTTGCCACCCATTTTAAACCAATTAGCAGTTGAGTTAAATGTTCAGAAAAAAAGACTCGTTTCAGAAAATTAAGTAGCTACTTCGCCACTGCTTAATATGTTATACAGAATCATAAGAACTACACGAAAACATAGTTCACTTTCAGGAAATATCAATGAGGATGCAATTAAAATTACAGTATTGTGCGGCTAGCAATTTTAATTTCAAATTTACAGTTAATTGAGATACCTACAAAGAAGATAATCGCTTTCGAATTCTGGAGAGAAGCTAATGGATATCAGGGTCCATGCTTATAAAGCTTTTAGTTGAGTCTAAGTTTCGTTCTCAAGCTTTTGATTGGTCAGATTTGAGTTCTCAAGCTTTTGATTGGTCAGATTTCAGCCAAAGGCTCAAATCTGACCAATCAAAAGCTTGAGAACGCTCTCAGACTCAACTAAAAGTTTTATAAGCATGGAACAGAATACACACTGAGGAAACAGTTTCCACGTTTGGCCTTTTCATATATACTTTAAGCTAAGATGGTGAGTGTGCGTGTGTGCCTCATTTCGATTTCTTCCGGGTCATAGCTTTTTCTAGTTACCGATTTTACTATAATTTTGTATATGGTTAAGTCAAGATTAATTAGTCTATCGCTTTAACCCCTATTTTTATCTTCAGCCGTTTTCAGTTGTTTCATATTGTTATCAATTTCATTGTCTGGTCATAACTTTAGTTTGACAGCTTAGAGGATGATGTTGACAATGCCTTATTGGAATAGACAGTCTGTCGCATACAAAAAACGCAACTCTAGATTCACTTTCATTTGCCTATTGTCCCATTACATGTATTGTAAATGTCTAAATTAGTAGTGCTCATGATAGTTCCCGCGGTCCAAAGTGGAGTTGAAAACCATCTTATATTTACTGACTCGCAGAGAATTAATACATTTTTGAAATTTGAAAAATCGGTAATTGATAAAAATTGTAAAGTGCTGTTTAAAATGATAATGATGGTATACATGTAGTGCTTAAAGACTATTTGTATATTTTGTTTTGGTCTCGTCGCTTAACGTTAATTGCTTGAATATTTTGTAAAAAGTCCAGTGTCCTGCCTTATACATGTACTTCCATTGATATACATCCATATCCATTAATAGTTCTCAGAATTGTGAAAATAATCTTTAAGTATGATAAGCGAATGAACTGACGTATTACTACTTGCAGCATAAAGAGAAAATGAAAAGTACATCTAATCATATTGGTTGTACTGGGTTATTGGTCCATAAACCTGGTGTAAGCCCCCGGTGACCGTCTTTGGCTACCGACCGTTGCAATGCGAGATTCCTGTTCTAACCCTACGGTCTACTTTATGTTTTGTATGGTAAATGCGCGGCGCTTCCTGTACCTGTAAGACTGTTTTTAAGCTTTCAACTCCATGGAAACCGTTTATTGTCAGGGTTAAGCTCTCAGTAAGGCATAGCAGTCGACTACCAAATATTTAGCCGTATTTCTCAGGTTTGTTTTGCTGTGCGTTTATAATTGTTATACCATGGATATTTATCCTAGAACCAATTTAATGTTTCATAAATTGCATACGAATGATTACTAATGTTTCTAATTTTGAAAATATGATATTACAAAGGATATTTGCTATTTCCTTGTGTTGCTGTTCGGGCGAGTGTTTGTTCTGTATGTGGTGTTTCCTGCATGACTCATTTTTGTACTTTATAAAAGTACATGTATGAGTCATGCAGGAAACACCGCATACAAAACACACAACCGCCAAAACAGCACCACGACGAAAAATAGCAAATGAACATGTATATAAAAGACACAAGGAGACGCACAAAGACAAGACAAACAAACAATAGGGAGAAGATGGATGTACCGCCTTGGAACGGTCAGTGACAAATGCCACTGGAGGGTTAAACCGGTTTAGGGGCGCCCAACCTCACACATATTCAAATTTTATATAATATAAAACTTTAAGTAAGAAAGACGCTAAAATCTCAAAAAGTAATAATATATACAATATTAATATGAACGTTTGCATTCAAAACCATATACTGTCACAAATATACAATTGCATTATTGTAGTCAGTCAAAACCCATCATCACATGACATTTTGATCGTAAAAGGTGGGACATTGCATGTAGTTTCACAATTAACGCAGACTAATATAAACTAGGGTGGATGCAAATATTTTGATGTCGATGTAAATCGCACCTCATTGATCGATTTGAAATTTAAAATACATAAAACAACATATGATCAAGCCTGATATGTATTATCATACGTGAAAAGTGCAGAGGGTGGGAAAACAGTCCGTCCTACGAAGCGCGCCACAAATAAAAAGGAATGGCACCGAAAAAATATCAAACAGGAACAATCGGCACACAGGAAACAGCACAACTACAACACAAAATATGACTAAACGCACATAAAAAGACATAAAACATTTACTGTATAAAAACAGACCATTTAGATATTAGTAAAAACGTTGTCAGGGTTTACAGGACCGTACAGTGCACACTGCTTATATATGTATCAGTATCTATAATATCCAATAAAAATCATTTAAACTTTAAAGGCCTATATAAAAACACATTTATGTGCATCATTTACGACCGCTTGATGTCCACATGCTTACTCCGTGCCTATTACTATTGTATTATCGGTGGCAACAGTTCCATTCAAATAGTAAGATATAACCAAATATCGTTTAACATAACATTGTGACAGCAATAGTACTATATAACTCTAATTAATTAGTTGCTTCTCAGATGAAATGACGTTTCGTGGCGGTTGACCAACAGGGAAGTAAAGTTTTAAACAAGAACTCAGAATATGACATTTGAACTTAAAACTCCAGACAAATCAATATCAAATATGGTATTGCGAAAAGCGAAGTATTCGGCTCACCTGGTCTCGTACTTGTTCATTCAATCAATCCAATAATTACTTTCAAACCACAGTCGTAGAACAAGCAGAACAATAGGATTTTATGATACAGGCATTCTTGAGACATAACAGACGCTTAAACAATGTTTGAGTGAGACAATCTAATAGCTGGAATTGATTCGCAAGTGCATCCATTTTAAAACCAGCAGGGAAATTAATAAATAAAGTATTTCTTCTTGCAATGATTGGACATAATGTGATGCTAGACGTGTTGATTGGAAAGATAGTAATGTAGGAGATATCCGTATTGAACACAATGAAACCTGAAATTGTATAAACCTTTTCCACCATGAATATAGTCTGGCTTAACCTATTCCCTCTTAGACTATTTTTAGACTCAACCTCTTTGAATACATCTACCTAAAAGGAGCATTAACTGTGGGAAAGAAGAATTTTATAATTGTATAGTATTGAAACCATTGTAATAAATAGAGTATTTGCCCTTATGGAGCAAGTGCTCTATTAATCACAATGGTTTCAAAATATGACCTTTAAAGTGGCGCCAAAATGCGTCACTAGGAGGAAATGTGATAACCAGTAAACATAATTTAGCCATTGGAATTACGATATTTAAAGTTAAAATCAAATATAACCCTTTACTTCATAAATATTCATGTTAGAAATAATAAGACCCGCATGCCGTCTGACATGCGGGTCTGATCTATTTGCCATTGCATTAGCAGTTGTATTTATTGATTAAATGTTGATATATAAATACAGTTTTATATTTCGTAAGAGTCCTTAGGAGGACATCCGAAAGCAGTCTGTTTGAGCTAAAGTGCAAATTTTACGATTATCCTTAAAATAGTACATTGAGCTGCCCAAGCTATGGTAGAATGTATTAATTCAAAATCGTTTCCATCTAAAGCCTTATAATGTCCAAGCTAGTATACCCAAATGGGAAGCCGGGTAACGTGTGTTTTATCATGACCCAAGCTGTTTAACAGTTGTTTGCTAGTTTCTTAACCCTTTTCTCGATAAACATGCTTTTCTACGCCTCTGTAAAAGTCATTTTTGAAACCATTTTGATAAATAGAGCATTTGCTCCAAATGGAGCAAATGCTCTATTTATCACAATGGTTTCAAAACTACACAACTCTAAAAGTTTCCTTTTCTCTAGTAAATGCTCCTGTTAAATGCTAGATTTATTCAAAGAGGTTTGGTCTAAAATAGCCTATGAGGGAATGGGTTAAATGTTTGAATGAAAGTAGGAAAGATTGCAGCAGACCAGAGTTGACTATATATGCAATCATGTTACAGCTAACGCAACCAACTTACACTCATAAGGATCTGCTCTGTTTCCTTATGGGTGTGCTGCAGGAGAGTATGTAATGGTTTAGTGTTGCCGGGTAGAGATTGTGATGAAATAAGTTGATAGGATTTACTGTGTGGCTTGGTAGCTCAGTCGTAGAGTGTTGGCATTAGTATGACCTACATTTTTTGGCACTGGAGTAACATTTTTACCTTCTGCCTAAAAGAGCTTATTTGTTATGAACGATTCGGCCCCAATCCGTTTCGGGCTTGGTATTTTCGGCCCCCATTACAAAATATAGCAATTCGTGCGAAAACTATAGTGGAGTAGTGGATTTGCATTCAAAGGTAAATATATAGGCAATTGTGATATGATTGAACGGAAAGTATCAATATACGCAGAATTAAATCAAATAGATATATGTGTTTGATAAAATGATAAATAATCATTCAACATCAGTTTATGCTGTATTATGATAGTCGAGTATGGCAAATGATGTCAGTAAGTATCCTGTTTAATTTGAATCACAAAGTTGTGGAAAGTGTAAAGCCTGTGCATGGAATTAATAAAAACAAACGCTTGGTTCATTTTGAAATTGGAATTTTATTGTGATAAAAACAAATGAAAGCCGCATTTATCAAACAATAAGTATACCGAACAAATATGAATGAGCAAACATACTTATCAAGCAAGAACTACACAGAGCAAATAGATAATGAGCAAATAGCAATGACTGAGCTTTCTCACATAACTTCCCTTTTCTTCAGGTTAGAATAACAGGTTAAGATTCCCTTATCTGTAACACGTGTAAGAACACTTTAGAACAATATATGACGTCATACGTCATATATGACGTCAAACCATGGAAACCGATGTTTACATGCCATTTAAACCGGGAAAATGCACTTTTTTGTTATGTGAGGAAAATAATCTGATGCTTGTTGTCTTTTAAGATAACATGTTCCTACAACTCGCAACATATCCTCTATATAGCAACATGATAAAAATATATCTGATATTTTTATTTCATAAGGAAGCAGAGCAGTCCCTGATCAGACTGATCCTACAGGCGTGTCGAATCTGGGTCTGTTCTATTTGTAAAGGTGTTAAAATGCATATGTACATATACAACTACAGCAAAATATAGCAAGATAGAGATATATTGTCTGACAGATATAACATATTTTGCATCAGTTAAAATCTGATGCACGGAACTGCGAGTGCGTGTATATTGTACTATATACTCCCAAGTCGCAATGGAGTATTGTATTTGGGTATTCAGTTACCGATTACTTCAGCAAAGAGGGTATGCACTTATAAAATAGTGTTCATTAACACCGTGATTAACAGTAATTTCATTTTTGTTTTTATGAACTGTGCATTACTATTTGGAAAGAGGCGCCAGAATAACGGCCCAGAAACCATTTAGCCGCAACGATTCGTTTTTAAATTATGTGCAAAATACTGATATTTGTTCCCATGGGATTAACTTACATTATCCCCCTCCAACTAGTTGATGTGTTATGCTGCACTCACTATGTCTGTTGATTAGTTTGTCTGTCCCTTCATCGGTCTGTCCGGTTTTGTCAGGAGCATTACTCGGTCATCATTCTATGAATGTATACTTCTTTGTCATCATATGATATTTTGCACCTGTGATTTTGTCATGATCACTTGACCGATATATCAGTTAGGGCATTTGATGACAATTTGTTCTTGGGGGAATGTGGCCTGAACATTAATAATACCAAATTGACATTACGTATTCAATATCATATGAACCTGTAAATCGCCCATTTTGGTCGTGATATTTAGACCAATAAGTTCATTAAGGGCATTCCTTATGAGCCCTAATATCAGAATCTGCACTGTTAGCGAATTCAGAACAATATCTGTAATGTATTCGTAGTTCCTAGTAAAGTAATTCATATGTTGGTGTCAAAAATATTTTCATTGGAAATAAAGAAAGGTTACTTGGTTTTGAGAAGATTACATTATTCACTTATTTCTATTGGAGGGTTTTGAGTTGTTTACTTATGGTACAAAGTCTTGTATATTACACTGTTCTTTTGTTATCACTACTTAATAAATAAAACATATGTTACATGTACGTTTTGTATGTAGATTAGATTGTTTCATATTTTTCTTTTTAACCGTTTCTCCCACATATATATTTAAACATCTTTGCAGAGTAAACTCAGATCTGAAAGATCCTAAAGAAGCTGTTTCAATTTCGTCTGCTACATTTGAAGATAATCATATTAATTACTATACATCTCAGCTAATGTCAGTGATTTTTTCTTTCAAATGATATTCATAAAAAAATACACTTCTCTATAGATAAACGGAGAAAAGGTTAATCATTTGTGATTTTACGCATGGTGTAGTGAGGACCATTAGTTGTTTATCTCCCTTTGCTACTCTTCAAAGAAGGTAGATCCTTATTTCTTTTCATAAAATTAAAAATTCTGAAGCAAGGTGATCCCCGGAGAGCAAAAATTGCAACACAAACAGAGAAAATTGCAGACTCGGTTTTATTGAGTCTGTTCATGAACAGTAATTGAAAGTGCACCACTGCTCACGCCCCCTAGCACCGGCTTAAGCGGTATTCAATTTTCAGAACGAGAAGTACTGAAATCCATGATCTCGGAGGATCAGAAGGTATAACAACACTGAGAATGAAGTACGGGGCGACGTTTTACGGCCGCCACACAAACACTTAACACCTGCTGTTGTGAAGATTATAAATCCTGAAGTGAGGTGATCCTCCAAAGTTCATCCACATAATTTATTCATGAACCCAATGTAAACTGTTACTTGGTCGATATGTGCATCAAGGATAAAAAAAGGTTTTCAAATATAAGGAGCAATGATATTTTACAAAAGCTTCTACTTTTATCAAGAGCAAACAGCTATTGTCCCTGATCGTCATTTTTTATACGCCCACATAATAAAGGTGGTCGTATATTGTCGTGGCCCTGTCCGTCCGTCCGTCCGTTCGTTCGTTCGTTCGTCCGTCAACATTTTGTTTGTCCGCTGTTTTCTGGGAAAACTATTTGAGAGATATTAATGAAACTTCACACAAATGTTTAATGCATCAAGATCTGAAGCTGAATTGATTCTGAGGTTCATTTGATTTTTCATTTCAGAGTTATGGCTCTTGTCCTAAAAATATGCAAATAGTTTGTCCGCTGTTTTCTGGGAAAACTATTTGAGAATTATTAATGAAACTTCACACACATGTTTGATGCATCAAGATCTGAAGCTGAGTCGATTCTGAGGTTCATTTGATTTGTCATTTCGGAGTTATGGCCCTTTTACTAAAAAAATAATGCAAATACATGCAAATAGTTTGTCCGCTGTTTTCTGGGAAAACTATTTGAGAGATATTAATGAAACTTCACAAAAATCTTAAATGCATCAAGATCTGAAGCTGAGTTGATTCTGAGGTTCATTTGATTTTTCATTTCAGAGTTATGGCCCTTGTCCTTAAAAATATGCAAATAGTTTGTCCGCTGTTTTATTAATGAAACTTCATACACATGTTTAATGCATCAAGACCTGAAGCTAAGTCGATTCTGAGGATCATTTGATTTGTTGTTTTGGAGTTATGGCCCTTGCACTTAAAAAAATAATGCAAGTCTATGCAAATATGAGGATGGCCATAACTTTTTCATTTGAAATGATATTTACATTTTTTATATGGTTAAACCTAATGTGAATTTTCACATATATTGCGGGGGTTTTGATATGTTATTTTATTCTAAAGTTATGGTCCTTGAACATTGTGTGTTCGTTGCTTTGTTTGTCGGTCAACTTTTAGTTTGTCTGTTGTTTTCTGGGAAAACTATTTAAATGATATAAATGAAACTTAACACAAATGTTTTCAGCAACAAAATTTGAAGCTGAGTTTATTTTGAGGTTCATTCAGTTTGTCTTTACAGAGTTATGGCCGTTGCACTTTACAAAAATCTGCAAAAATGAGGATTAGCTGTAACTTTTTTATTTAATAAGATATTCACTTCATTTTTTAAAAAAAAAATAGTATCACCTTAATATGGAAATCAAGATCTGAAGCACAGATTAGAAAATGTCAACACTTATAAGGCATGTTGAATCAGAGAAAGTTTGCAGATGGGCGTATTATGTACCGTATGCGGTACTCTTGTTTTAAATAGGGATAACTAGTCATTAGCTTTGTTGTTCCTTTTTTATCCACGTCCTTTGCTCTTCGTATAACTTCCTCGCATACTTAATTCATATCAGCACCAGACGACAATGCTTTCGTATACTAGTATACTTGAAATAAAAATGATATTTTACCAGTGTCTATACCGTTTCATACTACTTAGCTTTCAATGCTCAGGTAATAAACACTATACACACTTTAGTCAAACTATCATTTAATACTTATTGAGCAGATACGTAGGTTTCCATAATGGTAGGCTTTATTTTGCCGCATCACTTACTCACTTTGCTGTACATTTGTATATGCACAGCAATGTTTACTTGTGTAATATAGATATAAGATATAGATATGATTCTACAGTTTCTGTCATGTCTAAACATTCCGGCGTCTATATACTATAATAACAAATTTATTCATCTAATATTCAGGGCGTCATGCATATTCATGGCGAAAGGTGTTAGATAAAGTAGTATTATCATTCAACAGTATTAACCATTCTCTTGCTGAATTTTAAAATATAGTTCTCCTTCTTTGCCCACGTCCAGTTGTATAATTACATATATCTTCACTGTGTACAAGTATGTCGCTGTGCAATCACTGTTGTGGAGTGCACTGGTTGCTCAAATAACTTGTAAATAGTGCACACCCTGATGAAACAGCTCCTGCAGGAGTTGTCTCATCTTGGTCTTCGCTATTTACAGGTAGGTATATTGACGTGAATAGCAAGCGAAGGGTTAAAACTAACACTGCGACATTCTCATTTCATTTTACGGTTTCGTGAACTATATGACTACATTTTGGTGAACATATTTTACATTACGCAGTGTAGCAATTTGCAAACAATGCACCTCTGATCAAAGTACTGATTTTACGCTGTCTGATACGATAAATGAGTAGAATATAATTTTAAGCAAACATCTGATTGTTAATATTAATTAGTTATTCATTTAATGCTCGCTAAAATATGCTTTATAAACATCATATAAAGTTTAAAAATGTTATACATGTATTGTTAAAACAATTGATTCGATTGACATCCTTTAAACCTTTACCACTTTTGACCACCCTTTTTGAAATGTTATCACTTATATTGAAGCAGACATTTGAAGTAATTTATTGTCATGGACACTGATAAGTACACACGGATCACTCAATTATCCGAATTAAGTTAACACTATTTACGCATTTCCTGTGTAAAAGTGTCCCAATGGCTGCCTATGAGGAACTATTTAACCATTCGGTTGCTGTTAACGTCAATATCCCTACCTGTAAATAGTGAAGACCCAGGTGAGACAGCTCCTGCAGGAGCTGTCTCATCAGGGTCTGCACTATTTACAAGTTGATTGTGCAACCAGTGCACTCCACAGCAGTGATTGCACAGCGAAATATGTGTACACAATGAAGATATATGTAATTATACAACAGGGCATGGGTAAAGAAGGAGAAATGTATTTTAGAATTCAGCAAGAGAAGGGTTAAAAGTAAATGTAATGTACTGTGCTAAATTGATCTATCAAATCTTCCTCCAGGGCTTACATGTAGCGCCATAGACAAATTGTCCTCAGAGAGTGTCTCTGAAAGAGAATGTAATTATTACGTCTAATATAGACAGAAACAATAAATTAAACTGAATGCAACAAAATACATTCTTCCTTTACATGTCGGTGGAAGCACTAGTTGGACCTGCAGCAAATATATGTATATATTTTAATTTATCAACATAAAGTAGTATACATGTAGGTCTTGGAGACAGTGGTAGCTTAATGCAGGGTGGAAAGCTCCCCTAAGAGCTCGGCATGATATTCACCCTGCATTAAGCAGCCATCGGTCTGAAAGTATCTAAGTTCTTCTGATATAAATCCGGTTTAGGTGGGGGTCCAAAAGGAAGGGGTTTACATCAACTTTGGCTAAATGCTAGCGAGGCAAGTAGACTCATGTCACGACAGAAATAGGCGAACTCCATCATATTTAGCTGATGTTTGCGTGCTATTGAAACGTTATGACTCTTCGACTTTATAACCTTTCGTCTCATCCAGTTGTCATTCGTAGGGCACACATTAATCAGTAATATCTGTTTTGGATTTGACATGAGCGTGTTCAACACTAAATAGCCTTTGATTGCAAAGCTGGTTTTATGCTTTAAGTAACAGTCCTTTATACCATAACAAGACACACTTATACAGTAAATAACCTCTTATCCAGACGTTAAATGTAGCATAAATATTGGTTGTGAAGACAGGTGGCAGATTAATGCAGGGTGAAAGTCTTGCAGAAAGCTCCTCTAGGAGCTTTCTGCATGACTTTCACCCTGCATTAAACAGTCACCTGCCTACAGGTATCTAAATTCTTCTCTACTGGAATTCCGGTTTATAAGGGTTTTACTGTATTGCTTTATAAGTTCTGATAGCTAGAGATCTTTTGAAAGCAACAGCAGTCATGCAAAAAGAGATATATTTCCTCTGGTAAGACTGAACGGGTACAATGAGAGGGTGAGCTGATTCAGCCGAACGTATATTCCTGTTATCTGTATTCATCACCGCCATCAACGCGTTCCTTATGGCCAGTAGTATTCTAGTATTTCTCAGTAACCTGGTTGAATCACCCTTCATACAAAAAGTACAAAAATGAGTCATGCAGGAAACACCACATACAGAACAAACAGTCGCCGGAACAGCAACACAAGGAAACAGCAAAGTTCAACCACTTTGATTAAAATTGAAAGCATAGTTGTTAATTAAGGAAACATCCTTGACGATACACATATGTGATCAAATATATCAAGTTATGCATGACTCTGGTACAGCGAGTGCATTGTTACACAGCAACAACAATTGACTGTTGAAATTACAGTAAAACCTCTCTATAACGGCCACTAAATTACATCAAGTATTTTTTGTTAAAGGCAGGTGGCTGCTTAAAGTAAGGTGAAAGTAAAACAGAATGCTCCTATAGGAGCGTTCTGTTTTACTTTCACTTTGCTTTAAGCAGCCAACTGCCATAAATACCAACTAATTAACACAGTTTAGTGGCTGTTATAGAGAGGTTTTACTGTAATGTTAGAGAAAGGCTACCCAGGTCAACACTATGAATGATAAAATTTGCAGCGTGCTAAAATGGATAGTTTCAAATTAAATTAACCCATTACCTCATGAATAATTATGTTTTCAGTAAGTCTTGGCTTCATGAATATTAATTTCCTGTTTTTGTTTTATAATGAATAAAGGAGTATTTGGTCACGGAATAAACTAGCCGTATGTGTATATTGTTTCATTAGTACAATAGAACCCCTTTAATGCGACCACTTAATGAACAAACATGGGAGTCTTTATATGCTGGTGGTTGCTTAATGCAGGACAAAAGTAATGCAGAAAGCTCCTGTATTAAGCTACCACATTCCGCTACCACCCAGAATTGTAATTTGTTTAAGTGGTCGCATTAGAGGGATTTTACTGTACACAGAATAGATAGCTCCTACATTAACCGTTTGATGTGAATCTACGTACTATGCTTGCAAAGGCGTTAAAAGGCGTAACTATGAGGTAAGGGATTAAGACAAATTAATTCTAACCCTTCGCTTGTTATTCACGTCAATATACCTACCTGTAAATAGTGAAGACCCAGATGAGACAGCTCCTGCAGGAGCAGTCTCAACAGAGTCTGCACTATTTACAAGTTAATTGTGCAACCAGTGCACTCCACAGCAGTTATTGCACAGCGACACACTTGTATACAGTGAAGATATATGTAATTATACACCAGGGCATGGGTAAAGAAAGAGAAGTGTATTTTAAAATTCAGCAAGAGAAGGGTTATTAAAATGAAATGAAATTTAACACATCAGGACCTGTTTATTCAATTTAGAGTCCAAGGCAATACTGTGATGTTGATGTTACAAATAGCGATACCCGCAGTGAAAAGGGAATTTTAATTATTTAAAGAAATCAGAGGTTTATTACATGCTACGGGAACTTGAATATAGCCATAATCCATGAGTAAGTCCAGATTAGTTTGTTCTTGGAAAACGGCATCCCTATATTTAAATTAACACTACTCTTGTAGAATAAGTCATCCAATTGGAAATGATAGACTTCTTAGAAGGAACATTAATTAGTTTAAGGGGTTATTTTCGGGAGAAAAGACATAACAACACATGTAAACATCAGTTTAAAATCACAAAATGACCCGAAGAAAATGTAAATGGGTCTAAAGTGAAATGACCTTATTATAATAACATAACATAGTTTTAGAGTTAATCGGTTAGACAACTTCGCATTAAGAATGGGATAAATTTCATTTGTGAATGAGGAATGGCGCTCCCATGCATTGTTTAAGAAACTATTCATGTTAAAGAAAATAATTACGAAACGAAAAACCGCCAAGGTTGCAGCATTGCTTGAATCAGGGGTAGTAGTGATTCACATATATCCTTTTATTCATTTCATCACACAATCTTCCATGTGGGAGTGCCGCAAGAGAGTGCCGTATTTCGCAGAATTGCACTAGTGCATTTTTTATGCAACTTGGCAAGTTAGCCAATCGTAGCGCTCATTTAAAAAGCGTTACCAATCATATCACTCCATGCGGGTCGCCCGTTGTATTACTACGCTATTTGTAAAGCAATGGCAGAAACAGCCGTCAGCTAGTCTGTTTTATTTTCTATGGCATTTTAAGGAGTATGTGATAAAAAGAATCATACATGAAACTCGTTTTTTATAATGCACTTGTATTAGTTATGTTTGAGACAGACGAGAATACGAAAGGAAGGAGCATGCTTTCCCAATGGCTCATTCCGATTTTGCATGAACTAGTGAAAATCAAAATAATGAAAAGGGACGATGACCCATATTTAAGAATGAAAGTCCATTACTCCTGAACAGTATTTCTTACTTACCTTAATAACATTGCAAATTGCATTGTTCCGTGCACAGATGAGCACCCGAGTTAAGTGTTTCGCTCTGCCATACGGCGGATATGCTAAATATGTTCACATCATTGTAATACGCGATATTGTTTCCTACACGACATACGGAATAGTTAACATCGTCCTCTTGGAGCACAATGCTCTTGCGAATGGAATGCGTTTACTGTGGAATTAAAATAAATCATTTCCAGTTATATCCGTTACCAGCTGACGCTGTCTAATAGTGCAATAATGTTATCTAGTAATCCTAAATCCGCGGGAATGACGGGTATTTGCACACACCATTGAGACAAATGTGTTTAATTAATATTCAGAAATTGGGGAACTATTTTTATTATTCAGCTAGATATTCAGTTAGATTTAATATGTACTTTTGTTTTGTTATTTATGAAAGGCTACTGCAAATATCTATCCATTAACACAGTAAATATTGATTATTTTATCGGTCTATATTACTAACATACATCTTTAATACGTATTAAGGTTAAGGTTATGACCCCATTATATTGCAACGCACTACATGTTTGGTTATTGACCCTTTTACAGTCGGTATCTACGCTTCCCTCTTTGCTTGCACGATGACATGCCGGGGGTAGTACTCTATGATGGTATACTCTTAAACTAAGAAACAGGATGAGCTTACCAGACATATGTATTACCTTTTCCCTGCCGTGTCCTTAACGGCTTCTCCGCAGTTGCTCTGACTTCAGCAAAGTCACTGAGTACATATTGGACGGACTGTTCACGGTTGTTATGCTATGTTTTACATATTGTCATGTGTTTACCGTCTTCTATGTTGTGGGAAAATCCGGCGGGGATACCTTCATTTACACTATGCGTTAAGCTAGGGTGAATTTGAGATAAGTGTTGTGTAGGACGTCCGTAAACCGGATTAAACCCCAGTAGTGATTTTGCCACTGGTCGTTCTAAGGCGGTACTCTCTGGGTACCCTTACTTTTGTTTGTCCTGTGTCTATGTACTTGTGCTTTTGTTCATGTTTGGAATGTTTATCTCTAGCACGTGTGCGTTTGTGAATGTGTTATCTCGTGTATGTGCGTGTGTTTGTATGTGTAGTTGTGTGCGTGGCATGCATTCTATCGATGTTTTGGTGGTGGTTGCGTCTTGTATGTGGCTTTGTCTGCTTGACTTTACTTCTTGTTTTCATTTATTAGTATGCGCGATAGATCATCTCTACCCGATATCCCTATCATAGTTCATTGCATACGATAAAACAGCAAAACGCTTTTGATTCAATAAACACATTTGTCCAGTGTGTAATCTTGATTGCATTCAAACGCACTGGCTCAAACACTAAATCTGTAAGTTAAAACCATAAAGTGTCTGCACGTCTACTTAGTAGGAGTAAATATTGCTGGAAGGAAGACGTTTCGCTATATGCGTCAACAATCTGTCGTATCTTAATACGTGCCGACATATTTATGGACACGTGTGCCTCAAATATAAATCCCTTGGTACACAAACATCATCAGCAGACTATATTAGAGTCATTGAATAGGAATACGTAGCAACATGAAGTATTAATTTGGACTTATCTTTTGAATTTTCTTACAAATACATGATTTGTTTTCTACACACTGTTTAATCTTATCCCGCTACTCGCGTGGCATCTCCTTTATGACATTTGTTCTATTTTTGACTGGTATTTGCAAACATGCTCGATCCAAATGAAACGCCGATTAACTCGTTGTCTCATCAGGATCCAAGCTGTTTGACTCCCGGTCAATAGTTACTCAACTGCTTTATCGAATCGGCGGTGCAAAGATCTAATTTGAACAGTTTGAACAGTTTAATTCCATCAGCGCATTATATTGTGATATCAGCATGGGCACGTAGAATAAAGCGCTGGCACGTGCGTGTGGTGGTGGTGGTGGTGGCGGTGGTGGTGGGGGATATTCATTGCACATCGACTGGCATGATCCTGGCACCACAATACCACTTTAATTTCGTCTTGCTTTTACGGTAATCAAATGCCCAACTGCTGATCTTGGCACTACATTACTGCACCAAGTATGTATGAACGTGCATTGACAATAATAAAGATATAACCGTTACTAATGTGTAAGAACTATGGTGAAGTTTGTCTTTGTTAAATAGATATCTTTTATATGTGAATTGTATTTAGCTTGCAGCAGGCTGTTTCATACCATTTCAAACAGTTTTGATCCAGATGAGACACCGATTAATTAGTCGTCTCATCAGGATCCAACCCGTTTGACATCGTGATTGCAGTTTGCTACACAGACTGATTATAGCTTGAAGTTTGACACCATACTAATTACATTTCGTATTGCGATAACGCCGTCTTCGGTAGCCAAAATTTTTAACTGTTGATGGTGACACCTGACCGTAATAAACATGTAAGCAAGTATCGGAGGGTTTGCTTTGTTCAGTACAGAAATGTCTATGTAGAATGGGTTTTAACTCATTCATATAACCATGATTTCGATTTTCTAAAGCAAATGCACATTATTCCACTGAAATATCAGACTACAATATACATTTGAATTTGAACTCTTAACAGATCAAACTCGATTGGCATACGGTGAGGGGCTTATTATTGATGCGGCATTCGGTACTTCTTCGTTTCGTTAAATGAAAATGTTTCGACAAGCGCGGTATTAGAAAAACAATGCGCCCGTAAGGACATATCGCGCTTGACAGATATAACATGTGCTTAATCAATGTTTATGTGATCAAAAGAAATTGTTACTAAACATATTGTTTCAAAATCAGCAGTACATTACAAGACATCTTAAGATAAAATGGAATTAATGTGCTGCATGATTTCATGGATCTAAGGATGCTAATTTGCATGAACTGTCTTAATTAGGATAATGAAACCTGTATCATAATTTGTAAAGTTATTAGATTTTGTACTGACTTCTAAATCGGATTGTAATTACACTCGTGTGATGTTTCATTTGTTAGACAAATTTGTATGCAATCTGTGTTGACAGGAAACGCATTGTGCTAAAACAAACGCTAACTAGACGCAGCACTCTAAATAACAGATATGTATTCAGATATACTATGTGAAATCATGTCCTTCTTTTCAATATCGATATACAAATGTTTTCAAACATCTTCAGATCCCTTAGGACACATTGGAAGCAGACGTTTTTCAACTCGACAAACCATCGCGTGAATCGACGATTTTGTTGACACTAATAGTGTTTTGTTTTCGTTTTACGGGATTGTTACCTATAGGTGTTATCTTGGAAGCTTAGGCTATGCTAATAGTCTATGAATTTACTATTTAATAGGCTTGCACCTGAATGCCGTAATTGTTTACACCAGTTTAAGCATTGCAGATACAAATGGACAAGTAATACTGTTTTGTTGTTCCTGTTCAAACTAAGCGCATCAAGATAATGTACAAGTCATAAACAGTTTCTACCCAATCAGTGGAATTAGAAGGTAGTTGGCATTTAGTTAAAATGGTAATATCACCAGTATTTGAACGAACGGGGCAAAATGCACACTTTGAAAACCAAACACAGAATTACAGTAACATAAAGAGTTACTTAAATAAATCAAACACACCAAACAGATAATATAGTTTTATGTTATGACGCACAGTCAAACGGTGTTTTAAGGTTTTGTTATTCGTTCTAGCCTTTCTGTTTGACAGAACTACATGTATATACTATTAGAAAATGCTATATTTGGCACATTGTATGAGAATGTGATTCCTTAAATATACGGCAATGGACATTGATTGAAAACTTGTGTAATTGCTTGAAACAAAATTTGGAAAAGTACAAATGCACGTATTGATTTCTCTTTATTCAGTAGGACATGGATGTTTTTTATAAGTATGTTCTTATTGAATTTACAATGAATTAAATTTAATACAACGAATCTAAACTAACATGAGTTTTCAAAGTGCAATACTTGAATCGTACGTAGAAATAATTGCACAATTGCTGTTCAGACTTGAATAAACTTTGTACTGCTTCAGGGGGAATTTTATTGCTTAAATATGCAAACATGTTGAGTTCCGATGAGACGCCGGGTAATCCGGCGTCACGATCAAAACTGATTGACATCATGATTGCATTCTGTTAGACAATAACTGTTCGACATCCTGATTGCATTATGTTAGACAAATTGATTATAACTTGAGTTTTGACAGTATAGTGGAATAAAAAGTATTTTAACCCCTTGTTCAGCAGGGTAAAGGAAACTCTTTCGATGTGTATGTAATTTCATTATCACGGATCGATATTATCTTTAGGTATAATTCATTTGTATCTTGACTTACCTGTTATTTAGTTAAAAACATATGTGTATGTGTATTTAAACTGGTGTTTCACTTGGGACCTCTTACTGTCAGATGTTATGTATCTCATAACAGCAGGTGTTAATTCATATGTTTGTATGCTGAAAAGTAGTATATCGCAAGAAAAACCATCCAATTACCGTTTATAATGACAAAACATCCATGTGTTTGATATCGCCAATCCCGGTTTTACTCCCCGATGTTTCAGTTTTATTCGGGTTAGGTTTTAGTTTCGTAACTGTTTGCCCTATTCGCGATTCTCCGACCACTTCCGAGAAAGCTATTACGTAAACAATGGAGGGATCGGGTGATCATTGGCAAAACGCGGAAGAATTTAACGGAAAAGGCCGATAATATTGTGTTGTAGAACAAAAATTATTAGTATTGGTGAAATCGGTTTATTTGTATCACAGGGGCATTTTTCGATATAAGTTCAAATTGGGAACCTTCATAATAATGGTAGAGCATAACAAATACCAAGTTTTATGATATTATTGAAAAATTGCGTTCATTGTAGGGACTTCCTCTTTAAGTGCTGGTGTGGCGGTCGTAAAATTTACCCGTACTTCATTCTCAGTGTTGATATATTTTCTTTGTCATTAGGGATCATGCATTTCAATGCATTTAGTTATCAAATTTGAATATTGCTTAGGCCGGTGCTAAGGGCGTGAGCAGTATTGCGCTTTAAATAACTGCTCATGAACAGACTCAATAAAACCGAGTCTGCAATTTTCTCATTTTGCGTTGCTACTTTTGATTTCGAAGGATCTTCTACTTTCAGATTTTAATTCATTTATATATTGAAACGTTTTGTATTGACACAGAACATGCGATTGTTTGTTCTGTATGTGGATTTTCCTGCATGACTCATTTTGTACTTTTATATCTTTGCAAACAGAGAAGATAAGGATCATGCACACTATTTCCTTCAATGATAAATGTTGATTTAACGTTTTGTTTAATTTATATTCAGAAAACGAGGGACCGGTTTTAATTATTCAGCAAATTAAGGATTAACAGACAATATAGAGATATAGGGTCTTGAATCGCTACTATTGTGTGTTCTAGTACCTTCATTTCGTTGCCTATCATATTTTGAAATTTATCCTGTACATGTATATGTTTAGAATGAATGTGCATTAGTGTACGATCACACACATCTTCCCTGAAATCCTATAAACATATTACGATTATTTTGTGTGAATATGATATGAAAACACTGGTTCATTCATGACTGTAAGATCCTTTTCCAGAATACAAATGACTTAATCTGACACAAACGTCTAGAACTTATATATGACTGATGTCAGAATGTTGCTAACAAAGGCGTCTAATACACGGTATGTTGTATTACACCGTCGGCGACTTTCTGTATGGAAGACCGTTGTTTGTGTTCTTACATCAGCTTACGTTTTTTCCTTCTAATATTGCTACAATAAAAATTCACGAGGTTTAATTTTAAACCAGTTTAAAATCATAGCCATTCATAGCCAATGTCGTTATTTTCACTTCCAAACTAAAAGTACAAAAATGAGTCATGCAGGAAATACCACATACAGAACAAACACTCACCCGAACAGCAACACAAGGAAACAGCAAATGTACATGGGTAGAAAAAAGAACAAGAGACGCACAAAGACAAAACAAACATACAATAGGAGGAAGATGGAAGTACCGCCTTGGAACGGTCAGTGACAAAAGTCACCGGGGGTTTAAACCGGTTTATGGGCGCCCAACCTCACCCTTATTCCATCCCCATCCTAAAAGACAAACAGTGTAAATAAACGTATCCCCTCTCCGACTAATCTACAACAACCGCGACAGCAAATACAGTGGTAAAGTGCATGTATAACAAAAAAACATTTAATTGAACATACTGTATCCACCTATCGCTAGTGTACTCAATGATTGAGCTGCAAACAGAGTAACTGTAGAAAAGTAATAAAGGGTACGACAAAAATGAAATAGTACAGATATCCGACGTTCTCCTTCCATTTCTGGATTTAAGAGGTCGCCTTCATAGAGTACTAAACCTTTCTTGTCGGCGTACATGCAAAGAGGCCAGCGTGATTGCCAACTGTAAAAGGGTTCACAACCAAACATGCAGTATGTTGTAATAATACAGGATCATATGCCTTTTTAATGAATTGTTTTATATATTTGATGAACAAAGTGAGAAAATGGGTATGTCCAATAATTCTACGAAGTTTGTAAATCACATCACCATAAAATTCAGGATGTGAAATACCGTGTCGCAAAAGTACCTTGAGATTACATTTGTACTTGCCAATAAGCGAGAGATTTCGATAGTAAAATTTAGAGAAAGTTTTTCTTAGTTTATGGTATCTATATCCTTGTTTAAGCAGTTTTTCAGTTAAAATGAGATTTCGACTGTTAAATTCGTCAATAGATGAACAAGCTCTAGCAAAACGAATAAGTTGAGATATATAAACCCCGTAAGATGGAGCACGGGGAACATCCATGTCAGATCAGTTCTTAAGTAGTACAGGCGAGTTTCAAAAATCAACATTTGTGTCTGTGAATGTTAGCGAATGTTTTCATATTAGAGGAAAATAGCACTTTATTTGCATAACAACTTTAATCATGCAACTCAATGTTAATCAAATCGTAGCGGAAATTGTTTGAATCAAGGACGTAGTGTTAATTCACTATCGCATTAGACACTGGGGATAAAGTGCATTGTTGCATGCGCATTGTAATAAACTTCAAAAGCCCTTGTTTACTAAATATTATTTTTCTACTCCTGTTAATTATACAATTATCTACGCATGTTTTTGATAAACAGATGAAACGTAAATATTACTATTTTTATTATGATTAAGGAAAAGACAACCCAATCAAAGAACTAAAGTATTGTTAGATCTGTATCGTGATATGTTTATATGTACTCATTTCCAATGCAGATAATGCACGTGGGGTTTCAACTTTTCGTACTTAAAGCATTGGTTTAAACTACTGACTCTCCGTAACAACAAAAAATGTTATTGATGATTGGATGATTTTACCTTTTGACATTAACACTTTATGAAGAGTATTTAATGGAAGAGAATGGACGAGTGACTTTTGATTGATTTTACGGCATGATAAATGCAATTCATAAAACTCAAATTGATAAAACGTCCCATTGATGGTTTCAGTAGTACAGTAAAACCCCTTTAAACAGGAATTCACGTGGTGAAGAATTTAGATGCTTTCAGGCCGGTGGTTGCTTATTGCAGGGTGAAAATCATGCATAAAGCTCTTGCAGAAGATTTCTGCATGACTTTCACCCTGCATGAAGCTGATACATGTAGTATCAGATCACTATCACGAATTCTCGTTTTAGTTCGCGTGCGTAACAAGGTGCTTCAGATTAACCCTTCTCTTGCTGAATTTTAAAATACATTTCTCCTTCTTTACCCATGCCCTGTTGTATAATTACATATATCTTTACTGTGTACAAGTATTTCTCTGTGCAATCACTGCTGTGGAGTGCACTGGTTGCACAATCAACTTGTAAATAGTGCTGACTCAAATGAGTTCACAGCTTAATGCAGGTCTACAGTAATGCTGAAAGCTCCTGAAAGTTGTGAAATGTGTTTCTAGATATGCGTAGTGAAACATTTTATAGCAATTCTGTATTGTAAGATTTTGGAAGGACCGAGCTTTAAGTTCGAGTTATCCCTTCAGTTCGAGTTATCGAGTTCGAGATATCGAAGTTCAACTGTATATTAAATTTTTGCTAAAGAGGATGGACATGGATCGGGTTCATATTTCTGTGATCGATTTTTAAACCAACTGAGTTATCCTGTTGTAAACGCTTCCTTATAAAAAAAACAGCCCTGATTTCCCGTAGGATTTGTAACATCACTAAATACAATTTATTACACGGTGCGGCTAATAGCTGGAGCTTAATCATTCTGTATGAAGCAAAACATTCACGAGTAGAGCGGAGTTGGCAAGGTAAGGTTCGGTAATAGATGTCAATTTGTGAAGACCCTTAACAGACACAACGTCTCTCACAGGGCGGCCTGTTAGTGTATAAGGTCGGAGACACAATTATCTCTGTGTAGATTATAATATTATTTTCTAGTGATACTTCATGCGTTTTCGAGTTAGACATTACTATTGTACTCGTATGTATGTGATCAAGCAGTTTCTGTACATCTGGTAAAATAAATTCTTGGCAAAAGCATTCAATTACAGTAAAACAGTTCTAAATCGGAATTATAGTAGAAAATAATTAAGATACTTTTAGGCAGCTGACTGCTTAATGCTGGATGAAAATTATGCAGAAAGCTCCTACTAGAGATGTTTTCTGGATGACGTTAATCCTGCATTAAGCTGCCACCTGTCTCGGATACCGATATTTATCCGAAATTTACCGTTCGGATTAGAGGGATTTTACTGTACCGTTGTAATCGTATGCATGTAACCGAGCAGGAACTGTACATCTGGAAAAATAAACCATTGGCAAAAATCATTCAATTATTGAACTAAAGTTGCCTGCATTTGGATTGGAAACCGATCTCCAGGAAAGAATATACAGTGAACCCCCTCTAAACCGGACGTTAAGTTTGGTATAAATATCGGTTTTGGAGACAGGTGGCAGCTTAATGCAGGGTGAAAGTCATACAGTCTAGGAGCTTTCTGCATGACTATTACCCTGCATTAAGCAGCCACCTGCCTAAAAGTAGCTAAATTCTTCTCTTCTAGAATTCCGGTTTAGAGTGTATCCATTGGCATGTGACTTCCGTTGCAATAAGTGACATGAGCAACATGCATACATCGCATACTACCTCATTTCAAGATCAGAGCCCTTCAGCAGAACCTTGCTGAATATGTTAGGAACTCTTTTAGATAGTCAAATGGCAAATGCAGTGTTGGGATGGTAAACTTATACATCAATAGAAGGTAGGGTAAAAGAAAAACAGTTCTTTATTAACCCGTGTTTAGTGAATTTTCAAATTTTAAACTGGTCAAGCTTACTCGGGTGATTGTTTTAAACGAACTGTGTAACATGACAAATAGCGTCGACCCTGATGCGATGGGTCCTCTAGGAGCCTTCTAATATGTGTCTACACTGTTGCAAAGGGCATTACTTACTCGTTTTCCGCAATGAAAGGGTTAAGAATGTCAAATATATCACAATTGGCAACAGTTGGAATTACGATGTCATTCGTTTCGACCAAACCGTTCTCCTAGTTGACAAATTGAGGTAGTTTACAAGGGATCAAGTGCCCAGACACTTTCGAATATGCCAGACACGGGGTAATCAACAAGGACACTAATAATCACAGTAAAAATCCTCTAAACCGGATATCTAGTAGAGAAGACTTTAGATGCTTTTAGGCAGGTGACTGCTTAATGCAGGATGAAAGTCATGCAGAAAGCTCCTTGAGGAGCTTTCTGCATGACTTTCGACCTGCATTAAGCTGTCACCTGTCTCTAAAACCGATATTTGTACTACATTGAACCATTGGGTTTAGAGGGGTTTTACTGTATCTTTAATCGATTAGAGTTTCCTAGAAACCCGTTTATTCATCCATCATACACATTCCACTTACTCGGTAAAAATGAGAGAGTGATTGTAAAGATACTAGTAGTGGATTTATTTGACAATATAAGGCGAGACGGGCATTATTGTAACGACCAGATCACGTTGTGACAGACCAAAGTCTGAAAATTAATGTTGCGACAAGATATATCAAATATTGCTATATTTTAGTGAGGGTGGGGTTATTTTTGACTGTTAAACTGTGTGTGTTTTGTATGTGGTGTTTCCTTGCATGACTCATGCATTTTCTTTTGATGTAAGGAAAATTCTCATTTTACTGGAAAATGTTTTAAACATTATGTTACGTTTTACATGACGTGATGTTACATTCCCTTTGATTTATATCATACCAAATGCATATTTGGTAGCTAGTCTGTGAACTTCATGGAAACAACATAAATATTACCTTTCACTGTGCACATTTGGACATATTCTCCTCAAGAATGTTGAATCACGTCAGAACGATTGCCTGACATACCATATAACCAATAGTACATATATTTACTGAAATAAGCGTGTAGACGTAGTTCTATAATACAACAATGAAGTCAATCAACATGATATTTAAACCGCATTTGTGCTAGCTTTATACTCTAGTATTGACCAATTCTCTTCTACTGAAGCCTTTTTGCGCCTTTGTAAAACTCTCATGTTTTGAAATCATTGTGATAAATAGAGCATTGGTCAATAGCTCCATAGGAGCAAACGCTCTATCACAATGGTTTCAAAACTACACAATTCTAACATTCTCGTTTTCTATAGTTAATGCTCCTTTTCGGTAGATTAATTCAAAGAGTTTGAGTCTAAAATAGTCTAGGAGGGAATGAGTTAAGGAGTTGTTATTCGTATACATGTATAATGTATCTGTGATTTCTCAACGGAAACAACCTTCCATGAGCAATACATTAGAACCTGTCTTAAGCGATCATAAAAAGAGGTCTGATATTGGTGTGTAAGGCAGGTGGTAGCTTAATGTTGGTCAAACATACTGCAGAAAGCTCCTATAGAACATGTCTGCGTTACGTTTGTGTTATTAAGTGTACTGTTATTGTCGGTAACATGGGGGTCTCATGGAAGATTGGTCATAACCAAATGAGTACTCTCGTTAAATAAAGATTCCCTTATCTGTAACATGTGTAAGATCACTTTAGAACGTATATATGACGTCATAAATCAGATATGACGTCAACCCATGGAAACCAATGTTTACATGTCATTTAAACGGCGAAAATACACTTATTTGTTATGTGAGAAAAAGAATCTGATGCTCGTTGTCTTTTTAGATCACATGTTCCTAAACTAACCAAGAAAATGTTATTAAGCTCGCCAAGGCTCGCTTAATGACATTTTCTAAGGCTCGTTTAGGAACATGTGATCTTAAAAGACAACTCGCAACAGATGCTCTATGTATCACACAACGTTGCTTGTCTCCGGGTTAATATAACCATGACGTATCTGTTATCTAACATGTGTAGTATAAGATGTGACTTCATACGAAAACGTCACATGATTCCCATTCATGAAAAAAACAACAAATAAACATAAGTATAAGGTTAGACTGCATTATGACAAGTCTTCATGAAATAGACTGCGCGAAGCGTCAACAAAGCCAGTCTGTTTCATGAAGACTTGTCATTGGCAGTCTAACCGATTTAAACTGTAAATGTTTTAGGCATTTCTCCGGACTCCGGATTTTTCCAAATTATCCGGATCTTTCATCAAATCTCCGGATCTCCGGATTTTATTAAAAATATCTGAGGAATAAAATCAGCTGGAAACAGTTTCTGCAGCAGTAAAAGGCTGGTTGCATTTGGTAATATATAGTTCGCACAAACACTAAAGGCTTTTAAGCATATAGGCCTAAGTCAGTTTATATTACCTTGATCTTACACATGCCTTCCTTGTTCATTGCGAACAAGAAACAATATTCCCAATTATCCTCTGTGTACCTTCCAGCTGGCTTGCGGTAGGTCGGTGGTTCTATCTGGATGTTCTTCTGTGCACGAAACAGTGCAATTTGTTCCGTGTACAGGAGAACCTCTAGGGTCTTCCTCCACTCCACTTGTAAATAGCTGGACGTCGTATATCTATGACTGAAATACTGTTAAAACGATGTTAAATCCGATAAAAACCAAACTAAACCTCGGTGTGAAATTGCATTAACAGTTTCACTCTTATTCTGCCGATTGCGACAAAAACATCATTTGTAAACAGCGTATATCAAGATGAAACGCCGGGTAACCCGGTGTCTCATCAGGATCATCCACAATGTATGCCACTGTATCAGTAGTTGTTCTAAAAGTTTGAACGATCACAAGTAAATATTGCTTCATATCAGGGTCTGAGCGGACATTAGTTTCAGAAGGATAAGGATTAAAGTGATGGCACAAACACTATAAAGACTAAAGTGATGGCACACACACTATAAGGATTGAAGTGATGGCACAAACACAATAAGGAATGAAGTGATGGCACAAACACAATTAAGGATTGAAGGGATTGCACGTACACTAAATCTTTAATCTGAAGAAATAAATTGTCTGCATCTCACTCTAGTAGGGATACTGCTGACTGTGTCGAGGGCGCTGTGTTGTAAGCGTCTAGCGTCTGTCGTTATTTAACTTATACTGACATATCTATACAAAGATGTATCCCAAATACTTAAATCCCAATGTGCAAATAGCTCTTGCGGAGACATTAAAAGCATAGCTGAACAAAGATATATAGCACTGCAGCTTGAAATATTATCTTGAATTCCCTACTGACATCTATCATGCTGCCTCTTTTATGTCTACATGGTCTAGTTAGCCAGGCAGGCTTGTCATTTACCCGTCTGTATTCCGTTGAGATTGACATGGGAAGTGTATATAAAAGCAACGACACATAAAGAATATTATCTGCACAGCGGCTTACACTATTTTGATTGGACAAACATAGTGCGAAATCTTCAAACCGCACTTGACATTTACCAAAGCCTAAGAGTATGGCCAATTACACGCTTATGATTTCTGACACAACATAGATCAAAATCTGTGAAATGAAATGTTTTGTCAAAAAGATGTTCGTTTTGAAATATTTTATCGAGATTTTGACAAATTCACTCTTATTCCGCGAAATGTTTTCTTATCTAGACTAAATGGTTGTTGTGTTTTACTATATTAACCCTTACAGGGCGGGAAACGAGTCACTAATGTCCTTTGCAAACAGTGTAGATTCAGATATACAGGGTTACAGATAAGGGGAGTATTGGAGTATTTACCCAATTAAAATTATGGAAAAAGCAATTATTTTTCAAAACAATGAGTAACAGAAAGCAAATAGATATAGCAAAAAGCAAACAAAATTTAGAATACCTATTAAGAATATGAATAATACCCAATTATAAAAATTGTCAATACCCAATAAAAATTGCAAAAACCCTATTCTATAAAAAAAAAAGGAGTAAATACCCAATTGCATCAAAACCTTATCTGTAACCCTGGATATAGGGTTCCTAGAGGAGCATTCTCATCAGGGTATTCAGTGTCTGTCATGTTTAACTTTTCGTTATAAAAGTGAATATTTAGAGCTAAAGGGGTTACAAAGGTTAAAGGATGAGTTTCTCTTTATTGTAACGACATGGTGTGTTACTCTATATCCCCTCAGAAATGACCATTTTGACATTCAAATTAACAAGGTATAGATCAAATAATGTATTGATTGAAGAAATGTTGTTTGCGTGATTTCTCCAAACTATCAAATTTACTGTGGCAGTGCCCCGGGCCTAGTTTAACCGATAAATACTTTTCAGTAAGGCGTTTTGCGAGGCAGTATCTTATCTTACACTTGTGTAAGTCATGGTGTAACATCTTATCTTTTGTTTTCGATGAGTTTTATTGAGCTTAGGTTACAATGCTGTGGCACCTATTCGCTAATATCCTGTCGGTGTTGAGCAGACACGCAGCAATTCTGTGAAGGTCTTCAGACGGAACGTATTATGTCGTGGCACTGTCCGTCCGTCAGTCCGTCCGTCCATAATGTCTCGGTAACGTTAGAAAGCTAGCAAGATTGTCTCTGATATTCAAGAATTTATCCCTTTATTTTATGAATGTTGGTGAACTTTTGCTTGTCCGCTCTCTAACTCAAACAATTGTAATCCAATCCTTTTTAATTTGGTCAACCTGTATATTACCATACTGTTTCATTCAAATTCGATACATAGCAAGATCGCCCTTAACACTCCACAAGTATCTCTCCTTACTTTATGCCACCTGATATGGACCAATGGCCTTTCAACGTCCAGACATTTGACGGGCGTATATTTTGACATGTTGGCACTCTTGTTATGTACATGTGAGGGCGCACTTCATTTGTGCTGCTGTTTTGTTGCTTTGGGCGTTCGTGTGTTATTTACAAATGTCCTGCAATACTACAGTTTAGTGTTTCTATAATTATATTACGCATGTAAGAACGTTGAATAAATGAACGTGAAGTTCTGAAATGACTGTGACTGTATTTGTGATATTGAATTACATAATGAGGTAGGCTGGTAAGGACAACATTAATCAAACTTATTTATAAGCAATTATACAGATGTATATGCGAAACATTCCGTTCTTTAAATAGCGATAAAATCATTACATACAACTTAACCCTTCGCTTGCTGAATTTTGAAATACATTTCTCCTTCTTTACCCATTCTCTTTTGTATAATTACATATATATTCACTGTGTACAAGTATTTCGCTGTGCAATCACAGCTGTGGAGTGAACTGGTTGCACAATCAACTTGTAAATAGTGCAGACCCTGATGAGACAGCTCCTGCAGGAGCTGTCTTATCTGGGTCTTCACTATTTTCAGGTAGGTATATTGACGTGAACAGCAATCGAAGGGTTAAGAACCCTTCAAAATTGTACTTAAACATAAAATACGTTAGGCATACTAGAAGCAGTTTCTATCTGACTTTAAAACCGCGAATTTTGTTAAACCAATAATTAACGTTTTTGAAACAGTACATTGAAGTATCGGTTTCAAACTGGCAATTGTATTACTAATTCAAGATTTCGTGCACCGAAACATCCGTAGTTGTCCTAACCCGTATGCGTTTTACCAAACACTTCTTGAAATCAATCGCCGAATTCAAAACCCAGTTAGCATTTATTTCAACTACATTTCAACTAACAATTTAACCGAAATTGTCATATTACAGGCTTGAAGATCCAACCCAGCATTACAGCATCATAAGGACTCCATTACAAAATCGACAAACCAAAACAGATGCTAGAGCTTTATGCGATGGCACACAACACGACCAGTTCTCCACCCTCTTTGTGCTTTTATCAGACATACCTGCATTTGCAATTAGTATAGACCCATATGAGACAGCGCCCAGAGGAGCTTCTCATATAGGTCTGCACTATTTGTCATGCTGATTCAATTGCTACATTTAATCAGCATGTATATTGATTCACGTATTATATCCATATTTCATGGAATCTTATTTGAATATTCAACATGAAAAGGGTTAGTGTGTTGTGTTCGGTGTATTTGAGTTGAAACAGAATGTAACATGTAATGGCCGTAAAGGACCGTTGTCGACACGGATACAGTAGAAACTGTTTATTCCAAATTTCAATACCTACTCAATATTCATTAACAAAATAGTTATGGGGAAACATGGAAGGTGGAACATTGCAGACATTTTAGAAAGCAAAGAAACAGATCTATCAAATTCTATTAGCAAACAGAGCAGACCCTGATCAGACGGCTCCTCTAGGGGCCGTCTGATCTGGGTCTTCTCTGTTTGCAAATGCGTGAAAACACTTTTATATCAGGGAAATGGTTAAGCGACCATCAAAGAGATGTCTAATTATTGGTCTGTTAAGCGGGTGGTCCTATATGAGCATTAAGCAACCACCTGCTTTTGAAGACTCATATATTCACTAAATGAATGGTCACTTATGACAAGTTCTTCTGTACGTTATAACCTGACTGTTAATGTGCGACGCTCTTGCACGAATTGAGAAGGATTATTAAGTACTGTTTGACTACCGTATTCTAAGTTTTCTATTTTGTTCAGATTGACAGAAGGGTTTTTCAGATCTGTTTATATTCGGTGTTTCATTTTTACAAACTGAATAACTGGCTTGTCTCTGATTAATAAATTGTATATACATACTTCAAGGAATAAAGATTGTTACATGTATCAGGGTATTGCGGAAAGATAGAAAAGACTCAATACATTCAGTCAAGTTCATAGATCTCAGTAGAAGGAAATATATTATTTCTGCCTAAAGTCAGTGTCATATTCATTAGATGATATTTAATGGACAAGGCCGATATAAAGTGTTGCAAGTTCAAGTAGATGTGAAATGAGGAGAAATGTGCGCGTGCGTGCGTGTGTGCGCGCGTATGTGTGTGTTTTTGAGTTGAGGTTAACGTTCAAGAAAACAGTATTTCAGTTACACGGAAATGGTGGTCCTTTTTTAGACAGATATATTGCTGCCACACTGATAGCATGCCGTATACAAATGTCATGGTACTACACCAAGTCACATTATTGACTGAAATCGTGCTGATAAGTCATATTACAGTCACACTCGCCTTATTATACCGATCCTCAAAAAAGGAGCTGCTATGTCCATTTTAACGACTTTAATATATCTAGGCCGGGGGTCGAACTCGCGACCTCCTGTTCCGGAACTGGGTGTTCTGCCTACTGATTTAACCGGTCGGTAAAGAGATAGGACCTCGATAGAAAAATCGAAATCTGACCCGGATATAACATGTACGCTGAATGATGTTCTCTATTGTCGTCATCTACGTAACATTCATACTGGGTTAGTTTTCGGTGAATAATATCGATTCGGGGGTCACATGTCTAGATGATCATCATACTTTATTACGCAGGTAGGCATACAATATTAATCACAGCAAGATATTACAAATATTGTTTGACTTTCTGAACAATGTTTGAAAAATTAATTGTGAATAGTAGATGGTTTGAAAGTCCGTTATAGTTCAGCATCAATTTTCTATGTACATAGATCGAGTTTGCCCAACTCCCTAACAAGCAAGTCATGATGCGCGAAACTATGTTCGTCCATTAAATACAATTAAGCTACTGTTATGTGATCGTCAAGTGGCCTCTGTGCTTCAAACATGGGAAGTAACATGATAGGGCGGAGTCTGCATACACCGTTGATAACAGGTCAGGATAGAAAAAAGAGATCCCAGTCGAGATACATCGTCTACATCAACCAAAAAACGCGTGAACACTGAACATGTTGCTTGTATATTGTCCAGTTTTATTTTCTCTTTTGTTGTCCGATCGCACTAATCGAGAGATTTCAAAGGTCCAGATAAAACGCGTAAATTAAAACATTTTCTAGAACAACTTCTTTATTTCTCCACCACAACTTATGTTGTGACCACTGTTTAGAATCATCTCTTCGAGACAATTCAAAACTGTGGTCACAACATAGGGTTTGGTGAAGAAATTACGATTTTAGTACATGAGTACGCACGTTTGGCTGTTGCTCTGGATTCCAAATTACTTTATAGTCCAAGGCCAAGTGATTCGCTGACGACATGGACGCTAAAGTTTGACGTTTCTGCTTGCTCCACGATATTTCCCTGTGTCGTTTATAACAATCAAGATTTAAATGATGTTATATTCTATACAAAATCTCATTTGCAGCCATTTGACAGATAAATGGGTGCGGAAATTAATTCACATAAACTTTTATGTGCGTGTTTGTATGGTGGACTCTATATAACGACTGACATGTCGAATTATAACAAAGACTTTGGAATTGTGCCAGTAGTTCCGTCGATTAGCGCAGTAGGAATAGGGTAGGGTTGGGACTTGTTGATTATGAAACATAATGTGATCGTGTTTGGAATGAAAGTACGCCGTATATCGCTGCTTTACACGCTTTAATAACTCATTTCGTGATGCATATTCATGTAATACCTCATCCATGATGAACAGGCGCGGATTTAGAGGGGGCGGAGCCGGCGTACGCACCCTAAAATTGCCAAAACATTTTTTTAGAAATATTTTAGATATATATACAGTAAAACCTCTCTATAACGACCACTAAATTGTGTTAATTAGTTGGTATTTAGAGCAGGTGGTTGCTTAAAGCAAGGTGAAAGTAAAACAGAACGCTCCTATAGGAGCGTTTTGTTTTACTTTCACCTTGCTTTAAGCAGCCACCTGCCTTTAACACATCTCTTTTTCAGCATGTGTTACAAACACACTATTTATTTATGTCATTAAACATAAAAATCTACGCCCCCGCTCAAAAACATCTTCTACACCCCCACTAATATGGAATCCTGGATCCGCACCTGGTGAACACAATTTAATTAATTGTTGTATTCTAGTATATCTAGTCATCTCATCATTCGTCGGAGCTATATGACCTATTCAGTGTCGCAGTGCCGTAAAACCAAGCTCATTGACTCGCTTACTCATGTATGGAATCTTGCATGAATGTTTATCACGAAATCGGTTAATAAACCAACTGTAAACCCATTTCCTGATGAATATTATTCATGCAAGATTCCGTCCATGATGAACATACTTTCATTTAATTGTTGTATTGAAAACATGTAAGAGATGCTAAATTGTAGAAAAAACCAAATGCACCCTGGTCGATATGTGTTACATGGTCTGCCTGGTCTGGCTCTACTATGCTTGTTTATTTCGATTTTTTCTGAAATTTCATCTTTTTTGTTGAACCCAATCCCTCATAGGCTATTTCTAGACCTAGCCTTTCTGAATAAATCTACCGAAAAGGAACATTTACTAGAGAAAAGGAAACATTCAAAATTATATAGGTATGCTCTATTTATCACAATGGTTTCCAAAAGTGGCTTTTATAGAGGCGTCAAAAGGCGTCAATATGAGGGAATGGGTTAAATGAACACAGCATAATCACAACACCAAACAGTTTGGGTCCTGTTGAGACGCCGAGTTACTCGTCTTCTCATTTGTATCCAACATATTTACATAACTAATGCCAGATGCGACATTGACAGCAAATAAGTCAAACCATTATTGAGATACAGTATAACCTCTCTTAACCGGAATTCTAGTAGATAATAATTTAGATACTTTTAGGCAGGTGGCTGCTTAATGCAGTGTGAAAGTCATGCAGAAAGCTCCTCTAGGAGCTTTCTGCATGACTTTCACCCTGCATTAAGCTGCCACCTGTCTCCAAGACCGATATTCATACTAAATTTAACTGCCGGTTAAGAGAGGTTTTACTGTACTATTAGAAAATATATCACCGACACTATGTAAATACTTATAACCCAGCTCTACGTAAGGCTGGGTTTAACTCTCACCAGCTTCTTCAACGTGTTATTACTTTTTTATATATCCAATAGTTTTAAGCGCATGGCGGCTGATGGGAGTTTTAAGCTCCTGGTAAGAAGCGTAGCTGAATCCAAATGTCCGCACAGTGGCTATACGTGTCCGGGGCATGCTTAACCTGTAAGATGTAGAATTGTGTAGTTTAACCCTTCTCATGCTGAATTTTAAAATACATTTCTCCTACTTTACCCATGCCCTGTTGTATAATTACATATATCTCCATTGTGTACACGTATTTCGCTGTGCAATCACTGCTGTGGAGTGCACTGGTTGCAGAATCCTGCAGGAGCTGTCTCATCTGGGTAGGTATATTGATGTGAATAGCAAGTGAAGGGTTAAAACCATTGTTATAAATAGAGTATTTGCTCCCATAGTACTATATGCTCTATTAATCACAATAGTTTTCAAACGGTGACTTTTATAGAGGCATAAGAAGGCGTCAATGTGAGGGAATGGGTTAAATATTACATGACGAGACACAGCCTTTAGCAAAGTCTGTTCCACTTGGCCTTCGATGTTATGGTCCATTTCAGCCATAATCATGTTTTCATCTTTCCAATCGCTATGCCCCTGATGGTTTACGGTCAGCACTTTTCAGGAGTGAATTCAGAAAAAGTATCTCGTTGAACGTTTATTTGCTATATCAATTCAATTAAGTTATGGTTAACCCTTCGCTTGCTATTCACGTCAATATACCTACATGTAAATAGTGAAGACCCAGATGGTCTGCACTATTTACAAGTTGATTGTGCAACCAGTGCCCTCCACAGCAGTTATTGCACAGCGAAATACTTGTACACAGTGAAGATATATGTAATTATACAAAAGGGCATGTGTAAAGAAGGAGAAATGTATTTTGAAAATCAGCAAGCGAAGGGTTAATTCCATAATTTGATATATGATATTGTCGTAAACTATCCGGTCATAAACCGGTATTGCAAACCTAGAAAGAAACTGACGACATAATGTCAAGAGAATATTAGTTAATCACACATCAAAGGTAACTTTACACAACTTTAGATACATAGCCATTTAAGTCAATTATCTAATCATGATCGTCTTTGCACTTGAAAGCTGTCATTTCAATTATTCTTTAAATACCACAAGTGAGTGGTTAATTCAATTACATGTTGTGATTCTTTGCTCTCAGATAAATATGCGGGTTGTAGACAAATCTGTTTGCAAACATCTCTTGACATTTTCAGAAACCTAGAATGACCAATTTCACCCTTATGATACCTGACACAACATACTTCACAGTATGCTCTGTTTAAAAATGTATGTTTGATTTTTTTGTGTGAACGGCTGGTCGAGCTTTTAGTTCAATGTGTGCGTACCAAGAAGTAAATTGTTATTTATTTGTCAAAATGTTTTGCACCATTACGATGAAGCTGGGAAATGTCACGACCTGACCATGGACGTTGTCACACAATGTTGTACAGCTGTTACAGTTACATTAGCCAGAGGTACAGATTAATAGAATCAAGCATGGGTTTCTATGCACGAGGTTGGTCTGTTCCAGTCGGAAACGAGCTTTAGCGAGTTTCCGACAGGAACAGACCAACCGAGGGTATAGAAACACCCGGCTTTAACAAAATCCATGCTTGATTAATTTTCTCGCTGAAATACGCCCTAAAACCAAGTAAATTAACGGATGTTGTGAAGGTCTACTTTACATTGCATAATACGACTTCCATATCTAATAGCAACCAACTGCAGCATAAAAGCATGACACCAAATGACATCATTTGTTATGACAACCACGTTACGTTTTGGCGTAAAATATAAATGACTGAGTGACTACAAAACAACGTCTTCGGTTAATTAAATAGGCTTTTAAAATGTGTATATGATAAACAGAATTTCATATATGTGCTAATTACTTATATCAATTTTAATTTATAAGGTTGTTGCCTATGGAAATGTTGGTATAATTATGTAAGAGTTACTTCCCTTTTATTAATTTCGCCTAACCGCGCGTATGAATGCACTAGACAAGGGGTGTTCGAGATAAGGATTTCTAGTTCTGCTATTTTTAGTAACTCAGCTTATCTAGCACATCTGAGAAGCGAAATAAGATGCGTAAAATTAAATATTCTAACTCTTTCGGCGTTAATGTAGCCTGTTGGCACCATTGAAAACAGTGCAGTCCCGGGTCAGATGCCGCCTTTTCAAGGCGGCATCTGACCTGGGACTTCACTGTTTTCTGTATTATTTTAGCCCAAACATACAGGTTTTTAAAAACAAATGTTTTACTAATATACCTTTATTATTTAGTTTAGAATTATATTTAATATGAAATTATTATTGCAGAAGACCTTTTAATTTTGGCGCCAAAAGAGTTAAAGAATAGCTCCTTTATGTCACCACCAAACCCTATACTGTGTGACCACTCTCTAGATTCATCTCGAAGCAAACATTGTTAACCTGGAACATTTGTAGATATAAGTACATTTATATGTGTACCTAATTAGATACATTTATGCACACCCGCGAACGCATATGTATACACATAGACGTACAAATACATGACTACAAATGTATAAATATACACCACAAACTACACACATAGTATGAAGGACTGTAAAGGCATGTGACTGCCCAATGCAGGATTGATTTTACACAGGAAGCTCCTAGTTCGAGCATTAAGATTCCATCTGACTTAAATATCGTAACTGAGTCATATTCTGAGTAGTCGTTATAGCGGTGCCTTACTGTATATACATTTGCATCTGTCAAAAACCAATAGAACTGTTAATTAAATACGATCTGTTTGGGTGAAGTATTGCAATATTCTACCACAAAACATACTGAACGTGTCTTGTTAATACACACTACTGCAATTGATTAGTTGAATGTTTTGTCATGCGCGGCCCTGATCCTATAGTGTTCATCTATATATTTTATTGTAGTACTTTGGAATAATGGACAAATAAACAGATACTGATACGCATCGCCTATCTCAGTACAGAAGGTGCATTTGCGTTCAGTATAATTATGACCTGTTTTGCCACCGACCCATTTCATTCGGAAGGCGATGAATTCGGATGATAAATCTGATTATATGTTTGCTCAGATGATAACATGGGAGTATTGCGCGTGAAATTAGTTTTGTATAATATTTGTTTAAGTTTGTTACTGATGTTTGGTTTACTTCTGTATACCAATTTTGTATAAAATATCTGGAATTTTCATTTTTATTGATTTGATTAGCCATATAGCATTATTAAAACTGTGACAATATGTACAGTAAAATCTCGCTAATGCGGCTACCTAAAAATATATAAATTTGGGTGGTAGAGGCAGGTGGTAGCTGAATGTAGGAAAAAGTAATGCAGAAAGCTCCTGTAGGAGCTTTCTGCATTACTTTTGTCCTGCATTAAGCAACCACCTGCTTATGAAGACACACATGTTTATTCATTAAGTGGTCGCATAAAGGCTTTATACTGTACCATATTCCAGAGAATCCTGATTCGCAAAGATACTGTTGTATACAATTTATCCGCTGAGGCTTTATTTTGTGACTTGAATATGGCTCATAAATCGTTACATATAGCCAATGGCATCACTACAGTTTCACCATATACCATGTATGACGGTGTTGATGTTTTTAGGTTTAATATATATCTATAAAATTTCAGTCGAATTCGCTCTATCATCTCAGAGTTCCCGAACGCCCACACTTCACATCCGTACAGATGAATCGGTTTAATATTGTTTTCAAACAGATCTCCTTGTAGATCCCGTTATAAGGAAAGCTGCTTATTTTTTCTTAAACGAGAAAACCTGGTTTTCTTACCTTGTTCTGAGATTTGTACTTTTGAATTTTAAAAGGTTCCATATTAAGAAAATAGTAATCCAAGATACATGTATGTACATGTATAATCAGTTACCTCTTTCAGTATATGATTTCCTATGTTGAAAAAAATGTTATTATGTCAATAACGACCTTTGCTAAAAGCTAAAAACTAAGATGTTGGGTTTACTTAAATAATTATTCGGTTTCAATAAATCAGAGTATTTCTTGAATTTATTAAATGTAATTTGTATATCGTTTGATCACCACCAAAACTAACCGCATCCTCTCAATATGATAATAGAAAAAGTTTCAGATATAAATGTGCATTGTCGGTTAACATATCAAAGCACATGCCATTTACATGCACTTTCGGGCAGATAGTTTTCGAGACCCTATCATACAGTCGAAAAAAACCCGGCTGAACCTTCTGATGTCCTTACTTTTTACTTTATATTATTACAAAAACTTAATTTTACACATAATATATTTTTTCCGTGCACAGAACACCTGTTGTCTTCCTCCACCTGTAATTAGCTGACATATCGTGATATGACTGAAATACTGTTAAGCCGACGTAAAACCCGATAAAACTAAACCTAATATAGTAAAACCTCTCTATAACGACCACTAAATTACATCAAGTATTTTGTGTTAAAGGCAGGTAGATGCTTAAAGCAAGGTGAAAACAAAACAGAACGCTCCTGTAGGAGCGTTCTGTTTTACTTTCACATTGCTTTAAGCAACCACCTGCGCTAAATACCAACTAATTAACACGATTTAGTGGCCGTTATAGAGAGGTTTTTCTGTACTGTTAAACCGACGTAAAACCCGATAAAACTAAACCTAATATAACATTAAAACATGCATCAGTAATATTTTCTACTATACATTTTTTCCATAGACCAATCCCTCATACCGAATACAGGCCTGTTGAAAATCAACAAAACAGCATTATATTTGTTTCTTACTTGATTGAACAAGATCTAAAATGCATTTCAAAATGAAAAAAGCAATCCAAAGGACAGCTATATCCCCCGCCGCCGCCGCAATTTCAGTTAGGTTGACATTTGACTCAACCGTCCAGTTGTTAAGAAAATATGACGCGGAAGCGAAAATGTAATGGAAATTGAAGGTAAGAACGCCTGACCTTCAAATGCGATATTGACCTTGATCAGACACGAATTTTTTATGGACAGTTGGCCTTCAATTGTGACATTGACCTTCAGCCGACATGACTGCTACCCGTGTTGTGCACATTGTCTCAATTTAGCCAACATTTGATTGAAGTTTTTAAAAAATCCTTGAAACGCTTTAGAACATATGGAGCAGACCCGAAAATGTAATGTAAAAAACATGTGACCTTAACCTTGATCCAACATGACTGCCACATGTGTTTTGCATATCGTCTCAACTTTGTTAACATTTAAGGTAAGTTTCGTGAAAATCCTTCCGGGGTTATCGGAGATATGGAGCGGGCACGAAATTTTTATGCACAGACAGTTGACCTTCAAATGTGACCTTGACCTTCAGCCGGCATGACTGCCACATGTGTTCAGCACATCGTCTTAATTTAGCTACATTTGACTCAAGTTTTATGAAAACCCTTCAAAGGGTATAGAAGACATGGTGCGGTTAAACACTTGACCATCAACTTTGACCTTGAGCCGCCATGACTGCCACATGTGTTCTGCACATTATCTCAACTTGGTTTACATTTGAGGCAAATTTCATGAAAATCCTTCCAGGAGTATAGGAGATATGGGGCGGACACGAATTTGTTACCGTAAGGAAGACAGACAGACGTAGGCCATTCCTGTAACCCCCTCCCCCTTCGCTGTTGAAATTTATTTCGGAATCCTGTTTGTGTTTCATTGATTAGATCTGTTTTTAGCATACCTTTTTAACCTATTGTCAATTATACAAGTAAACACTGAAAGTGGGGTTGACTATGATTCGAACCAATTACACTACCCTGTACAGCGTGCGACAATAACAGAATTCATTACCGTCATTAATAATTATTATTATCAACTCCTCCATACATATAGAAACACAGATAAGATACGTAAATCGTGTATTTTAACCCTTTGCTCCGTAAATATTAATGCAAGAAATAATGACATCATGAATATTAATGAGTAGACTTTTTATAATGGCTTTATAAACGCATGCACTTTGGGCGATTGCAGAAAGTTTAATATCATATCTGATCAAACGACTCCTACAGGAGCCGTCTGATCTAAGTCTACTTTGTTTGCAAAAGCGTAGAAAGGCGTATTTATGGAGTGAAGGGTTAAAATGTCTCATCTGTTTCTCCACCAATCCCTTTTTATACGCCCACCTAATAAAGGTGGTCGTATATTGGCGTGGCCCTGTCCGTTCGTTCGTTCGTTCGTCCGTCAACATTTTGTTTGTCCGCAGTTTTCTCGGAAAACTGTTTGACAGATATTAATGAAACTTCACACAAATGTTTAATGTATCAAGATCTGAAGCTGAGTTGATTCTGAGGTTCATTTGATTTTTCATTTCAGAGTTATGGCCCTTGTCCTTAAAGATGCAAATAGTTTGTCCGCTGTTTTCTGGGAAAACTGTATGAGAGATATTAATGAAACTTCACACAAATGTTTAACTCATCAAGATCTGAAGCTGAATCGATTCTGAGGTTCATTTAATTTGTCGTTTCGGAGTTATGGCCCTTTTACTTAAAACATATTGTAAATACATGCAAATAGTTTGTCCGCTGTTTTCTGGAAAAACTATTTGGGAGATATTAATGAAACTTCACAAAAATGTTTAATGCATCAAGATCTGAAGCTGAGTTGATTCTGAGGATCATTTGATTTTCATTTCAGAGTTATGGCCCTTTTACTTAAAAAATAATGCAAATATATGCATATAGATTGTCGGCTGTTTTCTGGGAAGACTGTCTGACAGATATTAATGAAACTTCACACACATGTTTAATGCATCAAGACCTGAAGCTAAGTCAATTCTGAAGTTCATTTGATTTGTCGTTTCGGAGTTATTGCCCTTGCACTTAAAAGAAATAATGCAAATCTATGCAAATATATATGAGGATGGCCATAACTTTTTCATTTGAAATGATATTTACTTCAATTTTTTTATATGGTTAAACCTTAATATGAATTTTCACATATATTGCGGGGTTTTTGGTAAGTCATTTTATTCTAAAGTTATGGTCCTTGAACTTTGTGTGTTCGTTGCTTTGTTTGTCGTTCAGCTTTTAGTTTGTCTCTTGTTTTCTGGGAAAACTATTAAAATGATATAAATGAAACTTAACAGAAATGTTTTAAGCAACAAAATCTGAAGCTGAGTTTATTTTGAGGTTCATTCAGTTTGTCTTTATAGAGTTATGGCCGTTGCACTTTTCAAAAATCTGCAAATATGAGGATTAGCTGTAACTTTTTTATTTAATAAGATATTCACTTCATTTTTTTAAAAAATAGTATCATCTTAATATGGAAATCAAGCTCTGAAGCACAGATTAGAAAATGTCAACACTTATAAGGCATGTTGAATCAGAGAAAGTTTGCAAGTGGGCGTATTATGTACCGTATGCGGTACTCTTGTTGTGACATGTCTTCAGATTTGTCTCAACGCTGACGATTTTAGTATTTGAGATACGCCCTTTGTGTATTGTTATAATACACAGTGGCGCTACATGACCTACATGTAGTTAGTGTACCAGTGTCGTAAAAAATCACATCCATTCATCTAGACTCTGAGGCATAATTCGACCTTTCTTTTCTCATTGTCGTTGGAATTAAATTATCTCTTTTACACCGTTATTCCGTGACAATATTAACCCATTTTCTCCCACGATCCCATATATGGGACGTAGGCAAACAGTGTAGACTGATCAGACGCCGCATAATGCGGCGTCTGATCAGAGTCTACACTGTTTGCTGATAGAAAATTCAAAATAAAACAAAACAAAAATGAGACCAGACATCCCTTAGATAAAAGATAGATTAACCCAATATATAAGCATGGAAGAATCCACTGGGAGCAAATGAGTTAACATCCCATTCTAAACACTGCTAAACTTTGAGTAAACATTTAAAATAATTAGTATCCATCCGGTTAGATATGTCACATGTGAGTAAAAACAGTAACATAGTAATTTATCATTTCAGCAGGATATTACTTTGATCGGGATCTAACTACTACATTGTACCACGTTTCGCGGAACCTGTAGAATCATATCTATATTATATCATTAGCAAACATAGCAGACCCTGATCAGACGGCTCATATAAGTATGTTTTGTTTGCAAAAGCGTACAAATGCGCGTTTATGGAGTAAAGGATTTAAAGGACAGAATTCGTCATTATACGTGCTGTTTAGTGGGGTTTAGCATGTATTTGTGGCTCTCCTCACAGCGAGGGACAAAATGCTAACCTTAAGAAATGCTCGTTACAGTAAAGGCTCGCTATCGCCGCCAAATAATTTACTAACATTGGAGTTTGCTGCTTAATATAGGTCAAAGGTAATACTAGAAGCTCCTATAGGATTTGTTTGCATAATATTTGTCCTTCATTGATCTACCACCTGTTTTAAAAGTCCAGAAATCCTTTTCTGTTGTGTTGTCGTATTAGCGAGACTTTACTATATTACCTTATGGCATTTAGCCTCTGGGAATTAAATTTCAATGCCACGAGCGACCGACGAGCGATATTTAATTGAATTTACTCAGTGAAAAATGTAATTTATAAAGTCTAAATTGACAAATCGTCCAACTTTTAGCTTGCATCGATTGAAATTTCCCTAATCCTTTACCCCATATATACGCTTTTCTATGCCTTGCAAAAAGTAGACCTTGTGTTGTCATAACAATTAATCTAATTAATGTCCACGGTGTCATTATTTCTTGCATGAATATTCATGGAATATAGGGTTAAACATGTTCGCTCTATACGGAGCCAAAGTATAATTTCCAGGTCACCCTTGCGAGTTCAATGACATCACTTAACCCTTCCAAAACTGGATTATGAGAGTTGAGTAATCCATCACTGTTTAACGACAGAGTTAATTCAATCTAAAAGTCTAAAGTGTGCACTGCATGGCAATCAGTGCAGACATATATCCTTCCAGGAGCCTTTGGGTCTAGGTCTACGGTTTGTAAATGATAATATATTCGTTCCCCGCATTCAAATATTTGAAATAATGAGTGATAATTATCAAAATGAAATACACTAGTATTTACCGTTTGTACGGAGAAGTATCTTACTCCGTTTAAAATACAGTTAAATTTCTGCAATAAGTCGACCGAATTGAAGTCTATGTCTAGATGTTTAAAACAGATGGTAGTTTAATGCAGATATAGGAGATTTCACCATTTATTATGTCCTTCATTAAGCAACCACTTGAGTGTTAAACCCCTATATTAATAAATTATGTGATCGCCTTAAGGCCGGGTCACAACCCACCGTGCGTGGTTTTAGTCCGTACGGTTTTAAGGAGGCCACCGCCGCCACGTTTTTCTGAAAAGTGGCAAGAGCAGGGGGAGTACGCCATCTCACGTAACTTGCACTGTTGCGCAAGATGTAAGTACGTGGCCAGAACGCCACGCCTGGTCGTGAGCGGTTGCGTGCATCGTACGTGGCATACGTGGTAAGTGAATTGCACGTGCTTACAACGTACGATCTCTGTGCAATAGCCACGTTATCATACGGAGGCCGTACTTACATGTGCTCCTTACGAACGGTGCCCTTACTCGTTCGCAAGTTGTAAGTGTGTGCAAGTGCGATGAACGTGAGTTTTTCCACCCGATGACGGGGTGGGGAGGGGGTGGGGCTATATATAGGACGACCTTCCGAGGTTCTTCAGAAGTCCCAACAGCTGCTGCTTCAAGATGACTCCCATTCCACCGCAGAGTCTCCGGGTTCTGATGCTGCAAGAACAGCTATAAGTGGCAGCGCATGAGAACGACGTTGTATTGCTTGCCTATCTATGTTAACACTAGATATTATGAGTATTTGTATTATTGCAAAGTATGCAAGAATATCAGTGAAATATAATACTAATTCATACGCTAATTCCACATAGCTTCCTTTCCTTTTATCTATACATGTATAATTAATAATATTATTTTTAGTGACATCCAGCCTCAATTTTTATGACTCGGGGCATGTTGTTTTTGCGATACTTTGGTGCCATTCAAAATATATACGAGTATTATATTAATATATACGAGATAAATGGTCTCGTACTTCAAACTTTGCATGCATGTCCAACGTATGGGCGAACATTTAAGGGGTGACTATTTAAGGTCAAAATATGGATCAAACATAGCTTTAATTTTGTCGCCATTCAACATACATTCTTCAAACTTGGCATGCATGTGCAACATATAGAGACGAACAATTGTTAGGGTGACTTATTAAGGTCAAACGTCATATCGGGGGCATAGTGTTTCACAAAGACATCCTGTTGTAAGATATACATAGTATTTGGTATCGTTCGTTGTATTAAGTTTTATATAATTTCCAAATACCCATATGTTTTATGATATGTAAGTTTTAGATTCAGGTTACATTGCTGTCATATAATATTATATATATTTTTCACAATTAACCGAACTTTCTAACAAGGAAATGCTTTCGTTTCTAATATAGTGATTTTGAACCTTCAAACTGTTGACTATTATAATTATTATTAATAGCATATATTGACGGCTAAATATGTAGAAAAGACACTAACAAAACTAAACCCTTATCCTGTTTAAACAACTGCGGTCTGTTGCAAATAGCATTAAAATTTAGTTCTCATTCGTTTAACCCTTTCTCTGCTGAATATTCATGTAGGAAATAATGACGTCATGAATATTAATAAGATTATTTTTAATAATGACATATGAGCTGATGCCATTTTTGCTCGGACAGAAGCTGTAGAATCAGATCTATATTACACCATAAGCAAACAGAGCAGACCCTGATCAGACGGCTCCTATAGGAGCCGTCTGATCAGGGTCTACTCTGTTTGCAGATGTGTCAAAATGCGCTTACATAAGGGGAATGATTAACCATTTCCTTGTTGCATGTTCCTGCAGGAAACAATGACATCTCGCGTGTCTATTAGCTGCATCTTTAAAAAGGTATAAGTACACATAATGTTTTGGTATTGGTTGAATAAGATATATTACAATTATAAAAGCAAGCAGGACAGACCCTGATCAGCCGGCTCCTATAGGAGCCATCAGATATAGGTCTACTCTGTTTGCAAAAGCGTGAAAAAGTGTATAGTAAAGGGTTAACCCATTCCCTCATATTGACGACTTTTGACGACTCTGTAAAAGTCACTTTGTGAAACCATTGTGATAAACAGAGCTATAGGAGCAAATGCTCTTTTTATCACAGTGGTTTCAAACTACAAAATTCTAAAATTTCCTTTTCTCTAGTTAATGCTCCTTTTCGGTAGATTAATTCAAAGAGGTTGTACCTAAAAATAGCCTATGAGGTAATGGGTTAATATGCAATCCCTTTATACTCGAAGTATCATCTGGATCCAAGCTGTTTCCAAATGCGACTCTGATAGAGGATTCATTCATTTTGTAACACTGATAGATAGCAAATGCATGTTGTACTGATTAGTCTGTGGGAAACTGCCGGATCCAAATTCGTGACTTGCATGTCAAACTTTTATGTGTTTGCATAACTTCACAGCTTCTTAGACCCATTCCTTTAAAATATTTCTTAACTTTAGTTAGACAATTGCACTTTAGAGACTTTTGAGACTCATGCAAGCTCTTACACAGATACTGAAAAATATAAGTTACGTAACAGGATGTTGTGATTCTGAACAAGCGTCTGGTCGATCTGGATCTCAATTTGTTTGGAAATGTCGGACATACCGCCATCAACATTTTAACGGCTGAGTTAGTGTGGCAAAGAAAAAATGCATTCTCAAGTGGATTCTTGTTTTAAAAGGACAATAAAATATCGAACTATTTAGCTGGAGAAATGTTTTAATTTCCCGGAGGACTGCGAATATTAGCAAAAACATTTCTATTACATACAAATGCTCGTATGGGATATTTATGATTGTTCAATAGACTTTAAAGTGTTCCAAAATAGAATTCTTGAATACGGCTTTATCAGTTATTAACTGAAGTTATATCCTGCAAAACACATTAACCCATAGCCTGCCAACCACAACTATTGTTGCATTTGCAAACAGTGTAGACCCAGATGAGGGAGCTACTATATGAGCTCTCTCACCTGGGTCTGCACTGTTTGCCATGCATGTATGTTCTATCCTTTTGCCTAGGAAATCATTTCAATATAACCCTGTATATTTTTTAAAAGATTTGCCAAATTAATATTCATAGAGGGTAGAATGATACAAAATATGTGGCAGGCTAAGGGTTAACACTTTACCTGATAAATATGCATGCCTTGGCTCAAATCTGACCAATCAAAAGCTTGAGAATGATCTCAGACTCAACTAAAAAGCTTTATAAGCATGGACCCAGTATTCAAACTAATCGAGACTCGGTCAAGGATTTCATCAAAGTTTGTAACGGACCAAGGTCTTGGCACTTTTTGAAGGGGTTAACTTGATTCATAATAGCGGTTATCTTTTTTAAGAAAATTATGGAAAATCCATTTAAGAATTGGTCTAGACTGTTTGCAAAGAATAGCGTTTTCTTACCAAACTTTCCACAGGAGTGTAACAATGACAGGAATCAAATTCATTTATGAAGGGGTGACATTCACGTATTACGAGTATCTCTGTTAATTGGAATGAACTGGCGATTGGTTGTAAGTTACATATTTATATTTTAATTTTTTAACCCTTTCGCTGCCAAACTCTGCCGTCTGCTAATTTTGTCGTCTGCTACAAAATTCCATTCTTTTGATTTTCTTCATTCTTGTTTCAAAAACATAGTAACAGTAACAAACAGCTTGGATCCTGATGAGACGCCGAGTTACTCGGCGTCTCATCTGGACCCAAACTGTTTGCATCGGTAATCAGAGATCCGGCATTGGCAGCGAAAGGGTTAAGGTTGTTGATTATGAATCATATATGAATTATACCCTATTTTCACATTTTAGTCATACTGTGTCTTTTTGAAAAATGTACAGTAGGATCGAATTAATTATTAAAATCAGTGCTTAATCTGTACATAACTTATTGAATTCCCTTAACCCTTTCCCTCATATAAACGTGTTTTCACGCATTTGCAAACAGAGTAGACCCAGATCAGACGACTCCTATAGGAGCCATCTGATCTGGGTCTGCTCTGTTTGCTCATGGAATTGGATAGATCTGTTTCTTTATTTTCTAAAATGGCTACAATGTTCCACCTTCAATATTTCCTTATAACTATTTTGCCTATTAATATTCAGTAGGTATCGAAATATGAAATAAACATAGAACAGGGAAAGGGTTAATGGAATTCCTATAATCCTATAATATGCAGTTCCGTAATTATATCAAAGTAAGGCAAATGCAAACTAGAATGTGCCACTTTAATCCTTTTGGGTTTAGTTGTTTAAAATAATTCACAGAAAACCTACATCAATGTACACAAACCTTAGCTTATAAATACTTAATATATCATTATGAATCTCGGAGTAATTTAACTTCTCATGCTTCGTGGTTCAGTAGTTAAATTAACTCTCCCACTCAGAGGAAGTTTGACATAATTCAACGTGTTTCATATAAAATGTGATAAGTAACACGCTTTCTATGGCGGCCATCTGTGAATAGCCGTTGATATCATTTTCGTAACATCTAGAGCTTAAATTTGATCTTGAGACACGTCTCAAAATTGGAAATGCTTTAAGACAGCAGGAACGACGTAAAATGGCACATCAATTTGCCATTACACTTTAAATATGGAACTTACTTTTGTGCTTGAAGGACCATGCAATTTAAATTGAATTGAAGTCAGTATAAACTTGTAGAACATCGGTAGAAGTAAGCACGCATATACTACAAAAGCTAATATTAAAGCATAAATGGTTAAATTTCCCTGTGGATAGTTGCATCCGTTGTCTCATTATTCATTTAATAGAAATTAAGCCATGCTCCATAAAAAAGTCAAGAACTCAATAAAAGGGACGCGTGCTGTGGCTGAGTCATTTTACCGAACCATATGTTAATCACATGTCCTACTTTCCTTTCTCCTTAGAGTATTTGGGGGTTTTCACAAGTAAATCAAACTCCTTCTAAAGCGACCATTTTTATGACCAAAATAGATTTATTTAAAAGCAAATTGTTGTTTAATGCAAGACGAAAGCAAATATAGAAAACTCATACAGGAGTTGTCTGCCTAACGTTCGTCCTGTATTAACCCTTTACTGCACAAATACGCCTTTCTACACCTTTGCGACAAGAATAGACCAAGAGCAGTCTGATCAGGGTCTGCTCTGTTTGCTTATGGAATAATATACATATGATTTTACAGTTTCTGTCACCTCCAAAATGTCATGTGTTTATATTCCATTATAAAAATGTAATCTTGTCAATATTGATGATGTCATTATTTCTTGCGTTGTTTAGAAAAAAGATTTTGTTGGTTAGTTTGAGAGGCCTATTACTGGGTATTGAATTCAGGTTTAAATTGTTTGTTGGGATCCTCAGAACACATTTTGAGCATGCTTCTAAAAATAAGTTTAAGTTTGTCGCAGCTATGTTTTACGTAACGGGTTCCATAGTGTATTTTTCGACACTACCTTTTTGTACTTCCTCATTAATAGTCATAAGAATATAACATTACGAATATTAATAAAATTACATATAATTTTCAAGCTATATGTCTTTGCTTTACTTTAATATTGGTTCTTGTTTTGTCCCTCTAAAAGCAAAGTTATGACGCACAAAATGTGTTCTGAGGACCCCAACGGATAAGTTGGTACCCATGAAAAAAGTCTAGCGGGGACTCTACGCTAATCATGACTAGGACGCAGCCTAACAGTACCGCAAAACTGTTCACCATGAACATAGACCTACTATTTATTCAATTTCTGTTCTGCTGATTTTACTTTTACTGACGTCCAATTCGTTCAAAGCCTCTGAGAAACTGCTGACCTAGTGTCAAGCAGCCCTGCTCTTGATGCGTCCCAGCTAATTGCTAATGCTAGTCGGTGCGCATAGCACGAGTATGGTTAAACGTGGATTTTAATTAACCCTTATTCCGCTATCTATGACTCGACCCTCGTTACAATGAGCTCGGATCCAGATGAGACATCGAGTGGCTCGGTGTCACATCAGGATCCAAACTGTTTGACATTTGATCAATAATTTCTCTCGAATCGGAAGTAGTCAAAAATGTGCCAGATCCAAATTTTGAGCTAACAGCATTTCTTTCACAGCAGAATAAGAATTAACGAATTTACATACAGTTGAACTGCGATAACTCGAACTTCAAGGGGCCGTACAAATTAGGTCGTGATAACAGGAGTTCGAGTCATCCGATTTCCAATCTGAACGATTTCTCAAGGCCACAGCTTAATACAGGTCTAAAGTAATGCTGAAAGCTCCTGTAGGAGCTGAATTACTTTGGACCTGTATTAAGCTGCCACGTGTGGTTCTAGATATCTGTAACGATACATTTTAGAGCAAGCCTGTATTGTAAGTTTTGGAAGGACTTAACTTTTTGTTCGAGTTAATCCGAAGTTCGAGTTATCCGAGTTCGAGATATCGAAGTTCAATTGTACTTATATCTTGTGACTACTCTCTGTAGACAATAACCTGATACGCTATTCATTGTAGATTCAATTGTAATAGAGTAAAATACATAAATGGCTTATATAAATACCAAAACTTGTGAAAACTACTTTCGAATAGTAATATCATTTTGTTTAATCCTCCATTCCTATTTAAAGGCAATGTGTCTATATAGATGACGCAAGTTAGAAGTGAAATTTATGTATTGATATCAGTATTGTAGACAGGTGGCAGTTTAATGCAGGGTGGAAGTCATTCAGAAAGCTCCTCTAGGCCCTTTCTGCATGACGTTCACCCTGCATTAAGCAGCCACCTGCCAAAAAGTATTTAGTTTCTTCCCAACTAGAATTACGGTTTAGAGATGTTTAGTGTACTGAGTTTTAGTTCCTTATCAAGCGTTACTACTCGGTAAAGTGCCGACTAGCTCCCCAAAGTAACTGGTTCCGTAGCAGTCGTTACTACTTGGTAATGTTCCGACTGGTTCCCCCAAAGTATTCTGATTGGCTCAGATGTGTTCGCGATATCGCAATAACATTTTGTTCCTGTAAAATAAATTCCGGGTGGTGATGTACACGATTATCATTGGATTACAACTGCGTTTTACGATTTAAGTTGTTCCCGGAAAACTTCATATAGGCTGGTCTAAACAATTTTATTTTAATGGTTATAAGATATTTTTAAAATTACGAGTTGTTTATTGACAATTACCTTTCATCGAGACTGTATGACATTTCATGTGTTGTTTATGCTGCCAGATTAGCAGAATAAACGATTACATGAACTCATATTTAGAACCTTTTAAAGAAAGTGTTAGTTTTAGTGTTAGTGTCAGCGTTAGGGTTTCAAAAAACAGGGCTGTAGATAATATGCATTCTGATCTATCACAATCTCGTATTTCACAACCAACCCCTAACTTGCTGTACTTCATATGTATCGCCTCGGAGAGTTGTAGATGTGATGTAGCAAGGCAGGGTTTTGTTAAAAAAAATAAAAGAATAGATAAACGCACTTCATCTACACATCTGAAAGGATATCGTTTTTTATTGTCGCCCCCGCATAAGCGGGGCGACTATATGGGGTTACGATATGTTTTACTCATGGTAGGAGCAGTCATTTCTGTAACGATGAGGAAATGAAAGATTGGGCAATGCAGATTGGTCGATTAAGAGTATGAACAACATATCACAGGTAATGAAATAAAAATAAGCATTTTTTTGGTATTATTGCATTAAGAAATCCTTTCGAATTTCCGGTGCAACAGTTTCGCCACAGGTGTTTGTGAAAATATTTCAGTAAATGCACATTCCAGAATATTGTTTTCGTTTAATGCCGATTTAAAGCGAGAAAAGAAATTGCTTTTCGAAGTTTGGTCCACTTAAGAGTAAATCTCCTACAAATTACGGTGTATAAATAATTTTTTTAGTTGAATATCGACTTGAAGCCAGTCACGAAATTGTCTTTTCAACAAAACCGATAAATTCGCACGGAGGTCTCTCCGTAACGAAGAAGTATTTTGCTTTACAATTTCGAAACATTGAATACTTCGTGATTTATGTATTTCTAACCAAACTGTTATCGAATTGTCCTTGATAAATTGACTTGCTGTTTTAAACGGCCACCTTGAATGGAACGTTAGTCACTAGTTCAACGACTGGTCGAAATTAATCTAAAAATAGAACAGAAATCAAAGTACTGAAGGTAATAATAATAATTATTATTATTATTATTATCGGAAGAACTATTTTGGTATTTGAAGATTCAGGTCTCCCAGTTTAGATGTGACAAGAAAGGGGAACAGAAAATAAATAAGAATGTAGTTCACAATCAATGCTGCACAGAGGCATAATTAAATAGTAATTAAACTAGGTACGCAACAAGCAATTTGCAATTTACAAAGATGTACATGCAAACACAATCTTCGATTAAAAGATAATCAAATTGTAGGATTGCATCAGGAAATGTAAAATTACGAAAACACGCGCAATCCTTATAAAACCCACTTAATCTATAAATGTAGAAATATCGCACTTTAATATGAAAAAAGTACACTTTCACACTGCCTATAAAATCTGCATCTTTACAATTGTAAGTTGAAATAAGACCGAGGCATAATTATGACATTCACATTTACATGTACAATGTATATATCGATAAATGTAGTTTGACGCATACATTTTACATAAAAACCGTAATGTTAAATCGTGTACTTTAAAACGCAGTATTGTTTCTGTATAACGTTTTAATGCAGTTTGACATCCACGTTTGTTTTAAGCTCACCTGAGCTGAAGGCTCAAGGTGAGCTATTGTGACCGCCTGTCGTCCGTCGTCCGTCTGTCCGTCTGTCTGTCCGTCCGTCTGTCCGTCCGTCCGTTCACTTTTACTCAAATGACTTCTTCTCCTAAACCACTGTGAGGATTTCAACCAAATTTCACAGAAATGTACTTTAGGGTGTCCTCTATCAAGTTTGTTCAAATCATGACCCCAGGCAAAAAATGGCCCCGCCCAACTACTTTTAAAGGTTTTTTTTTAAATCTTTAAAAATCTTCTTTTCTGAAACCACAACTCCTAAAGCTTTGATATTGGGTATATAGCATCATCTCATGGTCCTTTACCAAGTTTGTTCAAATGATGACCCCGGGGCCAAAAATGGCCCTGCCCCAGGGCTTGTAATTTTTACATAGACTTATATAACCCTTTAAAAATCTTTTTTCTCTGAAACCACATAATCTAGAGCTAAGATTTGGTATGAAGCATCACCTAATATACCTTTTACCAAGTTTGTTCAAATAATGACCCCTGGGCCAAAAATGGTCCTACCCTGGGGCTTTAAACTTCTTGATATCAGAAACAACACTTAAAAAGTTTCCCTTAGCAATTTCCTCACAGTTATTTCCCTTGTCTCATCAGATAGCCATTAAGGGACAAGGGGAGATAACTGCATAGGACTTCTAGTACCTCCTGAATAGTTATTCTATTTATAACTATTCATCATGAATATGGAAGGTGGATCAGTGTAGCCGTCTTAGAAGGCATAGAAACAGATCTATCAAATTCCATGAACAAACAGAGCAGACCCTGATCCTATAGAAGTCATCTTATCTGGGTCTACTCTGTTTGCAGATGCATGAAAACAAGTTTATATGAGGGAAAATAAGGGTTAAATAGACTTCTTCACAGCAGAAACTACAGTTAAAAGGTTACAGCACTGGACAGTAGTGCTCTTAGAGCAACTGTTAATCTCTCCAGGTCAATGCTACTCTTAACTCTTTGCACGTTAGCGGCAAAGTTGTGATTACCTATGCAAACAGTTTGGATCCAGATGAGAGGCCACAAAAAGCTGCGTCTCATCAGGATGCAAACTGTTTGTCATCTTGACCATATCTTTGCAAAAAAATGATAGAAAGTTTATTTTAAGAATTGAAGCAGACGACAATTGTTGCAGATGAAAAAATACTTAGCAAAGGGCATTTTAAATGGAATGTTGACCCATTAACCCCATGATGTGTATTGTTGGTGACTTGTGGTGCCAAACTGGGAATTTCACAGCTGGATGTTATCATATGTTATGTTGTTTCTGCAGTTAATTTATGTGATTTGAAAAAAAAAGTATTTAATATCATTATGGTCATTTATTTTAATAAATTTTATTATGCGAGTCATGTAATATAGTCTTTATCAATTGCATTTAGTTGAAGTTTATGTGTTTAATAAAGACATTTCTCCTTGCTATTAATTGTATTTTAATTTGATTTTGAAAACAAATAATGTCTTAAGTTAATCAAAATTATTGTCATTTAATAATTAATGTTACTCAAAAAATGAGTAACTCTTCTCAATTTCAATTGTTAAAAAAACTAATGACCCGTTTAATTGACTGATTATCAGATATTCATACCTAGAGCTGGAATTATTTCTAAACACCTATTAACCCTTTCCAAGTTTGCTTTGACAAAACTGATCTGGGTCTACTCTGTCTGCTAATGAGTAAAAACATGTTATTTCCATGAAGAGACGTTTTAGCTTTGATACAAACTGTAAAATTAAATCTATATCTTGTCAAAAGCAAACAGAACAGACCCTGATCAGACAACTTCTATAGGAGCTGTCTGATCTGGGTCTACTCTTATTTTTAATCCTTAAAACACATAATTTCTGTAAAGAGAAGTTTTTTGCTTTGACAAAAACTGTAGAATCAGATCTATATTGTGTCAAAAGTAAACAGAGCAGACCCTGATCAGACGGCTTCTATAGGAAGCTGATCTCGTTCTACTCTGTTTGCTAATGCGTAAAACAGGTTTATATGAGGGAAAGGGTTAAAAGATTTTTAAAGATATTATTTTTATTGGTCATTTCACTTATGGTCAGCTGGATACTGTATATAGGGGGCACTTATATATGGAGCTTTGAAATCTCTTTCACAGAGATATGTTATGTCGTCTGCTTCAGATTTGTCGTCATTTGAATTTCTAAAAGATCAGTTTTAGGCCTAAGTTGTAAACAATTTAGATCTTGGCCAGACAGTTACTTGGTATCAGATCTGAATCCAGACTGTGTTTCAATCTTAGTGCAAGCTGATTCAGCAGTGAAAGGGTGAAAGCAGTGTCATCTGCTAGAAATGTTGTCTAACATTGTCAATATTACTGTAACTCAGATGAGCGATATAGGGTCAATGGCCCTCTTGTTCAAATACAATTAGTGATTTAACCCTTTAGTTCGTACATACGCCTTTTAACGCATTTTAAAACTCAAGATGGCTCCTATAGAATTCTACAATTTCTGCCACTGCCAAAATTGCCTGTGACTATTTGCCATTATACCATTTGATATACATCATGTCTGTATCACTTACACAGATATTTAAGGAGTTGTGGGTTAATCTTGAAAATAGTTGCTCACTATTTATAGGATGTTTACTTCAACGTATCAGGACTGTACTGGTTCTTTCATAAGTGTATCAAGAATAACGTGCCAACAAAACTTACAGCATCATATCATCGGGTCAAACAATCCGTGGATCTGCATGACATACCTTTTAAATTCATTAACTCTATGGGCCATGTCTAGACTAAAGTTATCTACGGAAATATAATCTGAGTTAAGTGAAATGAAAGCTTTAACAAGTAAAAAGTACAACAGCAAACAATTTTGGGTACGCGCATATCATGTTCACATTCACAGCTTAAAGTTAGCGTCTAGATAACGTTGTTTATTGTTTCTGAACATATCGTTTTATCATCACCTCCTCAACCACCACCATTGCCATAATAATAGTTACCACCACCATCATCATCATCATCATCATAATTATCATCAAAATCACATCAACTACAACCACCATTATTATACTGCAAAGTAAAATCCTCACTTCTGATTGGTTAACTAGCCGTGTACATGAGTCCATGTACCCTGTGAGCTGACAGGGTACATAGAAATTCCCCATGACAGGCCCCACATATTATGGTCAGAAACCAAAAGACCGACTTCTCGACTCGGCTAAACAATAGCAAAATTCATAATAGACAACTATTGATACGTAAAGAAAACAATGCAGAAATGAATTAAAAAACACCATTGTTTGAAATGACCAATAAAACAGTTTTTAGAGGAGTTATTATGTCGTCCAGCCATCTATAATAACACGAACGCCGATGAAATACAGTACACCACACTTCGGATACCTTCGGGTAGAAATAAATGAATTGGGGCGCTTTTAGGGGAATTAGCGTGTTTAGTGATTCAACATGCAAAAATGGATTTATATAAATTATCCGAACCGTAAAACTTTGCAGTATAATAAATTCGTTATACAGTTCTTTCCCAGGGTACATGACGATTTATTCCCGGCTGGTAAAATCATGTAACCCTCGCCTAACGGCTCGGGCAACATGATTTTCCTCAGCCGGGAATAAATCGTCATGTACCCTGGGAAAGAACTGTATAACTAATATTACCACCACTACAACCACCACTACCACAATCACTGTCATCATCCTCACCAATAAAACCACCACAACCAATACCACCACCACTACCACCACCACTCCCACCATCAACACTACCACTACCACCACACTCACAATCACCATCATCGCCACCATCATCACCATGGCTACCAGTATAGTCATCATCGTCATGAACATCGACATCCGTTCCCTCATCAATATCATAATCATCGCCACCACCATCTACATCATGGTCTGTTCACTTGTGAAATTATTATAGATCTGACTCTACAGTGTCTACCAGTACAAAACATTATAAAACAAAACAAAAAATGTGCGTATTAATATTCATGGTGTCACTTTTCCTTACATGAATATTAAACAGGGAATAGATTAAACCATTATCCTGTACTGAGGGGTCCGATTAGCCTTTCCAAACAGCTTGGATTCAGATGAGAGGCCAAATAACTCCGTGGTCCTTCAGGACCAAAACTGTTTGACACTCACCCAATGCTTTTTAATGAATTAATAAATTTAAGATCAGAGTTTGTGGCAGATGTCAGTTTTTACTTTAGGTTATCCCTTTCCCTGTTGAACATTCATAAAAGAAATAGTGATATTACGAAATAATGATTTTTTATAATGTCATATGTGCACAGGACGTTTTGGTATAGGTAGAAACTGTACAGTCATATCTATAATAATTCTATAAACAAACAGAGCAGACCCTGATCAGATGGCTCCTACCGGAGCCATCTGATCTGGGTATACTCTGTTTGCAAAGGTGTGACAATGCGTTTATATGAGGGAAGGGGTTAAGGGATAAGCAGACGCCTATTAGGCGCTTGCGTGTATTTTACATATTTAGTAAGTATGCTCGTGCATAAGTCCCATTTTCGTTCCACAAAATATATTTTACTTGGACAATGAGGTTCTGGCAATAGTTTCAATAGATACAATTACGCTTAGTATTCAAACAGACAGTTTTAGGCAAATAGTGCAGACCCAGATCAAATGGCCCCTGGAGGAGTCGTTTGATCAGGGTATGCATAGTTTGCACTAGATGTCACTGCCTCTTTCTGACATAAAGTTGCCAAATAGACTCAAACTGACTTATTCTGCTGTACAAGCTGGCGGAGAAGACTGTGTGTCTGTGTGCTTAGAGTAATTAGGATTGAGGTCTATGTTTTGGTTGAATGTTAGATAGGTTGCGCGTATAAGACTTCTATCAATGAGACCACGTACTCAGTATACCTTATTTACCATCTATATTCGGACAGACAAACATAGGCAATTAATGCAGACCCAGACCAAACTGCTCCTGAATTAGCCTATGTTGGTGTAATTCAAATAAACCCTTTCCCTTATTAAAGCGCATTTTGACGCATCTGCAAACAGAGTAGACCAAGATCAGACGGCTTCTATAGAAACCGTCTGATCAGGGTCTGCTCTGTTTGCTTATGATGCAATTTAGTATAAACCCTTCGCTTGCTATTCACGTCAATATACCTACCTGTAAATAGTGAAGACCCAGATGAGACAGCTTCTGTAGGAGCTGTCTCATCAGGGTCTGCACTATTTACAAGTTGATTGTGCAATCAGTGCACTCCATAGCAATGATTGCACTGCGAAATACTTATACACAGTGAAGATATATGTAATTATACAACAGGGCATGGGTAAAGAAGGAGAAATGCTATTTAAAATTCAGCAAGAGAAGGGTTAATATCGGTATTGGAGACACGTGGCGGTTTAATGCAGGATGAAAGTCATGCAGAAAGCTCCTAGAGGATTGGATGACTTTCACCCTGCATTAAGCAGCCACCTTCCTAAAAGTATGTAATTTCTTCTCAACTAGAACTCCGATTTAGAGGGATTTACTGTAATGCATTGCGTGGTATTTTGCATTTATTAATTACACTTTGACCCATTTCCGTCATATAACTATTATTAGACATAACCTCTTTAAATTAATCTACCAAAAAGGATAATTTACTAGAGAAAATGAAACTTCGAATTATGTACTTTTGAAACCATTGTGATAAGAAGAACATTTACTCCAATAACATGTTAAATGCGTATGTACGGAGGAAAGGGTTAAACGCTATTTATCTGAATGGTTTCTATAATGACTTTTACAGAGGCATCCAAAGGTGTCGATATGATGGCATGCGTTGTACTAAGATATATACGGTACAACCTGTCTAAAACGACAACTCGTAGAAACAGTTTTGTTATAGGTTTAAGTGGCAAATGGAAGCCCAATGCAGGACATCCAAGGTAGTTACACAGGGAATTAACAGGGAATTATTCAGGGAGTTCCCATATGAGAGTTTTGAATTGCTGTCGCTCTGCAGTTACCATTCCCCTTATATCTTTTTCAAGCTTTTGTAAACAGAGAAGACCAAGATCAGACGGTTCTTATAGGAGCCGTCTGATCAGGATCTACTCTGTTTGATAACCACATACTATTAATCTGTTTCTACAGATTTCTGCCAGGGTGAAAGCAATACCTGTGTTAGTACTCATGATAAGAAGCCAGCTGATAAGTATTCATGATGTCATTCTTTCTTAAATGGATATTAAACAGGTAAAGGGTTAACCCACAAACACCTCATACCTGGGCCATAGGCACACAGTGTAGCCATAGGATTCAAGATGATTCATATTTACTAAGAAATCAATCGCTTTAGGGTTTTTTATTTATCTTTGAGACATGGTATTGGTGCATACTTTACGGAGTACTATGTTTATTCTTTTTATCAGTCTATTTTTTATATCGTTATGTACAGCATAGACGTCGTTAAGTATACCCTGGTTGCATTAAAACTCTCCCTGTCAGAACCACTCACATAACATAAAGTCCTATAGATTATATGTTTTCCTCATTATTAGCTTTAAGTATTAACCCATTCACTCCTAGACTATTTGTAGACCCGATCTCTTTGAATAAATCTACTGAAAAGGAGCATTTACTAGAGAAAAAGACAATTTAGAAGTGTGTACAGGTACATGTAGTTTCGATATGGAGTAAATGCTTTGTATATCACAATGGTTTCAAAAAAAGTGACTTCTACTAGGTCGTTAGAATGCGTCAGTAGAAGGAAATGGGTTAATAAGTCACATGCTTTTAATGACACTCTTACTCATTGACAATATTAAGCTGATATTAATTTATCAAAGCCGCTTAACATATTATCCCCTAGTGACGCATTTTTGCGCTTCTTTAGAAGTCACTTTATGAAACCATTGTGATAAATAGAGCATTTGCTCCTATAGGAGCAAATGCTCTATTTATCACAATGGTTTCAAACTACAACATTCTAAAATTTTACTTTTCTCTAGTAAATGCTCCTTTTGGGTAGATACATTCAAACATGTTTGGTCTAAAAATAGCCTAGGAGAGAATGAGTCAAGAGTAAGGGGTTGCATGAGCCCCTTACTTACGGGATACGCGTGTATTGTCATTTGCCAACAGGGCATATCCAGATCAGAGGGCCCCTAGAATATCCCTGTGATCATGGTCTGTACTGTTAAATATAAACATTTCTCAATCAAGTGTATGCCTTTCATACTGAATGGGCACGTGCAATGTCTTTTTCAAGTCAGTGTAGACCCAGATCAGAGGGCTCTTAAAAGAGCCCTCTGATCAGGGTCTACACTGTTGTTTTTTTAAATTCCTCTAGCATGTATAAGCCTTTTATACTGAGTGGACTTTATTTTCACTAATAAATGGGTTATTCCGCTCTGAAAATTTAGGGTATAAATAGCTAAATACGTTTTACTGTAGCCTCTCTTCCCAGGTTGGGAAAGACACGAAGTAATTCAAATGCAAGCATTAATTCTCAAAGACATGTGGTAGCGTAAGCCTTAAGGCAAGAAATTTAGAAAGCTCCTAGAGGAGTCTTTCTGAATATATTTAGTCTTGCATTAACCTTTAGCATGATGAGCAAATTTTCGTTGGCAGTTGATTTATCTTGCATTTTTGGTTACAGGAGTATTAACCCTTTCACTGTCAATGTCGCATAAATGCACCACGACAAATAGTGCAGTCCCAGATCAGACGCCGCCTTTTCAAGGCGGCGTCTGATCAGGGACTTCACTTTTTGTCTCAATCTCTATTTCGATATATGTGCTTTATTCCTATGAAATTTGCATTTATTTATCTCATTTCCTTATTATACCAAATGATTTAACAAAAATTGGATTGCAGACGACAATTAGAAATTTGGCGCCGAAAGGGTTATTAAAGGGGTTTTACTGTATTTGATGTGTGTATAACAATAGCGTATAACTACACTTGAATACAGTTTAACTCCAATATCTCGAGCTTTCAAATTACTTCGAGATAGCAGATGCTCGAGTTATCCAAGTTCTCAAAGACACAGCTTAATGCAGGTCTAAAGTAATGCTGAAAGCCCTTGTAGGAGTTTTCATCATTGCTTTCGATTTGTATTCAGGTGTCACATGTGATACTAGATATGCGTAGAGATACATTTTAGAATATGTCTGCATTGTAAATTTTAGAAGCCGAACTTTTACTTCGAGTTATCCTGCAATTCGAGTTATCCGAGATCGAAATATCGAAGTTCAATTGTATCTTTAATCTTTATATAGATGCTATCAAATCTAAGAGGCAGTATATCAATAGCTTTAGGTAACACAAGATTAGAAATGTGAGTGTTTGGTAGTCATTACTGTGTACTATTAAGTCCTCAATCAACGACAGGTGCCTGTCATGTACTTTCGTTTTAAAATGTGCAAATAGTATTTATATTGCACTTAACCCTTACAGTGCGTTACGAGAGTCACTAAAGTCGTTTGCAAACAGTGTAGACCCAGATGAGAGGGCTCCCAGAGGAGAACGCTAATAAAGATCTGCACTGTTTGTAATATTAAACTTTTCTTTTTTCTAAATCCCTAAATATTCACTGTAAGCTGGACCTGCTTGAATTTTAGAATAGTCCATCTGAAAATTAAGCATTGTAAAAGTTAATTGACAACTGCAGTGCGCTCGGTTAAGGATAACGTTCTCGAACGTTACGAAACTGGTATCATTAGCTCGGAGCGTGTTCAACCTGACCGGTCCACAATAGACCGTTTGTATGATCATCCTTACAAACAGTTATCGGCCGTAACACTCGTTATTCTAAGCTGAGCGCACGTCTGGTATTTGTTTCAATCTATTTCAGATATGATCCGGTGACCTGTGTTAAATGAGAAACAAGCAGCATTGCGTTTTTGAAGACGGGAAGACAATTTCTGGCAATCTATCTTGAATTCTGGTGCATTCATCAACACAACAATGATGTGCTCAGCAGACCACCGTGCTGCCAATGCACGATATTATAGAACTGCAAATCCGATGGAATGCAACAGACAAAACCACATGCGCATATTTTGACAGAAGATTAAATCCTGATTATAACTGAAGGCAGTACACAAAGTTCTGTCTCTCCAGTTTGCTTATTCAGTCATTTTCGGAGACCGCTTCTACACAGAAACTTGTCTGCATATATCTGTGCGCAGATGAGCAATAATAACACTCCACTTCTAGAGATTTACGAAATTTACATTCTATGATAGTATTGTGTGTTGTTTGGAATATTGTAAAATAACGTGTGATTGTGAATAGTTAGTGTGATACGATTTCCTGACTGGAATGCATAAAACTTGGATAGAAAATAACGTAATACGTCACCTGGCCTGTAGATATAGAGTTAACGGAAAAAATGACATCGACTGATGAAGATCAGATCAAAATAATGAGCAGCTCTGAGAATGGCAACGGGTAAGTACCCTCAGAAATGCATGTTTTTATACCTTTAGTAAGAACATTTATTAGATGATTCATATATATTTGAAAAAGTATGTTTGTAGTTTTATTTTATGTTTATCGACTCTTTAGAGCATCAAGGGTTTATGTGCATATACAGTAAAACCTGTCTTAAGTGGCCATAAAAAAGTTCTAATTATGGATATGTAAGGCAGTACGTAACTTAGTGTAGGTAATTGTAATGCAAAAACTTCCTATAGGAGCTTTTTGCATTACTTTTGCCCTGCATTAAGCAACCGCCTGCTTTTTAAAGCTGCTATGTTCAATAATTGAGTGGATGCTTACGATAGGCTTTACTGTATACTTAAGAATGTACACAATACCATGATTCACTAAGAGGTCGATGTATTTCCTCAGAAAACAGGATGTGTTTTTTTATATATTATTAACTATTCACAAAGATATGAGCAAAAATAGCGGAAAGGTATCACAATGTACAGTAGAACTCCTCTAATGCGACCACTTAGTAAATAAGCATAAGTGTTTTTATAAGCAGGTGGTAGGTTAATGCAGGACAAAAGTAATGCAGAAAGCTCCTATAGGAGCTTTCTGCATAACTTTCGTCCTGCATTAAGCTACCATTTGCCTATGTCACCCTGAATTATGCCCCTTTTTGCTGGTCGCATTAGAGGTGTTTTACTTATTTTCAGGAGTTAAATGTAATCACAGTGTTATATTGAGTAATGGAGTAGTATCAAAACAGTAACTCTGGTACAGTAAAACCTCTCTAAACTGGACGTTAATTTAGTGAAAAGATCGGTCTTGGAGACAGGTGACAGCTTAATGCAGGGTGAAAGTCATGCAGAAAGCTCCTCCACGAACAATCTGCATTACTTTCATTCTGCATAAGCAGTCACCTGCCTACACATATCTAAAATCTTCTCTACTAGAATGCCGGTTGAGAGGGGTTTTACTGAATATTCAGTACGGTAACTGGAGTACTAGCTAATAGCGGGTAAATAGAGAAATAACAGTCGGGTAAAAACAGTGGTAATAAAGGTAATTATGAGAGGTATCTAATATAAATGAAGGCATAATAATTAGAATTATAAAAAGGGTAACCTGCCTTGTAACAAAATGTTACTTTAAGTTGTTACAAGACTCTAATTTTAGTAAAGATAAAATATGAATTCTGTGGTAACTTGAATATATCTTACGTGAGGACGTTAAATGTCAAACGGAGAATACCGTGACCAGATGGGCCCTCTAGGAGTCCCTTGATTTTTTTTTGAAAATGAAAGTACTGTAGAATCTGGACTTAGCGGCCATTCATCTATTGAATATAAGAGTTTTAAAATACAAGTGGTTGCTAAATGCAGAGCAAATGGTAATGCAGAAAGTTCCTGTATTAAGCTATCACATGCCTTACAGACCCATAAGTAAACCTCTTTGGATGTAAGCTTAAGACAGACTCTACTGTACAGTTTTACGTATATTCAAAGGGTTAAAGCTTGTTATAAAATGTCAAGCAATAATATCAGAGCAACCTATATACACACTAGTAGGCTGGTGTATATACATAATTATCACTGCCCTAGGTTTATACAGTACATGTTATCCGTAGTAACCGTTTAACCCTATACTGAATGTACATCATGTAAGAAATAATGTCTGTATGAATATTAATAAGTATGTTTGTAATGGTACTACAGTAAAACCTCTCTATAATGACCACTAAATTACATAAAGTATTTTGTGTTAAAGGCAGGTGACTGCTTAAAGCAAGGTGAAAGTAAAACAGAACGCTCCTATAGGAGCGTTCTGTTTTACTTTCACCTTGCTTTAAGCAGCCACCTACTCTAAATACCAACTAATTAACACAATTTAGTGGCCGTTATAGAGAGGTTTTACTGTATATCGTAAGGGAGGCTCCGAGCCGTCCGATCAGCGTGCAATCAGTTTGTAAATGCATAAAAGGCTATTGAGTGGCAAAGGGATTAATTATTTACTCCATACGCCTTTCTTTTCCATTGCAAACAGAGAAGACTGATCAGATGGCTCCTATAAGAGCTGTCTGATCAGGGTCTGCACTGGTTATTGTTTATACATGAATATGCATGGAGTCAAGGGTTAAAATGTTCTCTAGTAGATCGGTTATAGAATTACGCAGGAACCTGTTGCGTCGTTAACGGCTTTAGTTTGAATTATGACCAATTCATTACATGTCTTTTACAAGATATGTGCTGAATTTATACTTCATTTGTAACAATCATCAACAAATGATCTCCATAAAATTCAAATCACTCTACTATTACAGACATGAAGAATATCTCACAGTAATTATTCGTTGTTTTTAATAGTATAAAATATATATAGTGGAATGAAAACAATGAAATATAAATAATTTGGAATAAGTCATCTATATTACAGTAACAGTGACCTACTTTTTATGCCCCGCCTTCAGGCGACGAGGGCCTTAAGTTTTACCTGTGTCCGTCCATCCGTCCGTACGTGCGTACGTACGAACGTCTTATAAAAAATTATCGTGAAACATTTATTGGTTTATGTATGCTGGAATTATTTGACATTTGGTCTGAAGCATAATCATAGTGAGCTGCACCGTGTCTCCCCTTTTCGGGTATGTCGTTCATCTACTTGCTGTTTGCCACGGGGGCATCTGTGTCCAATGGACACATTTTCTTTTATTATTGTCTTGGGTGTGGCTCTATGGCCAAACAATAACCCACTAGGAAACAAAACAGTCCACTCAAATTTCCATCTGTTCAATTTAGACTCCGCTTGGTTCGAATAATTATTTCGCTGCCAATGTCGCACGTGTGATGTATTATCTATGTAAACAGTTTGGACCTCATCTGGGTACAATCTATTTGTCACTGTAATTATGTTTTGGAAAGAACATGGACGAGGGGTAAACAAATGAAAGTTGTCGCAGACGACAAACTTTGCAGACGACAATTTGATAGCGAAAGAATATGTTTTTAAGAAACTATTGACCGAGTGTCAAACAGCTTGGATCCTGTTGATATGCCGAGTTACTATGCATCTCATCTAGATCCAAACTGTTTACAAATGCGAATGAGCGAACGAGGATAATGGTTAAGTTTATGAAGAGAATTAAACGGTTGTAGTTGTTTTCAAAATGACTTCATATATTCAGAGGTACCGGTAAGATGCGTAAATTTAAACATTTTCAACAATAGCTTCTGTATTTCTTAACATACACACCTTTATTTTATATTATATTACTAGAGTGTTGTACGTGGAAATAGATTTAAATGCTTGGTAAGCCTTTCTCAAACATCAACCAGTAACACAACACTAATTCGAACAATTAGAGACCTTCTAACCCTTTCTCTGTTCTATATTTAGTCTAAATTTTAATACCTACTGAAAATTCATGGACAAAATAATTACATATGGAACATGGAAGGTAGAACATTTTAGGCATTTTAGAAAGTAAAGGAATATGTCTATCAAATTATGTTAGCAACAGAGCAGATCTTGATCAGACGGGCTCCTGTAGGAGCCGTCTGATCTGGGTCTTATGTGTTTGCAAATGCGTGAAAACACGATTATATATGACGGAAATGGTTAAATAAACACCTGGTTGCTTAATGCATGATGGTGAACTTCACGTATAAAGCTCCCAGAGTAGTTTTCTACATGACCGTTAACCAGCATTTTAAGCTTCCACCTGTCTTAACCTTTTCCTTCATATAAACGCATTTTCACGCATTTGCAAACACTCAAATCAGACGGCTCCTATGGCCATGGTTTGCTCAGTTTGCCAGTAAAATTTGATAGATCTGTTTCTTTACTTTATAAATTGGGTACGGTGTTCCATCTTCTGTATTTCATTATAACTATTTGGCCATGACTATTCAGTAAGTATTGACATTTGAAATAAGCATAGAACAGGGAAAGTGTTAAACTCCGATACTTGTTTGGATTATCGAGGAGTTGCTTATTTATATTTATAAGAGATAGACAATAGTTATTCCGTTTGCAGTTAACAGTAAATACAAATATTGTGTTGGAAATCATGTACAGTAACACCCTTCTAATGCGACCACCAAAACGGGGCAAAATTCTGGGTGACAGAGGTAGGTGGTAGCTTAATGCAGGACGAAAGATATGCAGAAAGCTCCTATAGCTTTCTGCAAAACTTTCGTCCTGCATTAAGCAACCACCTGCTTATTAAGACAGTTTTGGTTATTTTTAAGTGGTCGCATTAGAGAGGTTCTACTGTAATCAGAGAAACATATTGGCGTGTAACACTTTCCCTCGTAGTTATGCCTTATTACGCCATTACAAATAGAGTAGACCCAGGCTAGCCAGCTCTTGTATCAGCTGACTGATCTGGGTCTACTCTGTTTTTATTGAGTGGTATACATCTGATACTGCAGTTTTTGTCTGAGTCAGAAATTGCATTATAGATAATAATAATAATAATAATAACTAATCAATCTATGCATACATGTTCATTATGGAATGGGTTAAACAGCAGAAGCAATAATGCATATTTATATCATACGAACAGACATGCGTTACTCATTTATTGAAGAAGATTTATAAAGAAAAAAAGAAGAATTGATATAATATTGTAAGATGTATGTTGGCTTTGATGTCATTACCCATGGCGATGCTGATGCTATTTACAGTAAAGACTTTAGGATACAGAAAAATACACAGCAAGCTAATCGACCTCATGTTTGCTGGGCAAATTGTCGTCGGTAGAAATACCGCTCACATCAATTGAAGAACGTTTTTATGCATTCATATTAAAATAGACGATCTAAATTTCAAGGAGATTGTATCAAGAAATGTCGTCGACTTGTTACAAGACAACACTTTACCCTTACAGTGCGGGATACGAGTCACGTGTAACATGACAAACAGTGTACATCTCTAGGAGTCCTCTTATCAAGGTTTGCACTGTTTGTCATTTTGCACTTTTCTTTAGAAAAATATCTAAATACTCACCATAATCCTAACCTGTTTGAATTTTGGCATATCCCATTTGAAAAGTCAGCGTTGTAAGGATTAACCCATTCCCTGATATCGACGACTTTTGACAACTATATAAAAGTCACTTTGTGAAACCATTGTGATAAATAGAGCATTTGCTCCTATAGGAGCAAATCCTCTATTTATCACAATGGTTTCAAATTACAAAATTCTAAATTTTTCCTTTTATCTAGTTAATGCTCCGTTTCGGTAGATTTATACAAAATGTTTGGATCTGAAATAGCCTATGAGGGAATGGGGTAATACATCTTACCCGGCTATCCGTGCTCTGGCTCGCATTTGAAAACAAATTGAGTCCACTTGAGACACCGAGACATCGGCATACCATCAGGATCCAAGCTGTTTGACACTCAATTAATAGTTTCTCAAAAGTTTGATCGAATAAATATAATGAAAACGCAACAGTTGTAATTTGTGCAGACATTATTTTGTTCACAGCGGTATTAAGTGGTTAAAATTATCCGCCTACACATATACCCTTTAGGCGATTTCAGTTTCGCAAGTCAGCTAATATTTGGTGAAAAAAATCTCCACTTTACTAGGATATATGGTCCTTTGATCTTTTAGAGAAAATTTGTTTGTCGGATTATTAGTCCATTATTAGATAATAAGTCAATTATTACGTGTGTAATAATTGGAAAGGTACGTTTTCAATGCCTGAGGTAAAGTGCAAAACAGTAACGTAATCACCGCTTTGTGATAAAAACAATGAGTGATATCTGTGTTTTTAATAATAACAGAATGTCTCCAGAACAGACATTTCTTGAGCCTGTCGAAGACAGATTATTTTTCAAGAGTACCTTAATTGCCCTATGTACTTAGGCAAATAGTGCAGACCAAGATCAAACGGCCAGAGGGTCTAAAACACGGGCGAATAATATCTGCGACATCAAAACTTTAACACCAAACATTCGGAAACTTTAAGTGATTACAGTAAACCCCTCTAACACGGACGTTGAATTATAAATATCGGTATTGGAGACACGCGGCAGCTTAACCCATTCCCTCATATTGACGACCCTGTAAAAGTCACTTTGTGAAACCATTGTGATAAATAGAGCATTTGCTCCTATATGAGCAAATGCTCTGTTTATCACAATGGTTTTAAACTACAAAATTCTAAAATTTTCCTTTTCTCTAGTTAATGCTCCTTTTCGGTAGATTTATTCAAAGAGGTTAGATCTAAAACTAACTTATGAGGTAATGGGTTAATGCTTAAGGCATCTTTGTCATGTCAATGTCCAGATGCTCATCTTGTATACTGTTTCCTTTCTACTACATGTATTTAAAATATGCACATACAATGATGAGAGTGGCTCTCTATGTTTTGAAACTCTTATATTTATACGGTGTATAAAGTAAAATCCCACTAAATCGGTATAAACATCGGTCTTGGAGATAGGTTCCAGCTTAATGCAGGGTGAAAGTCATGCAGAAAGCTTCCAGAGGAGCGGAAATGCATCCACCAACCACTGGAACTTAAATACCTAGTTATAGTCTACTTTCAGCTCGAATGACCGCTCAGCCGACTGCACATTTACTTCCCTGGTCATTGAGTCATTCGCCTACAAGATCGAGCACTGCTAATATAGGGCGTGATTATGCAGTCGCAGTTCTGGCTATAGTGACCCTCACGGGTACCCATTTTAACACCTGGGTGGTGAGGAGGCGACACTGAAAAGCGTCTCTGAAATGTCGAGTTGGTCCAGCCTGGATTCTAACCCCGGACCCCTCGGTTATCAGCTCAACGCTCAACCACTAGGCCAAGCCACCGCCACCATTTGTCGTAAAATCCATACTCTGTACCGGACGTACTCATTCCGATGTAAATTGTATAAGTAACTTTTGACTGAACCATTTTGTCAGCGTTTCATGTGAGCACCTATGAAATATCCGAAGCGTTGTTCCGGAATTAATTCGGAGTCAGTCGGAGTTTTGCCGAATATTCACGTTGATTTCCGAAGTTCTCCGTCTCTTAAAACGTCAGTAGTTTTCTAAGGACAGTTATCGGTGATATATAGTTGAATACATATTATATATGCTATGGGGAAAAGGCTGTAAACTTTAGTTTAATTATATTAATATGTGAATATTTTTTTATTTGTACAAAAAACTGGAAAGAATATTACAGAAAAATCTCGATTATTCGAAATTTTAATGTATAATAATTTAGACCCTTTTAGGCAGGTAGCTGCTTAATGCAGGGTGAACGTCATGCAGAAAGCTCATAGAGGAGTTTTCTGCATGACGTCCACCATGCATTAAGCTGCCATCTGTCTTAAAGAAAGATCATGATACGTATTTTAGTGTTCGAATAATCGAGATTTTACTGTATTTAGCATGTGTTATATACATTCATCAATTTCTAATCAAAGGTTATCATTCTCATTTATTAATGGAACGAACTAATTGTTAAATTAGAGATTGCAATAATTGTATTTTAAAAGGCATTTATGCTGTAAAGTTTTGATATCATTTCAAATTTGAAGTAATTTAAATATATTTTATAGACCGTTTGGCTGCCGAAATACATAACAATTTTCCAAATACTTTTATCTTGTAATTCATGGAACGAGATAAGCGTTTTGTTTGAGTCTGTAAACAACAGACACATATGGACCATTCGTATCACGAGCATGCTGAAGAACTACAGGAGAACCTTTCTTAAGCGGCCACCAGAAGGCAGGTGGTAGCTTAATGTAGGACAAAAGTAATACAGCACGTTCCTACAGGAGGTTTCTGTGTTACTTTTGCCCTGCATTAAGCAACCATTTGCTTTTTAAAAACCCTATGTTCAATAAATGGATGGCTGCTTAAGACATGTTTTACTGTATTAAGAATAATGAAAGAACTGATAACATCGTTTGGGTTTTATGTCAAAGGTCGTGATGACGACAGTTTTCTTCGATGGAGACATTCTAAAATAAGACATTTATCCAGCTCCCTTCAAATAATCAACGAGAATGCCAGTCACTATAGATTCTGATTAGCTAGTCGACGTCTTCCATACAGTAGAACCTGTCCTAACCGGCCATTCATTTATTGAACATAAAAGTCTTAAAAGGCAGGTGGTTGCTTAATGCAGGTCAAATGTAGTGCATCAAACTTTGCATTACTTTTGACCTGCATTAAGCTACCACCTGCATTATAGACTCATAATTGGAACTCTTTTAGATGATCCCTTAACCCTTTCTCTGCTCTATATTTATTACGAATTTCAATACCTACAGAATATTCATGGACACAATGTTAAAATGAAATATGGAAGGTGGAACATTGTTGCCATTTTAGAAAGTAAAGACACAGATCTTTGAAATTCTATTAGCAAACGGAGTAGATCCTGATCAGCGTCTGATTTGGGTCTAATCTGTTTGCAAATGCGTGAAAACACGTTTATATGAGGGGAAGGGTTAAGACAGTTTCTACTGTACTTCCAAACTGTTGTCTCGAATTCGATAGTAGCATGTTGAATCTTTAAATGCTGAATCGTTAAAGTTAAACACATCGTCAGTCTTTAACAAATTGAGTCCATTCCATTCAATACTAAAGACTTAACATTTGCCAAACAGGTTTGTATGCTGAACAGTGCAGATACTGATCAGAGGTCTATCCTCTGATCCTGGTGTACGCTGTTTGTAAATATTATAACATTGTTTTCACGAATTCAAATGGTTAACAAGCTGTCTGCCTTGGTACCCAATTTGGTGAACGTTTCGCATACATATGAATACAGTAAAACCTCTCTAAAACGGCCACTAAATTACATTAAGTATTTTGTATTAAATGCAGCTGGTTGCTTAAAACAAGGTGAAAGTAAAACGAAACGCTCCTGTTCTGTTTCATTTTCACCTTGCTTTAAGCAGCCATCTGTCCTAAATACCAACTAATTAACACAATAGATAGGTTTTACTGTATTATCACAAAGAACGAATCCTTAACATTCTACGGAGTGTCCAAGGACAGACCAGGATAGTTATAAAAAGTATAACAAAATCCCTCTAAACTGGATGTTCAAATTAGTATCAATGCCAGTTTGTAAGACAGATAACAGCTTAATGCAGAGTGAAAGTCGTGCAGTAAGCTCCCAAAGGATTGTTCACCCCAGTAGAGAATTCGGCATTACTTTTATGCTGCATCAAGCAACCGTCTGTCTAAAGTGATCTAAATCATTCTTGTTCAGCTAAAATATAAACCAGATTTGCTGTAAAACTGCAGTTGATGTTTAGTAGTGTTTTTTTGTCTATCGCTGTTAGTGTCCTGAGAGACTTTGTGTTTTCAACAGCAATCCATTCTAGTAGAGACAAGTTTATTGGATAATACTAAAAGTGCCCTGTAGACGGAACTTATGAAAATGTGTCTTCGTATATTGGACGTTTGTTTTATAGCACAGTAAACTCCTCTAAAACGACCACCAACATCGGATTGACTTCTGAGTCTGAAAGACAAGCTCCTACAGAAGCATTCTGCATTACTTTTGTCCTGCATTATTAAGCAACCGTCTTCATTTAACTCTTTCGCTGCCAAATATTGTCACCTGCAAAATTCATCGTCTGCTACAAGTTTCGTTTCTTTAATTTTCTTCCACTGACTTAAAAACGTCCAAGTAACAAAACAGTTTGGATCCTGGTGAGATGTCGAGTTACTCGGATCTGGATCAAAACTGTTTTCATGTAGATAATCACATATGCAGCATTTACTTTGAAAGAGTTAAATACGTGTATATTTAGTCATAACGTGGATTTTACGGTAAATGTAAAGCATGTGTGAATTTCAAAAAACCACACATACATGTACACAAAATCAGACAAGAACAAAACGCGCTTTAACAAACTATGGTTTTTATGTCACGATTGATCAGCTTGTCATTTCCTCTGGTTTTATGAATAAAACAAAATAAATAGTTTTTCAATTCACACTACCGCGGTGCATGATTTATGGGCGACTGACAAACTGCCACGTCCGCTTACACCTATACAGTAAAACCCCCTCTAAACCGGAATTCTAGAAGAGAAGAATTTAGATACTTTTAGGCAGGTGGCTGCTTAATGCAGGGTAAAAGTCATGCAGAAAGCTCCTAGAGGAGCTTTCTGCATGACTTTCACCCTGCATTAAGCTGCCACCTGTCTCCAAAACCGGACGGTTTAGAGGGGTTTCACTGTATTTTACTCATGCCCTTATATGGAGATTGGACAACTGTTGTTATTGTCGGACACCGAGTGCAGTAGAACATGTCGTTAGCGGCCATTCATTTGTTGAACATTGGGGTCTTGAAAAGCAGGTGGTTGCTTAATACAGGGCAAAAGTAATGCAAAAAGCTCCCATAGGAGCTTTTTGCATTACTTTTGATCTGTATTAAGCTACCACCTGCCTTACAGACCCATACTTAGACCTCCTTTTGATAGCAGCTTAAGACGAGTTCTACTGTATACCCAGACCAGATGACTTCTATCGGAGCCGTCTGTACAGGGTCTGCTCAGTTTGCCAATGGAATAATGTACATGTAGATCTTATTCTACAGTTTCTGCAATGCCCAATAGTTTCCGTGCTACATGTACATGCTATTATCAAAATAATCTTATTATTTAATATTTATTCACGATTTGATTAATACTTTCATAAATATTCACGAGGGAAACGGTTCATTTTTCGAAAAGCAATCAATATTTTGTGCAAAAAATGGTGATGGTCGTTTTAGATATTGAGCGAAATTTTGTTTTACTAAGAATTATTGGTTGGTTATTTGAAGTTATGAACCGAATTATTGTGTGAGGGTAATTAGACGGATCTTTTTTATTGTCTGAAGCAAATTGCACAATCATCTGTGCTTCATTACACCAACACGTTGTGATAATAGATGACACAATCACGCTGGTCGACACTGCTCTAACCATTTCCTTGACATAAACGTCTTTTTCATGCATTTGCAAACAGGGTAGACCAAGGTAGACGGCTTCTATAGGAGTCTGATCTTGGTCCGCTCTGATTGCTTATGAAATTATAAAAGATTTGACACTTGTTTCTATTAATACTAAAACAAACCTATGTACATATGCCATCATGAAAAATAAGCTAACAAATATTCATGATGGCATTACATGTATTTCTTACATGAATATTGAACAGGGAAAGATTAACCTTATCCATGTTTAATATTCACGTAAGAAATAATGCCATCATAATTAGTTTAATTACCTATTAGTTTTATAATATAAATGTTTCAAGGGAATTTATGCTTTGACAAAAACTGTAGAACCATATCTATATCATGTCACAAGCAAACAGAGCAGACCCTGATCAGACGGCTCCTTCAGGAGCTGTCTCATACGGGTCTACTCTGTTTGCAAATGCGTGAAAATGTGTTTATATGAGGGAAAGGATAATTCGCCTCTGCGTCTCATCAGGACTCAAGCTGTTCGACGCTCTGTCTATATGTTCTCCAAGGATTCAACGAATCGGAAGTTAGTGATTGGGCAGAAATTCAGCATGAGCAAATCTAAAAAAGAGAGAGAAAATCCCTATATGGAGGCGCAAGTTTTGTTAGTATTTGACTATTTAATGAATATGCATGTAAGAAATGATGATAGATAATACCGTAAATATTCATGGCAGACATGGTATCATCATTCATACTATTGGTTTTTCAATAACACGAAAACAGGAAATTTTGACCATGGAAGAAACAGCGAAATCAGTATTTTTTATCAGCAAAAAAAAGGCAGGCATTGATCAGACGGCTCCCACAGAAGTCATTTGATCTGGGTTTTCGTTGTTTGCAGAGGCGTTAATATGCTTATCTATGGAGTTTGGAGTAAAGCGGCAAACCCACAATTTAGGGCAGCAGTTCTATTATCATAGTATTTCTGTGTAGACTATAGCAGTAGGAAAGTTGCAGATATACACGCAGCCAGTTTGATTCGGGCCAGTTACACTGTTATTAAACAGTCTCTCTCCTAAAGGTAACCTGATTGACTCTGAAAAATGCATTTGCCTGCTATTATTACCTGTATCTAAAATGTGCTCTACGTGTGACACATTTTTTCCCTGATGAGACACTTGTTTTCTCTGGTCCTTATTTTAGACGAAATGTACAGTAGGATCCCTCTAAATCGGATTTTTATTAAACAACAATTTAAGTCTTTATACTTAGGCAGGTGACTGCTTAAAACAAAAACCTATCTGAAAGACGGGTTTTAATACTGAATTTAACGTCCGGTTAAGAAAGGTTTTACTGTATCGCCAATATACATAGGGATTGTGCATTAGCGTACTTGACTCTTTGTATGCTGTACAGGGTGTCCCCGAAAAAACGGAACCCTGGATCAAATGTGTATTTAACCAATGTAACCGGACACTTTAAATCTATAAATATTTACCATTGTAGCTAAGTCATTTGTGCATAGGTCTGCAAAATTTCTCTTAAAAATATGCATTGGTTTTAAAGATATTAGTATTTTAATGAATGCACCTAATATCTGATTTAACATGATATTCGTACATTGCATAGTCCATGCCTATATCATGTTTAAAACGGGGTTTTGGGTGTTTTTATTTAAATGCTGATATCTTAAAAAACACTGAATATGTTTAGACAAAATTTAGACAATATATGGCAAAGTGTTGTCTCTACTAAGCTACATGTGTATTACTTTTAATTTAAGTTAGCCATATTGACAGACATGGGATAACTTGCAGGTCTTAATCCCGGGTTCCGTTTTTTAGACACCCTGTATATACCGAATGGAATTGGTATTTAGCTATAGGAACCAATCAGAATGAAAGGCTTACATTTAGTTAAAGACTTTGAATGATAAAAAGCACAGACCCTGACCAGATTGCTTCTCTAGCAGCCCTTTGATCTTGATCTGCATTGTTTGTAAATACGAGTGCACTTGTTTCCCCGCATTGAAATGGTTAATCGTAGTAGCATAGCAAAACGTCTACTGTACTAATGGTTGCTAAGGGGAAAAAGGTAAAGGAATATAGGCAAACCAAATATGTACGACCATAAATTAATATAAACTGTTGCGTGATAGAGACACCTTCGCAAACAGAGTAAACCTAGATCAGACGGCTCTTGTAGGATCCCCCTGATTTGCTTTTTAAGAATTCTGTGTTCAATAAATGAATGGTCGCTTGAGACATGTTCTATTGTATTTACAAGTAGAACTGATTGTGGACAGGCTTTATGTAACCCTGTACTGCAAGAATATTTATATAAGAAATATTAATGTATGTATGAATATTAATTAGCTTCATATCTTTAATTGCACATGCCGAATAAGATTTATACAATTCCATAAGCTAACAGAACATACCATGATCAGACAGCTCCTATAGAATCCGACTTATCTGGGTACACGCTGTTTGCAAATGCGTTAGTTAAAGGGTGTATGTCTGGAGCAACATGTAACATGTAACGCCATGTGCTGAATCTCATATGGCAAGGTTCTGATAAACCAGAACACCATAATGTCGGTACAGCCGTGCAATATGATGTACACACGTGAAAATGGCAGTAGACGATAACGTTTGCAGATGACAAAAAATTGCAGACAAAGAGTAAAGCAATCTGTACGTTTATATGATAAAACGCCTATTTTGACAATAATACAGAATTACTAAAATAACTATTGCATTGTCACTTGTGTTGACATGCAGTAAATGCATTTGAACCAAATATACTTAAGACAAATAACAATAAATACATTGAGCATTGTTTAAACCATTTACCTCGTGAATAGTCATGTAATAGATACTAACATCATGGATATTTATTGCATAATGGTTTATTATAATGTCATATGATTTTGGGCCATGACAAACACTTATTTCATAAGCAGACAGAACTGACACTGACCAGACGGCCCTACAGGGACCTGTGTCTACTATGTTTAAATAAGCGTATACAGTAACACATAAATTCGCATTTGCAAACAGAGTAGACCCGAATCAAACAGATCCTATAAGATATGACTGATCATGGTCTGCTCTAATATCTAAAATATGGATGTTATTCTACAGTTTCTGCCATTGCCAAAACTTCCTTTGTCCATGTTCTACATGTAATATATTAATGTTGAAGTTATTGCTTAACTCTTTTGGCGCCAAATTCAAAAGTGTCGTCTGCAATAATAATTTCATATTAAATATAATTATAAACTAAATAATAAAGATATATTAGTAAAACATTTATTTTTACAAACCCGTATGCTTGGGCTAAAATAATACAGAAAACAGTGAAGTCCCAGGTCAGATGCCGCCTTGAAAAGGCGGCATCTGACCTGGGACTGCACTGTTTTCAATGGTGCCAACAGGCGACATCGGCGCCGAAAGAGTTAAATTAATATGCATGGAGCAAAAGGTTCATAAAGTTCTGGTTTAGAGGGGTTCAACTGTATATGGAGTGCTATAAATGTTCTGGGTTGTAGTTTAAGTTCAATATCAAGTATCTGATTGTGCAGGTTTTTGCGTTTCACTCACAGTTTGACAAACCAGATGTTTGTGAATGAAACCAGACTCGTGCAAAACGTTTTATATCCAGGGAGCAATGTCTAAATATGATAGTATCCTTGTATGAATATTTATAGACTAGTTATTGCATTATTTACGTTATGATTTGCTCTAACAAATTGACATGAAGATGTAAATTGAAACAGGACGTAATTCTTTCCTTATGGTTCTTTTATGCGATATACAAATGAATACAGGCCTATGTTGACTCCATGTTTTTAATGAGATGTCTAGACATTATAAGAAATATTCATATTGTAGAGACGTAAATCACTTATCGTTTTCAGATATTTTATAGAAAATAAAAAAAGTACATTAAACCATTCCATCATAGGCCATTTTTTTAATAAATATACAGAAAAGGAGCATTAACTAGAGAAAAATATTTTTTTAGAATTTTGTAGTTTTGAAACCATTGTGAGAAATAGAGCATTTGCTCCTGAGGAGCAAATGCTCTATTTATCTCAATGGTTTCAATAGGTGATTTTTACAGAGGCGTAAAATGTGTATTTATGGAGGAAAGGGTTAAAGCCTCGCTTATGCGACCACATAATGCATGAACATTGGAGTCTGTTAAGGCAGGTGGTAACTTAATGATGCAGGGCAAACCTAATGCAGAAAGCACCCGCATTAAGGAAACGACTGTTATAAACATGCAGAATTTGACTTATTTTGATTGGTCGTGATACGGATATATTATTGAACGGATAACATAAACCATCAGTTGGCTGAGACGTACAAGACCACAGAAATGTATGTGCTCTATATATGACTCAGATTATGGTAAACCCAACAAAAATACAGATTTATTAAGATTAAATCTCGTCAGCAGAAAATGCCGTTCTTATGATTTCCAATATATTTTGGTTTCTCCATTTGTGTTCAAATAGACGAACAGAATGCCGGGCAGTCTTGTTCCTGGTGAGACAGGAGTACTTGGTATCTCATTATGAGTTAAACAGTTTGTCAGTAGTATTACGCTATTAAACAGTAAACCTGCGATTATTCGAACACTCAAATGTTACTACGGTAAAACTGCGATTATTCGAACACACAAATGCCTACCGTTATCGATCTTCGAGATAAATGTCAGCTTAATGTAGTGTGAAAGTCATACAGAAAGCTCATCTGAGCGCTTTATGCATTACGCATTACTTCCACATTACTTTAAGCAACCACCTGCCTACAGTGATCAAAATGCTTCTATAGTAAAGTTTCAAACCATCGATGTTTTACTGTAAATCAATCACGTGATGCGCTAAAGGTTTGAAACAACATTTGTTTGGTATGGTACTCATATCCATATGAACCTACTAGCCTTTTGGTGAAATCCGGATGGTACAACTATCTAAGCTACAGTGGGACATTGATATTTCGATCTGGGATATCTCAGACTTCGAGATAAATCGAAGTAAATCATTACATCTCATATGTTCTCCCTCTAATGCTTTTGCAAAAAGAGAAGATCCAGATCACACGTAAGAGTCATCTAAACAGAATCTGCTGTGTTTGCTTATGTGATGGTATAATTTTACCTTTTCTGCATTACATGTACCATTTTAAAAAATGCAAAGTAATATGCATGAGTTCATTATTCTCTGTATCAGTGTTAATTAGGAAAACAGTTAATTAGTGCAATCAGTCTGTTGGACAACCATATACCTCCCTTCAGAATTTATAATCTTCACAACAGCAGGTGTTAAGTGCTTGTGTGGCGGCCGTAAAACGTCGCCCCGTACTCCATTCTCAGTGTTGTTATACCTTCTGATCCTTCGAGATCATGAATTTCGGTACTTCTTGTTTTGAAAATTGAATACCGCTTAAGCCGGTGCTAGGGGGCGTGAGCAGTGTTGCACTTTCAATTACTGTTCATGAACAGACTCAATAAAACCGAGTCTGCAATTTTCTCTTTTTGTGTTGCATTTTTTGCTCTCGGGGGATCACCTCCCTTCAGAATTTATACAGTTTTAATATTTTAAATGCTGAATACTCTGACTGATCGACTATTAAAATCCAATTACATGTTATATTCTATCATTTACTATATAACGACGTCATGCATATTAATTAGATTCGTCTTTATAATGGCATATAAGCACAGGATGTTTTGGCCTGGGAAGAAACTAACTACATGTAGTCTTATCTACACGTTATCGTAACCAAATAGAGCAGACCCTGGTTTGGGGCTACTCTGTTTGCAAATGCTTGAAAACACCTTTAAACGAAGGAAAGGACTAAGTTTCCTTTGATGAATGTTGTTCATTTTCTGTAATCGATAGCCCGGTTATTGTTTTTGTTATTCTTCAACAATTACGTTTCACTGTCTCGGATACTTCCTTGCTTCATCATCGGTGTTTCACAAAAGACGAAAACACTGAACCAGATGGCGATACTCGCTAACAAGAATAGTTCGAAACTGTCTACTAACGTTGTGTTAACATTATATTATTTGAGTTTAGTTATAATGGCATACGAACACAGGACATTTTGGTCATGACAGAAACTAGAGATTCAGATATGTATAATTCCTTAAACAAACAGAGCATATTCTGGTCAGACGGTTATAGGAGTCGTCTTACCCAGGTCTACTGTGTGTGTAAAGGCATAGAAAGGCGTAGTTATGGGGTAAAGGGTAATGTGTTGGTCAATAAGGCAACCCATACCTCATAGTTTCGCTCTTTGATGCCTCTGCAAAAATAAAGAGAAAACCCAGGGTCCATGCTTATAATATTTTAGTTGAGTCTGAGATCGTTCTCAAGTTTTTGATCCGCCAGATTTGAGCCTTTGGCTCAAATCTGACCAATCAAAAGCTTGAGAAGTCAAATCTGACCAATCAAAAGCCTGAGAACGAACTCAGACTCAACTAAAAAGCTTTATAAGCACGGACCCAGATTAGACGTCTACTTTACAGGAGTCATCTAAACATAATCTGTTGTGTTTGCTTATGGAATGATATAGCTGTGATTTTACAGTTTCTGTATTGCATGCGTCATTTTAGAAAGGCACCTAAGTAGGTATACTTAGCATGCGTTCATTATTCTCTGTATCAGTATTTATTAGGAAAATAGCTTTAAATTAATGCAACCAGTATGTTGGGCAAGCTTATACAGTTTTATTATTTTAAAAGCTAAATACTCTATTAAAATTAATTGCATGTTATAGTGTATCCATTTACAATATGTTATCTGCGTTTAATAAAGTTACCATGGTTCTCATTTGAATGAAACTTTATCGATAATTGCATCACCGATTAGTCGCTACGATTGTTTAACCCATTTACCCCATGGATAGTTATATAAGAAATAATGACACCATGAATATTAATCAAATTCATCTTTATAAACGCATATAAACACAGTAAAGTTTGGCCTTAGAAGAAATTAAATACTCATACATGTATCTATGTTACTCCATAAACAAACAGAGCAGACCCTGATCAGACGGCTCCTATAGGAGCCGTCTGATCTTGGTCTACTCTGTTTGCAAAAGCTTAGAAATGCGTAATTATGGATTAAAGAATTAATGGTGTTATTGGATGGCTGCAACTGAATTACGGCAAATCCTATTAGCATCACACTGTGTGACATTTTGACTAACAGTGTTGTCTGCTTTAAGCCTCACCGTTGATGCTCCTCCAATTTCCTATTCTTACATGTAAAGAAACTGGCGTGTCAGACAGTTTGGAATCAGATCTAAGGACAAGTAACCCAATGTCTCATTAGTACCCAACTGTGTTTCATTTCGACTGTACGTAAATTATGTAGATATGACAATACAACTTGTATTTATAAAAAATGTAGGTCAAGTTATAAGCGGACAATAATTCAGAGCTACAGATAACGATGCGTACACAAATACTAAAATCGTCATTTCTCCACCAAACCCTTTACTGTGACCACTCTCTAGAGACGATTATAAAGAGCGGTCTCAGTATAGGGTTTGGTGGAGATATAACGGTGTTATTCTTGAAATTGTTTAATCCTTTCCCTAATGAATATCCATGTAGGTAATAATATCGTCATGAATATTAATAAAATTATTTTTTTATAATGGCATATGAACACAGGACATTTTGGCTCAGACAGAAGCTGTAGAATCAGATCTATATTACACCATAAGCAAACAGAGCGGACCCTGATCAGACGGCTCCTATAGGAGCCGTCTGATCTGGATCTACTCTGTTTGCAGATGCGTCACAATGCGCTTACATAACGGAAAGTGTTAAATTTACCATCTTTTCTCGCTTCTCAGTCGTGCTAGATAAGCTGAGTTACTAAAAATAGCTGTACTAGAAATCCTTATCTGGAACACCCCGTGACTAGTGTATTCATACGCGCGATTGGGTAAAATCGATACAGGACTTCTTGCAGAATTATACCAACATTTCTATAGGCAACAACCTTATGAATTGAAATTAATATAAGTAATTAGCACGAATATGAAATTCTATTTATCATATAAACACTTTAAAAGCCTATTTAATTAACCGAAGACGGTGTTTTGTAGTCACTCAGTCTTTTATATTTACGCCAAAACATAACATTTGTGGTTGTCATAACAAATGACGTCATTAGAGGGTTAATACACGTTTTTTCGGGCAATAACATCTGCAGTGTCCCGAGGGACTGTTGTTGGCCCGAGCCCGAAGGGCGAGGGCAAAAACATTCCCGAGGGACACTGCAGATGTTATTGCCCGAAAACAAACGTGTATTAACGCTATTCTTGCATAAAACCAATTTTCTGCTCTCCTGCATCAATTTAATTCTTCAAAATACAAGCAAAACAACGGCAGCAACTATACACTTCTTTGACACTTCGTCGATTAATGCTGTTTCCGGGCCACTGTTTTCTTTTCGACGTCAATTCATGATTGTATCAAATACCGTTTACACGGAATTTCATTCAATATGTCTATCACTAAAAACATTTCATTGTCGGTGCTCCTGGAAATACTCACACCCCGGCGTTCACCTAGCTTAGGCCAAAACGCTGGTAACATTCGCGTCCATTGTTTACCTTAGGCCCGTAATAGGTATAATTAAAACCGGTCAACAACAGCGCGTGAGCACGAGAATCGCCTTGTTAATACATGGTCTAGCGGGACTACAACAGCACGTTTTATGCAAGAATTTGGTGTCACGCCTAAAGTTATGCTGCGGTCTGTTGCTATTAGATATGGAAGTCGTATTACGCAATGTAAAGTAGTACTTCACAAAATTCGTTAATTTTCTTGGTTTTAGGGCGTATTTCAGCGAGAAAAATAATCAAGCATGGGATTTTATTAAAGCCGGGGGGGGGGGGGTTCTATACCCTCGGTTGGTCTGTTCCTATCGGAAACTCGCTAAAGCTCGTTTCCGACTGGAACAGACCAACCTCGGGTATAGAAACCCCCGTCTTTAACAAAACCCATAATTGATTCTATTAATCTATATAATTCCATAAGAAAAACTACCAGACTCTGATCAGACGGATCAGTTGTCTGAACTGGATCTACTATGTTTGCAAATGCGAACAAAGGCATTTATAAGAGGGTAAGGCTTAAAGAAATGGTTGACGAGTGTCAGACAGCAACGCTCCGCTCCCTATGAGTCGCCGAGTTACTCGGTATCTCTTCTGGATCCAAGAGGTTTGCAAATGCGAGTAATTTCGCGTTTAGCATGATAAGGGTCCGAATTTAGAGATATTGAATGAGATTTACATCGTGTTCCATCTTTAGTTATACTTGTTTCTTCAAAATGATCTCGCATCTGTAGGGATTATTTAGACTGTTCTCAGCTTAGCCTAGTGATGTTAACCGTAATCATGATGAACATAAATGTCTGTCAAAACTCTTCAACACAACGTGTACAGTAGAACCTGTCCTAATGGGCCAGTCATTGTTTTGTACGTTGGAGCCTTAAAAAGCAGGTGGTTGCTTATTGCATGACTCTTTTTAGAGCTTTTTTTTTTACCTAACCCTTTCCCTCATATTGACGACTTTTGACGACTCTCTAAAAGTCGCTTTGTGAAACCATTATGATAAATATTGTAGTTTGAAAATATTGTGATAGAGAAAGCATTTGCTCCTATAGGAGCAAATGTTCTCTTTATCACAATGGTTTCAAACTACAAAATTCTAAACGTTTCCTTTTCTCTAGATAATGCTCCTTTTTTGTAGATTTATTCAAAGAGGTTGTATCTGAAATGGCGTATGAGGTAATGGGTTAAGACATTAGTTTGCTTAAGACATGTTCTACTGTATTTTCATTTAGATTCACATCAGTTTTGCAAAACAAAAGTTACTCGGCGCCTCTCCTGGATCAGAGCCGTTCGTCAGCTAACATTGTTTTGTGAAAATAACCAGAAATAACAGGTTGTTTTTTTTGAAAACTGAAGAGAACAAGTTTTGCAACAGGAACGAAATTAGCTCTCAAGAGGTTGAATAGTCTTTCCATGCATTTGCAATAGAATCGAGTGTCGACCAAGGGTCAAATTATCTCTCCATCTCTCTCTCTTTTTTTCTCTCTCTCTCTGTTTCTCTCTCTCACTCACGCCCATTCCCCCATATTGACGACTTTTGACGACTCTGTAAAACTCACTCTGTGAAACCATTGTGATAAATAGAGCAAATGCTCTATTCATCATCATGGTTTCAAACTACAAACCTCTAAAAAAATCCTTTTCTCTAGTTAATGTTCCTTTTCCGTAGATTTATTCAAAGAGGCTGGATCTAAAAATAGCCTATGAGGGAATGGGCACACACCCAGCATTAATAAAATGCACAGAGTGACTCTTCAAGGTGAGAGATAGGAGGGTTTTAATTAAGCTCATACTTTTCCTGATATACACACCTTTTGTTGCCTTCTTTGCAAACAGAATATCGGAGATCGGAGAATGTCAGTTTGCTTATGAAATAAAATAGATCTGATTCTGCAGTTACTGCTATTTGAAAAAAAGAAAAGCTGAGTGATATTTATGATGACCTTATTTCTTACATGGCTAATAAAGCCGCTATCTGTTAGTGATATGATTGAGCCCACACGGCGTCGAGCATGTGATCAAAACTGCCGACCCGATTTTCTTCATTGCAAGTGCGAACAAACAACAAAAAAAAACCATCACAAGTGGCAACGAATCCCTACAACGAATTTCTACAAGAACATGAATAAAAATAGAAGTATGTAGAGAGTTCAAGCGTGCGATAAATGTGCAAAATAATTCTTACAAATACTTTAATGCCAACTTCCTGCGGGAGCTGTCTCATCAGGGTCTGCACTATTTACATGTTGATTGTGCAATCAGTGAACTCCACAGCAGTGATTGCACAGCGATATACTTGTGCACAATGAAGATATATGTAATTATACAACATGACATGGGTAACGAAGGAGAAGTGTATTTTAAAATTCAGCAAGCGAAGGGTTAAGCGACAGTCTGTCTTAAAGGTCGACACTGCAAGTCCGCTCGGATTGTGTGCTTGTCTAAGCAAAATATTTCTGTCTGTCATATCTCTCAAATAAGTAGATCTAATAGGAAATACAATGACAATACTCTTAGGAGCGATATGATGAAGTGCACCTGATATGTAGCTTAGAGGGTTACTGGTCAGTATAAATATCTTATGTCTTAATCAAACCATACCCGAGTATCGACAAGATAGCGCATCGAAATGTAGACCATGAATTAGCTACATTTACATAACTATAGCCTACTTGTAACATCTACAGTAGAACCTGTCCTAAGCGATCTATTCATTTACTGAGCATTAGAGTCTTACACAGCAGGTGGTAGCTTAATGCAGGTCCCTGCATGACGTTTGACCTGCATTAACCTACCACCTGCCTTACATACCCATAATCAGACCTTTTTTAATGGCCGCTTAAGAAGTTTCTAATGTATATCACTAATGTACCCTAGTGTAACTGGTAACTCCATTTCCTCTTCATATCACTCATTGGGTTATCACAACCCCACCCTCTACATAAACATACAACGAAGTAATTTGGTCTACTGGAATCAGGTTGTTCGTCCGCTTGTCCGTCCTTCCGCCTGTAGGCGCAGATTGTCTGAGTTTCGGACCCAATGCTCATGTTATTTTCGGTTGCATCCGACAGCTATAGCAGGAGTTTTCCCCCATTTTGGACACCTTTCTTTTAATAAATTTAATTATATCTTTATAAATACATATACATAAATTGTGTAACTAAAGTATAATATGTAAATAGTTTGCATGTATACAAAGGTTTAAAATTGCTTTTTGTGTCTGGGGACTACTATTACTAAAACAGAGCATAACGATTTCCATACAATAACTTAATAGTTAAGAAAGACATTTTATGATCAACATGGTACACATAGCTTGCATGCAGACAAATCTTTAGATTGAATCTGGGGCTTCTCAGGTCAGACACACGATCTGTAATTTAAATAAATAAACGGTTTCCAATCACTGTTTACCATTTTTATGCTGAATATTTAAATGTGAATTTATCCGCTATGAATATAAATGAACTGAATCATTTTGAAGACGGATCGGTTGTAGTCACTGAATTATAATATCAAATAGTGCAGACCTATATGAGACAGCTCCTCTAGGGACTGTCTTATATGGGTCTACACTATATGTAAATACAGATATATGCATGAGAAGGGTTAAATCTAAGAGTTTCTCTACTGTCCATTTCAATTTACTTTGTCACTTAATTTAAATTGGGATTTTTGTTCATTTCTTACCGGATTGAAATTTAAACCACTTGTCTCATCGTTTTTCAGGAACTCTGTGGCCGAGTTTCCCTTGAATCCATCTTTAAATAAAGATTTCATGCATAAAAACAATGTTTTCCCATTGTAAAAATGTTCATTTCAAAATGCAAATGGCGGACGATTGACGTCGAATGGAACATTCGATTTTAACTGAGGGTAATTATAGCTCTTAAAAGTTGACGTCATACACAAAATTACGTCATTTATTTCACATCAGTATGCAATTCAGCCCGTTGAAAAATGATACGTTCCATTATCCATACATACGGCGGCTATTTGCAAAGAAACAGCTGATCGAATTAGCATGTAGAAAATGCATTTTCGGCATTTTCTTCCTTGTTACTGCATGGTATTCAAGGGTATTTAGCATGGGAGTTCCTGAAAAACGATGCGATCAAATGAAGTAGATTTAAGGTTAGCCTAACTCGAAATAAAAAAAAATCTCGATTCAAATTCAGTGACAAAGTGAATTGAAATGGACAGTAGGAGTTATCTCGTGAGTATACATACAGTATATGCAAATGCAGAATCGCTCGATAATAGCATCCGAAAGGTTAAGGTCTGAATCTGCTGATATTTTGATTACTTCCAATTTGGTCAAGCTTTTTAAGAAACTGTTGACTGAATGCCAAGCAGCTTAAATCATAATGACATGCTGAGTTACCCGGCGTCTCATCTGGATCCAATCTGTTTGCAAATGCGTGCCAAGTGGTGGGCAGCGGGACGAGAATAAAGAGTATATTAACCCATTTGCTCCCAGTGGAGTCTTCCGTGCTTATATATTGGATTGGTCTATCTTTTATCTAAGGGATGTTTGGTCTAAATTTTCATTTTTGTTTTGTTTTATATTGAATTTTCTTTCAGCAAACAGTGTAGACTCTGATCAGACGCCGCATAATGCGGCGTCTGATCAGAGTCTACACTGTTAAAGTGTTTGCCTACGTCCCATATATGGGATCGTGGGAGCAAATGGGTTAATAACGAGTCGACGAGGATATTCAATACAAATACAGTAAAACCCTATAAACTGGAAGACTAGTAGAGAAGAATTTAGATACTTTAAGGCAGGTGGCTGCTTAATGCAGAGTGAAACTGAATTAAGTTGGCACCTGTCTCCAAGACGGATATGTATATTGAATTGAACGTTCGGTTTAGAAGGCTTTTACTGTATCATATTCAGCATTAAGCAAAACATTTGCCTTCAGCCTTCTGAAAATATCTGCACATAGTGTTAATACATGAAAAGTAATACAATTATCATGGTAAATAAATCAGAATGTGTCAATAGGAGTTATCGTTATTGTTCGCTGTTACTTAAATTTAATTGGTCTGGTAATTTGATAAATTTGCAGGCAAATTATAATTACTTTCACGAATTAACCTCATTAATTATGAAAATACATTCGTTAATCCTCGGCATGTTATTAACGTTTAGAAGTATTTCATGTATTGTTCACATATCTTATTCTTAGGAGAGTTTTGAAATAGTTTAGCATGAAATTGATGAATTGAGATAATTGTATGCAACACATCCGCTTTCTAATTCTTACGCAAATGATGTCATGTATCAAACATCAGATGTTCTTAATTTTTGGCATGTTTCATGGTGATGATGTTTGCATTCGGCTAGAAAATAACACTATCTTATGCTTTGTTTATGTATCTTCATGTATACTAGGAAACCCTTTCATAGTATCACTCTTGACGTTTTACGCAGTAATTGACTGGTATGTCTACATTAAACAAAGTATCATGAATGTGACCACATATTTTATAAACATAAGAGTTTGTAAATACAATTAACTGATCAATGCAGCGCAAAAGTAATGCAAAATACCCAACGCAATGTGTTCAATGCACGGTAACTAGCTTCTTGGGTCTTCCTCCAACTGTAGTTAGCGGAACGTCGCGATATGACTGAAATAGAGAGATGCACACACAGAAACAAACACATTTAAAGGGTAATTTTGAAATGAGGCTGTGATATGGTCGTATTCTGTCATACATGCCTGAAGTTACAATATTTACTTACACACACTCGACTATTAAATGGCGTCTATAGTTTATGTTTTATTCTGTGACCTGTTTGTTTTAAAATTTCTTTTGACCTATTAAAAAGTTACAGTAACATCTGGTTAATGCGACCACTCAAAACACATGTAATTGTTTATTTATTTAAAACAGGTGGTAGCTTACAACAGGACAAACGGGATATATAAAGCTCCAATTGGAGCTTTATGTATCACGTTAGTCCTGTATTAAGCAACCACCTGCTTTTACAGTCTCATATGTTAATAAATCATGTGATCACATTAGCTAGACTTTATGGTATCATCTCGGTCGTCCGATGCCCAATTATCTTTCGTACTCTGACAGAACGTGGTATTTATGGTAGATAATGGTACTTAGTTTGTCTAAGTCAGTCGCGTTATGATTGATGGCACACCACAATTAAGCTGGGATAGAAAATTCATCCAGCCTTAATAGTATAAATACATATATAAATACACTAAATACAAACACAGTAAAACCCCTCTAATGCGATCACTTTATGAGTAAACATTTGTGTATTTAAAAGCAACCGGTTGCTTAATGCAGTACGAAAGTAATGCAGAAAGCTCCTATAGGAGCTTTCTGCATAACTTTCGTCCTGCTTTAAGCTATCACATGTCATTAAGATACCAAACATGTCCCGTTTTGGTGGTTGCTTTAGAGGGGTGTTGCTGCTGATGTTTGAGTATTGATATCTTGATTTATGTCTATAACAAACTTCATAAGGAGCCGTTTCACTGTAAACTTTTATTTCATGTATTTTGGATTATACATGAAATGTAAGTCCTTTAAATGGCCAGCACTTTTTCAAAGAAGTTCTATTGACACCGGATATTTATATGGACTCAAATAAATTGAACTTTCAATGGATTGCTGTGTCCTGCGACCAGCATCATCATAGAAATGGGTACAGCAGAACCTGTCTTATACGGCCATTCAGTCTTGAATATAGGAGTCTTAACAAGAAGGTGGTTATTTAATGCAAGGCAAAATTAATACAGAAAGCTCCTAGAGGATCTTTCTGCATTACTTTAGATCCGCATTAAGCTACCACCATCCTTACAGACCCATAATTAGACCTCTTTGTTATGGCCGCTTAAGACATATTCTGCTGTACTTGAACACCTGAAAACTATGTAAACCAAGATCGATCAGTCGCAAAACAAGCACAGTGTCTAAACCTTGCATCGAGTTGGAATAATTCATGAAGTAGTGTATTTGAATCAGCGACACAAATTACATTAAACATAATGATCCGTAAATTCTACGAATTTAAGACCTTCGTGGAATTTTTGGCCCGAAACTACATGTACTTGTCTTATCTATCAATTCAATACAACAATTACATTTTGTTTCCAAATTGAAATAAAATTGTTGTACACTGCAGTCTTAATCAATTCCTTCATATTGACGACTTTTGACGACTCTGTAAAAGTCACTTTGTGAAACCATTGTGATAAATAGAGCATTTGCTCCTATAGGAGCAAATGCTCTATTTATCACAATGGTTTCAAACTACAAATTTCTAAAATTTTCCTTTTCTCTAATTAATGCGCCTTTTCGGTAGATTTATTCAAAGAAGTTGGGTCTAAATATAGTCCATGAGGTAATGGGTTAAGGAATCAGTTGGAAAGCATATACCTCATATATATTTATGCAATAAATAATGCATTCACGAATATTAAAGGGAGAAGTGTTATAATGTTGTATGAACATATGACATTATTGGCCATGGCAAAGACTGTAGACACAGAGATATGTAATTTCCGTAATCAAACACAGCAGACTTTGATTTGACGGTTTCAGTAAGAGTCTACTCGGTTTGTAAATGCGCCCAGAGGTCTTATTTACTAGGAAATGGGGTAAGGTTATCAACATTGCTATATCAATGTTGGACCTATTCAATTAGTGATGATAAATGCTTTATTCAGAGCTACAGATAAAGGTGCGTTCACAGATAATTAAATCATCATTTATTCACCAAACCGTATACTGTGACCACTCTTTAGAATCGTCTCGAGGAGACGATTCTAAAGAGTGGTCATAGTATACGGTTTGGTTCAAAAATAAAGGAGCTATTCTTGAAACTGTTTAAATTACGCATCTTATCTGAACCTCTGAATTTATTCATTAACCCATTCCCTCATATTGACGATTTTTGACGACTCTGTACGACTCTGTAAAAGTCACTTTGTGAAACCATTGTGGTAAATAGAGCATTTGCTCCTAGAGGAGCAAATGCTCTATTTATCACAATGGTTTCAAACTACAATTATTTTTTTACTTTTCTCTAGTTAATGCTCCTTTTCGGAAGATTTATTCAAAACGGTTGGATCTAAAAATAGCCTATGAGGTAATGGGTTAACTGTTTTGCCACCACAGATGAATCTAAAATAACCTTTATAACTCTAAACTGTTTTGACACTCCTCTGATAATGTATTTGAAAAAAAATTGAAGACACGCCCACGTTGAACGTGAAACAAACGGTAATCGTTGCCAACGACGGTGAATGGGTTAATTGCTGTGGATTACCCAGTCAGTGTACAGTATAACCGGTCTTAAGCAGCCATTAAAGAGAAGTCTAATTATGGGTCTGTAGGGCAGGTGGTAGCTGGATGCGTGGCCAAAAGTTATGCAGAAAGCTCCTAGGAGCTTACTGTATTACTTTACCCCCGCATTAAGCATCCGTTTGCTTTTAAGACTCCTATATTCAATAAATGAATGGTCGCTTAAGAATGCTTCTACTGCATGTATGATGGTTCAACATATCATTTTTCAATGTCTGAAATAAATTGCAAAGATTTGTCATTCTTATATTCCTTCAGCGAATTTAATAAAAGATGAAAGCCTCGAATGGACCGGTATTTCTCTGGGAGAAGAGAAGTCGGAACATGCGGCGCCAGTTGTCTTAGCGTTGGTTGATTTTAGTCTAGACCTTAAATATTGGACAATCATTTGAGTAAAGTTACAGATACACTTGCATACAGTCTATAAGGCGCCGTTTATATCCGTTTAATATCTTGAATAATAAACAAATTGACATCTTCTCGAAATTTTGTCTGATTGACTCTTAAAATAAATTAATTTCACATGCTTTATTCTCTATACCAAGATACTCCTTAACGATGTACAGTAGAACATGTCCTGAGCGGCCATTCATTTATTGAACATAGATGTCTTAAAGAGCCCGTGGTTGCTTTGTGCAGGCTAAAAGTAATGCAGAAAGCTCCTATACTTTTGACTTGAATTAAGCTACCACCTGACTTAGAGACCCATAATTAGACCTCATATTGATGGCAGCTTAACTCTTTCCTCCATAAATACGCCTTTCTAGTGTCTACGCCTCTGTAATAGTCACTTCTGGAAACCATTGTGATAAATAGAGCATTTGCTCCTATAGGAGCAAATGCTCTATTTATCACAATGGTTTCTAACATTTACTTTCACCTTGCTTTAAGCAGTCACCTGCCCTAAAAACAAACTAATTAACACAATTTACTGGCCGTTATAGAGAGATTTTACTGTATTAATATATGAATCAGTAAAATCATGTGATTCCTTAATGCAGAGAAAGGTAATGCAGAAAGCTCATATAGGAGCTCTCTGCATTACTTTTGCCCTGCAGTATGCTACCACATGCTTTAAAACTCCAGAAGCATGCTCGTTTTCAATGGATGTATTAGCGAGATATTACTGTACAATGCTAAAGGTGGAACACCAATCGAACTACATAGATCCCATTAGAATGGATTACCTATTATTACTTGTTTCGTATTGGCAAACACCTTCGGCATCTCATCAGGATCCAATCAATTTGACAATCGGTCAATAGCTTCGTTAACCCTTACCATGCGGGACATGAGTCACTATTGTCCTTTGCAAAAAGTGAAGACGCAGATGAGAGGGGTCCTAAAGGAGCCCTCTCATCAGCGTCTGCACTGTTTGTCATGTTACAGTTTTCTTTAGAAAAATCCCTAGATATTTACCGTGAACCTGACCTGTTTGAATTTTGGAACAGTCCATTTGAAAAGTCCGCGATGTAAGGGTTAAAATCTTGTTCGAATAGATAACAGTCCAAGTTGCACCAGATCTAAGTATGAGCATTGTAGAGCCTTCAAAAGGGTAAACCCCCTCTAAATCGGAAATCTAGTAGAGAAGAATTTAGATACTTTTAGGCAGATGGCAGCATAATGCAGGGCAAAAGTCATGCAAAAAGCTCCTAAGGGAGCTTTCGTCTTGACTTTATCCCTTCATTAAGCTGCCACCTGTCTCCAAGACCGGTACATGTATTTATACAAATATTAGCATCCGGTTTTGAAGGGCTCTACTGAAAACTCCAACTATGTCTCTTCTGACAATCAAAGTTTCAGCCAAGTGTCTATCATTTAACGAATGTGTATGTATTATATTGGTATAATAACAATGATTAGTATGATATAGACATATTATAACAAGGAAAGTGCTGGCAGGAATGTCTGTCTGTGATGCATACAGGAGTTCTCCTCTGTAGAGGATACTCTTAAAACACTTAATTGTACAGCACAGTCCCGCTAATACGACCAAATAATATTTTAAAGTAGGAGGATGCAAAGGCAGGTGCGTGCTTAATGCAGGGCAAAATTAATGCAATATGCTATAGTAGGGACTTTCTGCATAGCCTTTGTCCTGCACAATGCTACCACATGCTTTTAAAAAACCTAGAATTACATGTATACTTCTTCTGATTGGTTGTATTAGCGAGACTATACACAAGAATATTTCCTTTTTTGTAAATTGGGCTATATTTACAAGAGTGCACTTCATAATGGCATAAAATTAGATGCATGCTTGGTGGTACGTAGTAAAAACTGTAGTTACTGTAAAACCGTGGTTCCTTTATTTCCATACTAGATTCGTATTGATGAAATATTTACAAACAGTTTTCCAAACATTTGAATTCTGGATGAGATTCCAAGTCTCTCGGTATATCCCCAGGGTCCTGTTTGGCACGCTTACATCATTTGTAGAAATGTATGCTGAATGCTGAAACAGGTGATATGTCTACGAGTATATTCAGTTTGAGTTCAGGGGATAATCTGTGCCACTGTAGTTCAGACACGGCCGGTTGACAAGCTATTTTATTCTTTGACGCTCGATTGGCGAATTCGTGGCATACTTCACTATAACATTTGCGACGAAGACCAGTCCTGTCCGGATCCCAATTTTCTATGCTGCTTGATGTGTCGTTTGTGATCTCTTTTCATATAAACACCTTTTTATGCATTTGCAAGCAGAGTAGACCCTGGTCAAACAGCTGCTTTCGGAGCTGTCTGATCTGGGTCTACTCATTTTTGCTCTTGATTTAATAAAGACCTGATTTTACAATTTTGTCAAAGCAAACTATTTGCTTGAAACGTTTACATTATGTAAATCCAGCTAATAAATGTTCGTGATGTCAGTATTTCTTACATAAATATTGAACAGGCTATGAGTTAAGGAATATGAACACAATACGTGTTGAGAACCAAATCAATTCTTTGTCCGATGGTACGAGTAAGTTTACTCAGCGTGGTACAAATGATGCAGTGTATCACTAACAATAAGACAGACATTTCGGAACTTTGTACTCATTACGAAATTTGAGGAAGCTAATTTATGCGTAACTGATTTTCTGGTTGCAAAATATTTTTTTTTATTTAAAGAGAATGTGTCGTATTGTACAGTATGCCCTCGATAACTCGAACTCTTAAACAAGTAGTACGACTATATCACGGAAATGACCGATCACTAATATGCATACAGTAAAACCTCTCTAAACCGGACGTCCAATTTAGTATAAATATCAGTCTCGGGGACAGATTGCAGCTTAATGCAGGGTGAAAGTCATGCAGAAAGATTGAGCCTTCTGCGTGGCGTTCACCCTGTATTAGACTGCCACCTACCTAAAATGTCTCAATTAACTTTACTAAATAAAATTGAGATAAGGAGAACTAACCGTACTTATCAACCAAGAAATGATATGATTTCGTTTCATCTGTGAATTGTCACATACAGTTGAGTCTCGTTATTAAAGCGACCACAGATTTCATTAACATATGAGACTGTAAAAGCAGGTGATTGCTTAACCCATTTCCTCATATTGACGACTTTTGACGACTCTGTAAAAGTCACTTTGTGAAACCATTGTGATAAATAGAACATTTGCTCCTATAGGAGCAAATGCTCTATTTATCACAATGGTTTCAAACTACAAATTTTAAACTTTTACTTTTCTCTAGTTCATGTTCCTTTTCGGTAGATTTATTCAAAGAGGCTGGATCTAAAATTAGCCTACGAAGTAATGGGTTAAGCCAGCCTTTGACGTACTGAAAAACTTTTTTCTGGACGATTTAAGAAATGTTCTCCTCAAATGAAAACGAGTGTCAGATTCTTTTTGTCTCAAAACTGATTCGCTGAACTTCGATATTTAGACGAAGAGGCAAAGGAATGGTCGGAAATTTGCTTCATCTTTGCGATTCTGGCTAGATTCTTTATCCTATATTTAGTAACAGAAAGTGGTCCATGCCAACGCGGAATTAATACTGTGCAATAGTGGTAGTATTAGTAAGACTATTTATAACAATAGAGCAGTACAGTAAAACGTCTCTACAACGGCCACTAAATTGTGCTAATTAGTTGGTATTTATGGCAGATGGCGGCTTAAAGCAAGGTGATATCAAACAGAACGCTCCCATAAGAGCGTTCTGTTTTACTTTCACCTTGCTTTAAGCATCCACCTGCCTTTAACACAAAATATTTGATGATATTTAGTGGCCGTAATAGAGAAGTTTTACTGTATTAATGCGGCTACTCGGCAGTCGTGCCCATTGTCCCATTATATGATCATAGACAAACACTGAAGACCCAGATCAGATAGTTGCAAGGGATTCCTCTGGTTGGGATCTTCACTGTTTGTGTTATACATGTAGTAATGTAGTTGTTGTAGAAACAACACTCAAGATGAACGTTAGATTTATTCAATACACAATCAGGATAGAATGAGTTGAAAACAGACTGTTCCTTCATTCACGTTGGCAGTAACGCGATAAGCTCAGGTTGAAGCCTTTTACCCTGGTACACTTGACCCAAGTCTTTTACCCTGGTACACTTGACCCAAGTCTTTTACCCTGGTACACTTGACCCAAGTCTTTTACCCTGGTACACTTGACCCAAGTCTTTTACACAACTAACTACGACTTCGCCTGCAAGATTGCATTTATTGAAGTGATTCTGAAATACTTCATGTCTGTCTCACATCTCTAAACCCTAGAACGTTGTACAAAGCACGTAATTGATAATATATTGGAATCTATGTGGAGTGTCTGGGGTATATACTGTAGAACCTGTCTTAACCCATTCCCTCATATTGATGACTTTTGACGACTCTGTAAAAGTCACATATTGAAACCATCCTATAGGAGCAAATGCTCTATTTATCACAATTCAAGCTACAAAATTCTAAATGTTTCCTTTTCTCTTGTTAATGCTCCTTTTCGGTAGTTTTATTCAAAGAGGTTGTATCTTAAATAGCGTGTGAGGTAATGGATTAAGCGGTCATTCATTCAGTGACCATAGGAGTCTTAAAAAGAAGGATGTTGCTTCTATAGGAGTTTTCTGCATTACTTGTACCTGCATTAAGCTACCACCCGCCTTACAGACCCATAATTGGACCTCGTATTGATAGTCGCTTAAAGCAGGTTCTACTGTACATCTGAATCCCAAGAAATATTACTATTACATGTTGAGGTTAAATGCTAGGAATCTGATATCTTGAATTTTGGATTTATACTGTTTGCACAGGTAATCACAGATGCAACATTAGCAGCGAAAGAGTAACGATGCATGTGTTCATTTAGAAAGGTTTGATGCTAAGGACTAAACATATAGAGATTGGAGATATAATCGAGTCGTTTTGTAGAATTACGCCATCTTTTGAACTGCATATCGTCAGGTTATCGCTGTGATAGGGTGACACTGGGGTGAACGAGCGTTTGTCAATGACCTTGAAAAGACGTACAATTTTGAGAAAAACATTGCTGGATTTATAATACATTATACTTATGTGGTTGTTGAATATTTTGGCTTTCAATAGCCGAAAGAATTACAAAATTATCATATAAATTGTAGGAGTAACAGACGTGTTTGTTCTTAGGCACACTGATGTCGGCTCTGTCAGTAGGAACCCTTGGTTATTATATAGTACATATAGACTACCATAAAGCGGCACAGACTCCTATGATTGCCACGACCACATTTACTAACAGCGTCAATCCACCTGAATGGTGAAATAATTAGGCGACTCATCAGGATCCAAGCTGTTTGACACTTTGTCAATAGTTTAATAGCTTGGTCTAATCGGAAGTATTAAAAATGTAGCATATCCTAAACCGAGCAAACATTAGTTTTTCACAATGGAGAAAGGGTCAACAGATTATAGTTTTGTTATATTCGGATATTAATTCCTCCCTTCTTTTGACCTTTTACTCAATTGATTGGTAATGCATTTGCAATGTTTCTCACTTATTTCCCAGAGGACAAGTTGAATGTAGGATGTGCAGTAGAACCTGTCTTATGTGGCCATCACAACGAGATCTAATTATGGGTCTGTAAGGCATATGGCAACTTAATGCAGGTCAAAAGTAAAGCAGAAAACTTTACTTTTGACCTGCATTAAGCAACCACTCAACTCCTGTGATCAATAAATGAATGACCACTTAGGACAAGATATTCTGTATTATGTTGGTATATGCCCATAAATGTCATTTATTACAATTTCTGTCATAAGTGACTGTAAAATAAGTAGATGTTGTAGTCTGTATTTTCTGCTGTCTATTTCATTCTCCGATTTGTTTCATTTACTGCTCCCTTTATGCCCATTGAAGAGTTTTATCATCATTTATCGCGCTCTGTCTCTCGATACCTATTATCATTCGCGCTCGGTCTGACAGAACGTGAATTTCATTGTAAAATGGCGATTAGTTTGTCTAAGTCAATAGTTCTATGTTTGACGGTGAATTGCAATTAAACTGAGACGGTGAACTCATAAAACATGAATAAATATAAATAAACGATTTATACGTAGGCAAACCAGAGAAAAAACCATGTACATGTATGACCCACTACATTGGTTATGTTAACCCTTCTCTTGCTGAATTTTGAAATACATTTCTCCTTCTTTACCCATACCCTGTTGTATATTTACATATATCTTCACTGTGTACAAGCATTTCGCTGTGCAATGACTGCTGCGGAGTGCACTGGTTGCACAATCAATTTGTAAATAGTGCAGACCCTGATGAGACAGCTCCTGCAGGAGCTGTCTCATCTGGGTCTTCACTATTTACAGGTCGGTATACTGACGTGAATAGCGAGCGAAGGGTTAAATTCTGTCTTGAACAGTGCTGCCGTTCTACTGTAGGGTTTTATATAATGTATTTTGGATTTGATACGGAATGCAAATCTATGAAATTACCAACGTTCCCCATTAAATCAAATTGACGTTGGATTCATCTAATAAACAATAAACAAACAATTGTCAAATCACTGACGTGTCCTGTGACTGGTACATGTATCACTGCGGACAAAGGGCAGTTGTACATGTATACCATAAAACCCCTCTAAAGCGACCATTCGGTGAATACACATCACTGACATTTGCAGTTTGGATCAATATGAAACCAGCGAAGAATGGTTAAACCATTACCTCATAGACTATTTTTAGATACAACCTCTTTGAATAAATCTTCCGAAAAGGAGCATTAACTAGAGAAAAGGACATATTTTTAGATTTTTGTAGTTTGAAACCATTGTGATAAATAGAGCATTTGCTCCTGTATGAGCAAATGCTCTATTTATCACAATGTGACTTTTACAGAGTCGTCAAAAGTCGTCAGTATGAGGGAATGGGTTAACCTTAAACTCCATGAATATTCATGAATATTAATTACATTAATTGTTATAGTAGCACACGAAAACAGGAAATTTTGACCACGACAGAAAATTTATATTTTCATATACATGTAGATATATATTACAGCATAAGCAAACGGAGCAGATCCTGAAAAGACGGCTCCTATATGAGCCGTCTGATCTAAGTCTACTTTGTTTGCAAAGGCGTATAAAGGCGTATTTATGGAGTAAAGAGTTAGGTAACTGTTATCCGCCGTATCTCATTACAACGGTTAGTTTCACTTGTCACTTGTGTTTATCAATAGAATTCAACTGTATATTAAATGTCTAAAGGACGTGTTTCAAGCGGTTCCCAATAGTATATCTAGTTTATGAATTGTGGGCTAGAGCTCTTCAAACGCCGTTCTGAATAAACAATAATTTCATTTAGAAATTCCTAGATCCAGAGATGCCTAGCAGGCACAAACGACACTTCATATCGTACATAAACGTACATCACTCAATTTGGAAGATTTATGAAGAATAATAGATGTATTGACTACATAAGATGTGTGTCTGATTTAAAATGTCAATGACCAATGACTATTTCTTTGAGAACCAGTCTACGACACATTGCACAGCAGGTAAGCGAGACTTCAGTTTGCTGTTCATCACTCCAACATTGCTTAAACCCTTCTCTTGCTGAATTTTAAAATACATTTCTCCTTCCTTACCCATGCCCTGTTATATAATTACATATATCTTCACTGTGTATAAGTGCATCGCTGTGCAATCATTGCTGTGGAGTGCACTGGTTGCACAGTCAATTTGTAAATAGTGCAGACCCTGATGAGACAGCTCCTGCAGGAGCTGTCTCATCTGGGTCTTCACTATTTACAGGTCGGTATATTGACGTGAACAGCAAGCGAAGGGTTAATGTATGTTGTCCATTTATTTTCAAATAAAAGGATCTGCTCAATTCTTAACTAGACATCGAGTGAACAACGTTTCTCATCCGGATCCAAATTATTTGCAAAGGGGTTTAACAATCTAAACTTGTTAACCCTTTTCCTGTTCTATATATATTCAATATTTCAATACCTATTAGTATTCATGGACAACATAGTTATAATGAAATATGGAAGGTGGAACATTGTAGCCATTTTTGAAAGTAAAACGATTCAAATAGGAGCAGACACGTATTTCACAGCTGCCAACGGTTAGTCTATTTCACGTTTTCACTGTTAGGCGACTGGATTGAAGGAGGGGAATGATCCTCGAAAACACAATAAAATTGTCGCAAGGACTCTTAAGTGTCGACCTGGTAAACAGTTACAAGTAAAACATAAAACTGCTTCAGGTCCAGATGAGACCACTCGAAGTCTCATAAGAATCCAGTTTGACATTATGACACTCTGTGTCAGAAACGAGAGAAATGTACTTTAAGAAATGAAACAGACAGTAGGGTTTGCGCCGGTAATTCGGTTTGTCTTCTTAGGATTAATAGGTTCAACTGCAGTTCTGACATAGATGAATGATAAGATAAATTCTATACAGTAAAACCCCTGCAAACCGGACGATAAATCAGTGCCAGTCTTTCAGACAGGTGGGTGCTTAATGTTGATTGAAAATCATGCAGAAAACTCCCAAAGAAGCTTTCTGATTGACTTTCAATCAGTATTAAATCTTTCCTCCTTAAAAACGCATTTCTACGCCTCTGTTAAAGTCACTCAATGAAACCATTGTAATAATGGTTTCAAAACTACACAATTCTAAACATTTCCTTTTCTCTTGTAAATGCTCCTTTTGGGTAGATTTATTCAAAGAGGTTGGGTCTAAAAATAAACTAAGGGAATTGGTTAAGCAGTCATCCGCCTAGAAAGACTTAACCCATTCCCGCATATTGACGACTTTTGACGACTGTAAAAGTCACTTTGTGAAACCATTGTTTTAATTAGAGCATTTCCTCCTATAGGAGCAAATGCTCTGTTTATCACAATGGTTTCGAATTACAAAATTCTAAAGTTTTCCTTTTCTCTAGTTAGCGCCCCTTTTCGGTAGATTTATTCAAATATGTTGTATCTAAGAAATAGCCTATGAGGTAAAGGGTTAAAGTGTCCTGTATTAACATTTTGTTTTAGAGGGTTTTATTGTACATGTTTTTGATATCGTGGTCACCTTTGCACCAAGTGTTGGTTACGAACAGACATCGCGAACCTCTGTGTATCACTCGGACCCAGTTTACTTGCAACATCGTCTAACACTGTCTGCGTCTCATCCAAATACACCGTGCAAGTCTGCATCTAATGGGTACCCAAATTCCTTGAGACAGTGTGTAACTCTGTATCTCATCTGGAGCCAAATTCCTCGAGACAATGTGTACCTCTATATCTAATCCATACCCAAATCCACATTGTGTCGCATTATCGCGTCTCTATACTGCACCATGCCGTTATTACATGTACCACGGTCATTTTGAAGGATTGATAACGTGGAATGGGTTTCACGGGTCCGTGACACTAAATGGGTTATATTAGCGCCGATTAAAGATGAAACAATGAAGATGAATGAACAATGAGATGATGATCCCGATGATTGTTGGACGAGCATGACTTTGGAAAATGTCAGGCGCTCAGAAGCATTATCTACGTACGGTCATTGTCATATCTACGGTATGATCATGAACCTTTAGATTTACCCAGAGTCACCCAAAACATGAACTGGTGTGACTTTCTATAAGTATAAATGTAACATTGGTTTATGATATACAGAGAACCAGATAAGATGCGTAATTCAGAATATTTTCTTTATTCCTCAACCAGATCCAATGTTGTGACCACTCTTTAGAAACGTCTCTTGGAAACTATAGTAGAACCCCTCTAATGCGTCCACTTAATGAAAAAACATGGGTGTATTTATAAGCAGGTGGTTGCTTAATGCAGGACAAAAGTAATGCCGAAAGCTCCTAGCGGAGCTTTCAGCATTACTTTTGTCCTGCATTAAGCTAACACCTGCATCTAGCACCCAGAAATTTACCTATTTTAGGTGTTCGCATTAGCGGCGTTTTACTGTATTCTAAAGAGTGGTCACCGCAAAGGGTTTGGTGGAGAAAGGACACGTTTAGTATCTGGGTGCGCGCGTTTAACTGTTTTCCTGATATATATGATGGGGGTGTCAGATATATCATAAGATACACATGCAACCTAATTATATGCATTACTTCATGTTGGAAATGAATTTACATGACAATACTTGTCCTATGTTCCTTGTATCTGATTCATTTAGACACATAAGAAATATGATATTAGATTACCGTTAAACTCTTTGCATACTTTTTTGCAGACTATACCATTTTGATTAGTATTTAACCATTTACTCCATAAATAGTCATGGAAGAAATTATGAGACATTCATATTAATTAGATTAATTGTTATTATGGCACATGGACACAGGACATTTTGTATAGAAAGTATAGAATCAAATCTATATCATATTATAAGCACACAGAGCAGACCCTGATCAGACGGCTCCTATAGGAGTCGTCTTATCTGGGTCTACTCTATTTGCAAAGGCATAGAGAGGCGCATTTATGAAGTAAATGTTTAACTAAATCATGGAATTATCTTATATCATTTTATAAATGAAGTGAGTATATTGCTGTGACAAATGTTATAGGACCAGGTCTAAGATGTTCTGTAATCAGAATGAACAGACCCTGATCACGGGGCTCCTACAGAAGTCGTCTGATCTGGGTATGCTCTTTATGCAAACTTGAATTGTGTATATATGGTGTAAAGGATACTCTTATTTAGATGTTACATTCATTTGTCAAATGCTGCATACGGTACGCTAATTAATGCTTATTGATATAAATTTAAATGAAGTATATGTACAGTACAACCTGTCTAAAGTCACCATTAATTTGTTGAATATAAGAATCTTAAAAGCATGTAGTAGCTTAACCCATTCCCTCATAGGCTATTTTTGGATACAGCCTCTTTGAATAAATCTACCGAAAAGGAGCATCAACTAGAAAAGGAAGATTTTTAGAACTTTGTAGTTTTAAACCATTGTGATAAATAGAGCATTTGCTCCGATAGGACCAAATGCTCTATTTATCAGAATGGTTTCACAAAATGACTCTTACAGAGTCGTCAAAAGTCGTCAATATGAGGGAATGGGTTAATACAGGGAAAAGTAATGCAGAAAGCTCCTACAGGGGCTTTCTGCATATGGTTGACCTGTGTTAAGCTACCACATGCCTTATTGGTTCATAAGTAGACCTCTTATTTAGGATCGCTTAAGACAGGTTCTATTGTATTGTTATACAAAAGTGAGAGTGAATAAATTCAAAATCCCATTCAAAATGCAGTGGTACGCCTTTGTAATGACAAGCAATCAACAAAGCGGTGGGCACTCCTTTCCCTGTTGAAATTTCATGTAACAAAAATACGCATCATGAGTACTTATTAGGTGAATTTCTATGATTTTGTACAACGGATTTGAGTAATAGTGGAACCTGTAAAACGGCTATATTATAATTTCATAAACAAACAGGTCAGACCTTGATCAGACAGCTGCTATACTGGTGCCGTCTGATCTGGGTCTACTCTGTTTGCAAATGCGTGAAAAGGCTTTTACATATAGCAAAGTGTTAAACTACAAAAGGGTTTATTTTCATGAAACATAAAAGGAATGCAAAGTCATGATTAATGTATTGTATCAATAAACAGATAAAAGTCATTGCCGTTTAAATGTGATTTATTACATGTTCCAGTCTATCCAAATTCTCTTGTTGAAAATTCCTTTCAATAAATGTTGTCTTTTGTCCGTTTTCGAAGACAATTTTATGGGTGTTATCTTATATTGCACACAATATTGAATTATGGATTGTCGGTGTAAAACGATGGAAGAAGATTAATCATGTTAACAGTCTGTGCTATGTTATGAATATTCCAAGATTCAATGATAAGGAAAATGTTGCGTAAAAATTACAATAGAGCGTCTGTAAAGCGGCCATTTTGTTTTGTCTTTAAACATAGGCGACCGCTTAATGCGGACCGAAAGAGTGGTAAAGAGTTCAATTTGATTTTTTCTTATAATTATACGGTCAGGTTTATACAGTAAAGTCTCACTAATACGACAATTAAAAGGATGTATGCTGTATGTAAAAGGATGTATGCTAGTAGATAATATTGAACAGGGAAAGGACTAAGAGCAGTATGATGAGTTGTACCTAATTTGTACATGTATACAGGAGGAGAAGTGACCTATCTAAATCACTTATTTCTAGACCAATCCCTTTCTTGTCCGTATTCATTAGAAAACCGTCTGAGAGAAACAAACGACCATCTTGCCTAAATGCCCTTCACCTTTATAATAGACCCTAATTTCAACGGCCACTTCATATCTATTCCATATTTCTTACTCATTGAATGCTTTACGAAAAACAACTTCATATCTGCATCGCAATGTTTATTCTTAGAAAACGTTTGGAATGCCGTTGCACGGAATTGATTATTTGTGACATTAAACAGCACGCCTGGCCTTCATATATCCCATTCTAATGCAATATTACAATTTTATTGCAAAGGTCAGTCATCTGATACTCTAACCTCTGATAAACTAAATGGTGATTATGGCTGGGTTCGTCTCCAAAATAACCGTATATTTTGCGGATTTATTAGGTTCAATCGACTATTCGAAGTACAGTTAAGCCCATCTAAAGCGATCGCTCTATGAGGAGACGTTAATGTTTTTAAAAGCAGATGGTTGCTTAATGCAGGATAAAAGTATTGAAGAAAGCTCCAGCAGGAGCTTTCTGTATTACTTTCGTCCTGCATTAAGCTACCACATCTACCTGCCTCAAAACCCCAGAATTATATCTCATTTTTGGTGGTCGCATTAGAGGGGTTTTACTGTATAACGAAGCTATTTGACTCAACCGGGCGTCGACATAGCTCCTTAGGTTAACATATGTATGAATGTTTTCACAGAAACTTTGAAAACGTTTTGCTTTGAATGTTTATACTCTTATTTAGGGCCATCAGATAGCCCTGTATGTTCAGTAACTCTGGATTGAACGTTGACATAATTATGTCCCTTTAACGTCTGAGTTTTGAGGTTAAAGCCTTATCTCAGAGACTATTGGAGGTATTGCTTTGAAACTTAACACACTTATTTATAGTACAGTAAAACCTCTCTATAACGGCTGCTAAACTGTGTTAATTAGTTGGTATTTAGGACAGGTGGCTTCTAGTGAGACAGTATTTCCGTGTGTGCACTTGGATTTTGCGGTTAAAATTTGTCATGAATAGACACTAACTACAAAAGTATTAATCACAATAAAACATCGCCAACTTAATTTGGAGAAACAGGCTACCCTGTATTACAAATTCCATATGATAAGCGTTCAGTAAAGATTTAAAAGAGGTCCTTTTTAGAAACAGGAAATATTTATATGAAAAATAAAATTCGTGTTCAGTGTCATTCGTTGACCTTGTATATTCAAACTTATGGATTGCATTGTGACTGTAGCATGCCCCCCTCCCCCCTTTTCGGCCGATGCATCTAGCAAATGTATCAGCGTTTTTAAGTTTGTCCATCAGTAGCAGTTCAATATCGGACCGTCATTTTCTACTACTTACAATACTTCACAAGGTCAATGACGCTCTCGTCAGATATCTCATGTTAATTATGTTCTCACTTGGCGTTTTACGTAACTGTCCAGTAAGATAATAATATGTGCACACACTTATTTCCCAGAGGAAAACGGTATTTCCGACGTGTTATTTTGTAGCTGATCATGCTTGTCATTCGTAGTGGTAAACATGAGTATAACAGAACAAGTATTAACCAATTCCCTCATATTGACGACTTTTGACGACTCCGTAAAACTCACTTTGTGAAACCATTGTGATAAATAGAGCATTTGCTCCTATAGGAGCAAATGCTCTATTTATAACAATGGTTTCAAACAACAAAATTCCAAAATGTTCATTTTCTCTTGTTAATGCTCCTTTTCGGTAGATTTATTCAAAGAGATTGTATCTAAAAATAGCCTATGAGGTAATGGGTTAAGTGACCACTCGATGATTGATCTTGTAAGCAGGAGGAAAGTAATATAGACAACTCTATAGGATATGTCTGGATTATCAAGCTACCGCTTGCCTTAAAGACCAAACATAAAACATTTTTATGGTCGCTTAAGACAGGTTTTGCTGTAGTTGGTAATATATATATGTATATTTCCTGCTGTCTGTTTCATTCTCCTTTTTGTTTGATTTTCAATTACTTTCGGCCTATTGAAAATACTTATTCTTTCTCTCCCTCCCTCCTCCTTATCTCTCCTCTATATTCCTCTATCCTATCCCCTCCCCTCTCTCTCTCTCCTCTTTGTATGACTCTCACTCTCTGTCTGTCTCTCTTTGTGTGTCTGTCTGTCTCTCTCTCTCTCTCTCTCTCTCTCTCTGTCTGCCTCCCTCTCTGTCTCTCTGTATCGCTATCTGTGTCTCTGGCTCTGTCTATCTCTTTCTGTCTCTCTCTTTCTTTGTCTGTCTCTCTCTCTTCTCTCTCCCTCCCCCTCTCTCTATCTCTCTCTCTCTCTCCTAAAATATGGTGTAGCATTCTTAATCAGTTTGTACGTTTGTTAAAACCAGGTTTGGCATAATTATACAATGTAAATAAGCCGGGGTGGTATTCATCAGTTGTAAAGCCTGATATATCCTATTTACCGTCCTAAGCCATATATTTTCCTAAATTTCATAGAAAGGGAGAAATTTGTTTTTTTTAAAGATGACTGTGACGAACATACCAAAGTCACACACAGTACAAATAACTGATGGCAATAACATATGCTATCAGATTTATACCAGCTTATATTATGTGCATTGATGTGCCTTTGGTTTAGTTCACTGACCCTGGTAACATCTTTTACTGACACATCATTTTTCGCCATTTTCATTCTCCCTAGCCCTTAACATTCAGAAATGGATTGCAGCATTCTCAACACGAAGTCTATCTCTTAGATTGGTCGGAAACAGACCAAGGATTAAAATATTCCTTTACCATGCTCGCACAGAACCACACGTTCCTTGAAATTGGACTGATGAAGTTCAAAAGATCTAGTAGCATATTAGTTTATCTCACGGACTACATGTTGGACCTTCGTCACATTCGTTGTAGATGCCACTACATATTGGTTAGATGATTTCTTACCAACAAGTACAGAGCTACAGGTAAAGGTGCATACCAAAATACTAAAATCATCATTTTCCCACCAAAGCCTATACTGTAACCTATCTTTAGAATTGTCTCAAAAGAGTGATCACGGTATAAGGTTTGGTGGAGAAATAAAGGAGTTATTCTTGAAATTGTTTAAATGTACACCTCTTATCTGGACCTCTGCTAGTACCGTTCTAATAACGTACAACCACCTTGTTGTTACAAATGTACAATGACTATCGTCGGATTCGTTTAACCCTTTCCTCCATAAATACGCCTTTCTATGCCTCTGTAATAACCACTTCTTGAAACCATTGTGGTAAATAGAGCATTTGCTCCTATAGGAGCAAATGCTCTATTTATCACAATGGTTTCAAACTACAAAATTCTAAAATTTTACCTTTCTTTAATTAATGCTCCTTTTGGGTGGATTCATTCAAAGAGGTTGAATCTAAAAATAGCCTATGGAGGAAAGGGTTAAACTAATGTAGACAGTAGATTTATTAGCATAGGAGTCTGTAAAGCATGTGGCTGCTTAATGCAGATCAAGATTGATACAGAAAGCTCCTATATGAGCTTTGTGTACCAATTATGTCCTGCATTAAGCTACCACCTATTTAAACAATCTATAAAAATACTTTCTTCCGAATGGCCGTATAAGCCAGATGTTACTGTATTACTCTGTTGTAGATAGGTGTGATGAGCTTGTTGTGTCTGGGCTATGCTATTCTTTTCCGTGTCCCCGACTACTTACATTAACAGTTACAGTAAACCCCCTCTAAACTGGAATTATAGTAGAGAATAATTTAGATACTTTTAGGAAGGTGGCTGCTTAATGCAGGGTGAAAGTCATGCAGAAAGCTCCCGAAGGAGTTTCTGCATGATTTGCATTCTGCATTAAGTTGCCATCTGTTTCCAAGACCGATATGTATTGACCGAAAAACTCCTATATGAGCTTTTGCATTACTTTTGACCTGCATTAAGGCACCACCTGTTTTACATGTCCAAGATTAGACATGTTTTGACGCTTAAGACAGATTCTACAGTTATTTAGACAATGGTTTAATCGACATCTCACGTGAATGCGATCTAATTGACACTTTGACATTGTTGGTCTGAAATCATATAGACGGATTTGTATTGACGATTTAAACAAAAATATGCCATTCTTTTCAGCTTGAATTTACAGTGAAAACTCGATACTGTGAAATTTTATTAATGAAAATGACCCTTTAGGCAGATGGCTGCTTAATGCAGGATGAATGACATGCAGAAAACTCATATATTGCCTTTCTGCATAATTTTTACCGTGCATTAAACTTCCACCTGTATTAAATACCGATAATAATACTTGTTTTAATGTTCAAACTATCGGGGGTTACTGTACCGAGTGTTCAGTGTGTTAATCTCTCTTAATACAGCGTAGACACGAATGAGTGACAGGTCATTTATTTTAAAACATGACAGTACAACCTGTCTTAATCGTCAATAAAAACTATTAATGGTCTGTAAGGCAAGTTGTAGCTTGATACAGGTCAAAAGTAATGCAGAAAGCTCCTATACGAATTTTCTGCATTACCTTTGCTCGGCATTAAGCAATCACCTGCTTTTAAGACTCCTATATATGTTCAATAAATGATTGGTCGCCTAAGACAGGTTCTACTGTATACGTGAAATGGTGAAAACGTTTGCAAACAAATATCGATCAAGACCAGACGTAGCCGTCTCATTCAGACACAACTCTCTTGATACATCGAGTGTATGTGCTTTTGAAAAAAATGTCAAAATACACAGTTCAAGAAGTGAAGCAATCAACTACACCATGACAATTTACACAGAATGATGAATATTATATTCAATATAACGGCTATAAACCAATTGTATCTGCTAATACAGTCTGTAAAACTCTGTTGGCGCGAAAATAATTTCGTCTGAAAACAAGCAGAGGTCATGACAAGATTCGTAAATAAAACACATTCAAGAATATTCCTTTCTCCATCAAAAACTACTATGTTGTGCCTACTCTTTAGAGCTGTTTATTGGAGGGTTTTGATTCTAAAGAGTGGTCACAACATAGGGTTTGGTGAAGAAAGAACGATTTTAGTATTTGAGTACGCACCTTTATTTATTGCTCTATTTTAAGTTTAATTTCCTCACTAAAATGTAGACAATGCGGTCTATCAGACAACTTGGACCCTGATGTGACTCAAAGCTACCCAGTGTCTCTGTTACCAAAGGTGGTCACAAATACGCCAATTGCAGTAACCCCATCGAGTCGCTTTCCGAAGACTTGGACGGTGACTCAAGGCAACACAACTTGTAACCGTTGCATAATACAGTAATACCTCTCTATAACGGCCACTAAATTACATCCAATATTTTTGTTAAAGGCAGGTGGCTGTTTAAAGCAAGGTGAAAGTAAAACAGAACGCTCCTATTGGAGCGTTCTGTTTTACTTTTACCTTGCTTTAAGCAACCACCTGCCCTAAATACCGACTAATTAACACAATTTAGTGGCCGTTATAGAGAGGTTTTACTGTACTGTCATATTATTTTAAGAACATACATGTACTTGCAGACAACATTATTTAGTGTAATCAGATATATTTACACAGATATTAGTGATGCGTTCACAAATATTTAATAAATCGCAAGTGTTTTTATTAATTAGTTATATTGAAATCATTAACTTAGCAGAGTGAACCCATTCCCTGTTGAATATTTATGTAAGAAATAATGAAATCATGAATATTTAGTAGCTGATGTTGGTGTAGTAGCATTTGTACTCAGGTTTGTTTGATATTGGTAAACGCTGTAGAATCAGATATATTATGAGTTCTTAAGCAAAGAGAACATACTTATGGGAGCCGTCTGACCTTGGTCTACTCTGTTTTCAAATGTGTGAAAAGCGGTGATATGAGGGAAAGGATGAGTGATAGAAAAGTTCGTGCCCATTCTTTACATTGTACATGTATAACATTAGTTTGAAATGTTTAGCACAGTTTGAAATGTTTAGCAACTGTGCTTTGTTGAACCGCATATGTCACGGATCGAATATGTAACACGAGTGAAAAATTCGACAGAATATGTCACACGTGTAATATATTCGGTCGAAAATGACACACGCATCAAACGAATGTGGTACCTAAAAAGTGATATATTCGTCTGGCTTAAGATTTTATATGCATACCAAAACGAATATGTTACACCCAAAAAATGGACACAAAAAAAGAAAATGGCAACGAATTCATCACATTTGTTACTTGTTATCTGTTTTGAAAACAAACATGTATTTTTTCTAAACAATTACATTATATTGAAATCTTATTTATGTCACAAAGTGTTTTTGGCTGATCATTGTCTTCATCATCATCATCATCATCATCATCATCATCATCATCATCATCATCATCATCATCACCATCATCATCATCATAACCATCACCAGTCCCATCACTATTATATAATCATCTTCATCATCATCATCTTGAAAACTTGTATTTTACATTGTAATTCAAACCCAATTATGCAGTTTGTAATTGACATGGTCGGTGCACCCTTCAGAGAATTAATTCGGCTAATGGGTATTCATAGGCGAATGATCTATATAAGACCAGATATTCAACTTTGTTTTCTGCTTATGAAGGCAGGTAGAAACAGTGATGTCGCATTAGCCATTGAACAGATAATGAAAGACCAAAGATGGGCAAACGCTTGGCTTCTTTTGCGTATGAGTGGCATTAACTGGTATGGTGTTATCGACATTGCGTATTCGCAGCAGTGATATCAAAATGGCAATTGAATGTAGTCAAATGAAACTGTTCAAACTATGCTTAAAACAATTATAACAACGTTATTACATGTATATTGAAATAACCCGTATGACAATGTCGTTTAATTCCTTGAAATCACTGTTTATTTGCATATGAGTGCCATTAACTGGTATGTTATCGACATTACATCTTTGCGAAAGTGATATTAAAATTGCAAATAAATGTAGTCACATGAAACTGTACAAATATCCTTAAAATAATGACATGTAGTACATCGTTATTATATAGAAATTACATGTATGACAATGTTGTTTAATTCGTTGAAATCACTGTTCAGAGCTGTATCAGTTTCTTGTTTATTACAGTTATTAAACTTTAGTTTGTTCTCTAAATTAGATACCCCTTTCCACATAATCTGAAAGTCACTTTCAGTTATGCAGAAACAACAAGAACGCTAAATAAAATGGTGATTAGTTGAATGTGACGATGATGTTGTTGATATTGATGGTCGTAATAAGGACGATGATGGTGATGGTGGTGGTGATGGTAATGATGATGGTAAATGATGTTGCTGATGGTGAATGATGATAATAATGATGACAAAGATGATTATGAGGATGGTGGTGTTGATGATTGTGGTGATTGTGAATGGTGGTAATGGTTTTATATATCAGCGTATGCGACATATACGTTTACGTGTTCTACTGGCATTCTGGGGAGACGAATATGACACATTTGACAAGTGTGATTTTTACGGTCGAATATATCACACACGTGTAACATATTCGATCCGTGACATATACGGTTCAACAGTGCTTATTTCCCATAGAGTATTACAAAAATGTTTCATAAATACGTCAGTTTGTATATATTTCCCTCTAATCCCACGTATTGGTATGCTGTAAATCCCCTCTAAACCAACATTTTAATTAAGAAGGTTTTGGATATTTTCGGGCAGGTTTCTGCTTAAATTTGTACAGTGGTCATATTTCCGGTAGTTTTGCGTGATAAAATGACTTAAGAATTAGATTCTGTGTGACTTGAAACTAACTAAAGCACATGGTAAGGAAATAATTTTTTTTTGTATAGAAAAATGAGGTTTTTTATTACTTCGGAAACCATCGTCATACACCAGAATTTGTTGTAAAAATCAATTATACAATTATATGTACTGGACATACTCGATGATATGTAGATAAAGTATCACATTCTGTTTTTTGCATTTTTATTCTTTCGACTAACACACGTCGGCGGCCATTGTTGTGAAGACAGATTTAACATGTATTCAGATACAGTTAATATTCATCTGAAAATATAAAAACAGTTGGAAAATGGGCTGCAAACATTACATTTATAATGACAGAATACAATGTACATGTACATGTATTACTTTAATGCAGGGTGAACGGCATGCAGAAAGGTCCTTTGGGAGCTTTCTGCACGCAGTTCACCCTGCATAAAACTCACTGCCACCTGTCTTAAAGGCCGACATTGGTACTATTTTGAACATTTGGTTTAGAGAGGTTTTACTATACATGTAATATACAGGCATTAATAGAAAAGGAATCACTTACTATAAAGCAGATGCTGGGTTGCAATTTAACATATTCCCTCATAGTAACGCATTTTGGCGCTTCTGCCAAATTCACTTTCTGATACCATTGTGATAAATAGAGCATTTGCTCCATAGGAGCAAATGCTCTATTTATCTCAATGGTTTCAAAACTACACAATTCTAAACTTCTCCTTTTCCAAAGTAGATGCTCCTTTTCGGCAGATTTATTCAAAGAGGTTGGGTCTAAAATAGCCCAGGAGAGAATGAGTTAAATCTGATTGCTAACCCTGTAACCTCTCATAAATAGTTGTGTAAGAAATATATCACTTCAAGGATATCCATTGACTGGAATTTATAACGGTACTTTTGACCATGACATAAACTGTATAATCAGTTCTGTAAAGTTCCATACTCAAACAGCGTAGGTTCCAATCAGAAGCTCATACAGGATCTTCTGATCTTGGTCTACTTTGTTAGCAAATGCGTAAGCATGGTTATTCGAGTTTTGTTGAACACGTGTTGCAACGACTTACTTAAACGATACACATTTTAATACATCTGAGAACAGAATAGACATGAATCAGAAATCTCAGTAGTGGGACTTCTACAATAGCGCACCAGTAACGTCTTCAGTAAAATACGACCATCTACATGTATCACTATACTCAACATGTTGGAAATGCATGTTGGGAACCTCAGTAGAGGGACGTCTGTAATAGCGAATCAGTAACGACCATCTATCACTGATTGTTTAATGCAGACAAAATCAATGTATGTTTAATGCAGGGCAAAAGTAATGCAGAAAGCCCCTACAAGAGCTTTCTGTATCACTGATGACCTGCATTAAGCTACCTAGCTGCCCTTGAGACCCATAAATGTACCACTTTTTGATGGCCGCTTAAGACAGGTTCTATTGTAATTTACACCAACCGCAACGTGATATCCACTTAAAACTTTATTTTGAAATAATTCATGTCTGCTTCACATCTCTCATCATTAGATTGTTTGCGAAATTTAATGTTACACACTCAGAGATTTGTGTGATTTAGTTCTTTCCAGCGCAATATCACAAATTGAGGTCAGAGGTCACCTACTTGATATCCCAATCTTTGACAAAATATTTGATTAAGGCATAACAACATCATACAAAATTTGTCATATCTAGATATTGAAGTTTGTTTTTATGCTATTAATTAGGAAATTTGACAAACTTTTATTTCTCGGAGGAAACCTTATATTCAGATGGTGCTATTTCTTGTTAAGTTATACATAGCTATAAAATTACGGTTGAACTTCGATATCTCGAACTCGCATAACTCGGACTTCGAATTAACTCGGAGTAAAAGTTCGGCTCTTCCAAAATTTTACAATGCATTAATGTTCTAAAATGTATCACTACGCGTATCTAAAAACACATATGACAGCATAATGCTGGTCAAAAGTGATGCTGAAAGCTCCTACAGGAGCCTACAGGAGCTTTCAACATTACTTTAGACCCTTCGCTTGCTAATCGCGTCAATATATCTACCAGTAAATAGTGAAGACCCAGATGAGACAGCTCCTGCAGGAGCTGTCTCATCAGGGTCTGCACTATTTACAAGTTGATTGTGTAACCAGTGCACTCCACAGCAGTGATTGCACGGCGAAATACTTGTACACAGTGAAGATATGTGTAAATATACAACAGGGCATGGGTAAAGAAGGAGAAATGTATTTTTAAATTCAGCAAGCGAAGGGTTAAGCTGTGAACTTGAGAAATGTTCCAGATAAGAAATCGGATGACTCGAAACCTTTGTTATCTCGAAGTATTGTGTGTGGTCCCTTGAAATTCGAGATATCGCAGTTCAACTGTAGTATAATCAACATTTTCTGCTGTCTATTTTAATCTCTGATTTGTTTGATTTACTCATTCGTTTGACCTATTGAACAGTTCTATCATCATTTATCGCTCTCTGTCACTCTATATCCATTATCATTCGCACTCTGGTTAACAGAACGTTGTTTTTTACAGTAGATGGTGTCGATTAGTTTGTCTAAGCCAATGGCGCTATGACTGATGGTGCATCGCAATTAAGCTGGGATGAGACTCCCATAAAGCATGCTGAGAATAAATAGACGACTGGTGCTTATAAACTCGATATAAAATTGAGTATGTTCTTAACCATTTACTTCATGATTTAAGAAATTATGACACGAATATTAATTCGATTAATTGTTATACTGGTAAATAAAATATGAATTGTTGGCCATCGCAGACGCTGTAGAATCATATCTATATTATACGATCAGCAAACGGAGCAGACCCTGATCAGCCGGCTCCTTTTCTATGTCTACTCTGTTTGCAAAGGCATAGAAAAGAAGCATTTATGGAGAAAGATTTAAGTTATAATCAGCAGTGAACGTGTAAAACGTTACATAAAATGGTTTTGGATAACACTCAAGGCTATAAAACAAAAAGAACGGTACCAAGGGTACCAAGGATATCGAATATGATATCATATGATTTTGCTAAGAGAAAAATACACGGACATCGAATTAACCAATATTACCCTTCAATTATCTGAGTCTCAATCCTTACTATATTTTCATCTGAAGATGCTGATACTGCAGTTTTTCTCCTTTAAAGGTTCCATATAACATGCTCTGTGTTACGGCGCCGTAAATTCAAACTCATTTCAACTTCACAAACGTCCTAAAAGGGGAATCTGCACTCGGAGATATCAGCCGTGGCAAAGGAAATAACTTACCTCAAACAGGGTCTACAGTAAACCCCCTCTAATCCGGGATTGTAGTAGAGAAGGAAGGTGGCTGCTTAATGCAGGGTGAAAGTCTAGGAGCTTTCAGCATGACTTTCACCCTGCATTAAGCTGCCATCTGTCTTCAAGACCGACATTTATACAGAATTTAACGTATATTAATTGCCCGTGGCCTAACTGCTGTATCCTACTGCTGCACACAATAATACCAGTTACTGTCAACTAACAGACTGTTTGTTTCTAGGTCTACAATGTTTGAAAACGAGCGTTTAACCCTTCGCTCATATAAACGCATTTTAACGCCTTTGCAAACAGGGTAGAACCAGAATAGACAGTTCCTGTACGGGCTCCGTTTGCTTATGGTATAATATAGATACATGTATGATTATACAGTTTCTGCCATGGCTAAAATGTCGTGTGTCCATGTGCGCTTTATAACAGTTGTTCTGACTAATATGCATGATGTCATTGTTTCTTACATGGATATTCATGGAGTAAAGGATTCAAACGCAACCCCTGTTCAGGTTCTAAGTTGTCTGACACAACTGAGCAAAAAGGAATAAGCTCTGATCAGTGACATTGTAGAAACTCAAGTCACAATTACCTCTTGATAAGAGCTTCGTTTATGAATACGCGGATGTAAAATGAACATTGCCTTTATTATCCATCATTTGAGTAATTTACTTCTTTGATTTATAATCCCCACTTGGTTCATCGAATATATTTGTCATCATTTATCGGTCTCTGTCACCCGATACCCATTATCAATGGCACTCCGTCTGATAGAACGTGGAGTTTTATTGTAGACGATGTCGATTGGTTTGTCTCAGTCAATAACGTTATGACTAATGATGTAACGCAATTAACACTTGCCGCCTTGCAACACAGGAGTCTTCCAAAACACTGATCTTGTGCAATTTGGACACACTCTGGTTCAATTAAGCTCTTGAGAAACTACAGTAAAAACCTCTCTAAACCGGACGTTAAAATTAGTATCAGTGCTGGTCTGCAAGACAGGTGACTGCTTAATGCAGGGTGGAGGTCATGCAGAAAGCTCCATGCGGAACTTTCTGCATGACTTTCACTCTGCATTAAGCAGTCACCTGCCTAAAAAAGATCTAAATTCTGCTTTACTTAATATTCCGGTTTAGAGGGGTTTAACTGTATCTCAATGAGACGACGAGTTACTGAGCGTCTCGTATGGATGCAAACTTTTTTTGCGAGTTGGGTCGCTGATAGCAGAATAAGGATTAACCTTGGATTGAAAACTCATTAAAATGAGGCGTAGTAATGGACTATTGATGCGGAGGAAACTCGAGAGAATATTGAACAATTTTGTGTTAAATGAAAAACCTGAAAGTCTCAAAACATGATGGCATTACCGCTGTTAAGCGTCATCAATTCGTTTAGAGTAAATGCAAAAATAGAGAACTGTAGCATGATCAACAGTTTTGGCATTTACCAAAGAGAATCAATTAACCCTTCTTATGTTAATAGCGTGCATCATTATCTGCATTTGCAGATAGTGTATACCCATATGGGACAGCTCCAACAGGAGATGTCTCATATGGGTATGCACTATTCTCAATGATTATTCGGTGGCCGCATTTGACCCATCTCTAAAATGATTCACCAACTTAATATTCAATGTGGAAGGATTTACATTTGCATATGCAATATGAGAACGTTAAATTAACCCATTCCTTCCTGATGACACCCTTTGACGCCTTTATGTAAGTCATGTTTAGAAGCCACTGTGATAAATAGAGCAAACGCTCTATTTATCACAATAGTTTCTAAACTAAACAATTCCAAAAGTGTCATTGTCGCTAGTAAATGCTCCTTTTCGGTTGGTTTATTCAAAGAGGTTGGGTCTAAAATAGTCCAGGAGGGAATAAGTTAAGAACATATTTGTCTGTTTGTATTACATCGTCCTTCAATGGTTTGTAACTTGTATCATTTGCAGCTTTATGTCCCTGATGCATTTACCCTAAGTACATTAATAGCCCATCTATATAGGAATTCTAGTCGAGAAGAAATTAGATACTTTTTGGCCGCTTAATGCGGGGTGAAAGTCATGCAGACAGTTGACAGAGAAACTTTCTGTATGACTTTCACCCTGCATTCAGCAGCCACGCGCCTAAAAAACTAAATTGTTCTTTTAATTTAATACAAATCTGGCTTATTGGGCTCTGCTGTACAATATTTGCTTAGGTCTGTCGGAATGGTTTGGTACTTACGGTATCTGTTTGACGAAAAGACATAACGAGTCGACATAGGTCTATGATGATCAAATTAAACAAACTATTTCAATATATTTTGAAGAGCAACAGATAAATGTGTGTACTCGATTACTAAACTCGTCAATTCTCCACCAAACCGTTTGTTGTGACTACTCTTTATAATCGTCTCTTCGAGACGATCACATGGGGTTTGCAGAATAATAAAAAAAATATTCTTGAAAATGTTTTAAATCACGCATCTTATCTGGACCTCTGTATATATACCTTGTAGGTGGAACTTAATATGTAAATATTTTCCACTTAAAGTTTAGAATGTAAATATATATCTTGATATTAGGTGCAAGCAGAGCCGATTCATTGATCTGACTCTCTAAGAGGGATAAATCCATCGGCAAAACGCCAGTTCTCAATTTGATTGGTCTCCCTTGAATGACATTGCTTCGTTTTAATTCCTTTATCTCATGGATATTTCTTATAAGAAGTAATACCATCAAGAAAATGTATTGACTGATTTTATGATCATGGTATATGAACACATTTTATCAATGTGGCAGGAATTATAGAAGCTGATCTATATAATTCATTAGCAAACAAAGCAGAACCCGATCCGACGTCTCCTACAGGAACCGTCAGATCTTAATCTACTCTGTATTCAAAGTATTAATGGTGTCTCTATCAGGTAAAGGTTAACCCTTTCCTTCATATAAACATATCTTCTCGCATCTGCTAACAGAGTAGACCCAGATCAGATGGCTCCTATAGGAATTCTCTGACCAGGGTATGCTTTGTTTGCTAATGGAATTTGATAGAACTCTTTCTTTAGTTTCTAAAATAGCCACACTGTTCCACCGTCCATATTTCATTATAAATGCTTTGTCCATGGATATTCGTCAGGTATTGAAATTTGGTAAAAATATATAACAGAGAAAGGATAAAAAGGAAAAGTTTATCTTCATAATTGGCAATGACTACCAGGATCACAATATACTGTACAAGCATGGTTGACTTTGTAATAACATACAGTAAAATCTCAACAGATGCCGTTTTCTGCCAGGTGGATGCTTAATGCAGAACGACCCTTTGAACACAAGCAAATTTAGTTTTGTAAGAAACCAGATATGTTACAATATCATAAGCAAACAGAGCAGACCCTGGGCCGTCTGATATTTGTCTTTTCAGTTTGTAAATACGTGAAAATGTGTTTATATGAAGGAAAGGGTTAATGATTTTGTACATTATTGAGGTCATCTGCTTTCAAGGTCATGGACACCCATATATAGATTAGGTGGTCGCCTTAGAAAGGTTTAAACGTATAAACCTTTAGTGTTCATTCAACCGTGTGCTTACAGAAGGCCCTCATATTTGTTCAGGCATGCACTAACAAAAGGCCTTGGAATTTATTCAAGTGTGCACTTGAAGAAGGCTACGGTATTCATTCAAACATGTGCTTGCAGACGGCCATGATATGTATCTAAGCGTACGCTTGCAGAAGGTCATGCTATTTATTATCATATCTATTCAAGCATGTGCTTGTAGAAGATCATAATACCTATTCAAGCGTGCGCTTCTAGAATGCCTTGATATTCATTTTAGCGTGCGCTTGCAGGATGCCTTGGTATTTACTCTTGCATGCGCTTGCAGAAGTCAAGATATTTGTTCAAGTGGGAAAGGCTCTGATATTTGCGCTTGCCTAATGTCCAGATAATTATTCAAACGTGTTTGCAGAATGCCCCAATATCTAGTGAATCGTGCGCTTGCAGAAGGCCCTGATATTTATTCAAGCATGTACGTGCAGCAGACCCTGGTAATATTCTAGTGTGCGCTTGCTGTAGGTCCTTATATCTATTCTAGCGAGCACTTGCTGAAGGTCCGGATATTTATTCTTGCATGCGCTTGCTGATTGCCCTTTGGATCCAATGGAATACTAAAAACAATTATTGTGACCATATTTGGACACGTTCCTCTGTAGAATTGTTTATTTACTACAATTGTTAATAACTATTTCACAGCTGAAGTTACAAGAAAGCGACTTGCAGGGCTTGCTACAATGGTCAAATTTTTTATCACCTTGGTAAACATTTTGAATCCAGAGCAGACGCCAAATACCTCGGCATCTCGTCAAGATCCAAACTGGTTGACATATCACTAATGTTTTAGAGAAGGGCTTGAAGGAAAGTCCACACTCAAACCTACTGCAGTCATCATTGTTTGCAGACAAAAACTATATGGCACCAAAATAGTTTTATTATCATTACGGCATTACCTGCTATATAAGATGAAAAGTCAGAGACTTCGTCCTTGCTCGTTTGGTTACATGTTTGTCTTACGTGCAGTAGCATGTTGTTTCAAGATTTTATTTCTCACATACAGAGCAACAGGTACATGTGCGTACTCAAATACTAACATCGTCATTTCTCCACCAAACTGTGTTGTGACCTCTCTTTAGCATCGCATCGAATAGACATTTCTAAAGAGAGGTTACATCATAAGGTTTGGTGGAGAAATAAAGGAGTTATTCATGAAAATGTTTTAATTTGCGCATCTTATCTGGTCCTCTGTCACATATACATGTACATGTACATGACTGTATTGTTACGAAATCAGTTATCATTGGGTTTAAGACTCATTACAGTGAACATTTTAAACATTCTATCCGCATATTTCATTCATATTCACACAAGAACTTTTAGGATCCAACCCTAAAATTCCTATATATGAAGTAAATTGTTACTTGATGCATCGTTGATCGACACACTGTCAAGGTATTTCCAGCAATTACCGTTTGTTTACCTTCCTTTCAATTTGACCTTCATATTAAAATTGATTAAATCTATATTTTCAACAATTTTCAGCAATTATTTCAATACAGTTATTAAGTAAAGGTCCTAGTGTTGTTAATAAATATTAAACAACGTGTTTTAAGAATTAAATAACAACTTAAGTTTTTACCCGATAATATGCAAAAAAGATTTTCTTTTCCAGATTGTTTAGATTTTGTTTTTGAAAAGTGGCCTTCCGGATATCTCCTTTAGTCCTGTTGGTGTATTGATAAGTCCTTACTATATGATAAATGTTCCAATTTGACTTTTTCCCCAACCCCACTATATTTCAATCATAGCCAATTGTCCAATAAAAAGCCCATGTTCAATATGTGGTCATTATTTTTCTGCAGCAGAAATATTTCTACAAACTGCCTTAAATATACATACAGAAATAAGAAACATAGGCAAACAGTGAAGATCAAGATCAGAATATCCTCCATGATATTCATGTAAGAAATAATGACGCCATGTATATTAACACTTCGCTTGCTGAATTTTAAAATACATTTCTCCTTCTTTATCCATGCCCTGTTGTATAATTACATATATCTTTACTGTGTACACGTATTTCGCTGTGCAATGACTGCTGCGGAGTGAGCTGGTTGCACAATTAACTTGTAAATAGTGCAGACCCTGATGAGACAGCTCCTGCAGGAGCTGTCTCATCTGGGTCTTCACTATTTACAGGTACGTATATTGACGTGAATAGCAAGCGAAGGGTTCAAGTATTTCTGCTGCAGATAAATAATATGACCTGTTACATACTTATTATCCTACAAATTTGACCTGAGACTCATGCATATTCCGTGTATTATCGTCGGAAATCTTCGAATAAATTTCCGAAGGTATAAGAATGCGCTATAAAAATACAGTAAAACTCCTCTGATACGACCAGTAAAAGGGGCATAATTCAAAGTGGCAAATGCATGTGGTACATGTAGCTTAATACAGGACGAAAGTTATGCAGAATGCTCCTATAGGAGCTTTCTGCATAACTTTTGTCCTGTATTAAGCAAACATCTGCTTATAAAGATAGTCATGTCTATTCATTAAGTGGTCGCATTAGAGGGGGTTTACTGTACAATCCTCGTGGAACATGATTATTACCGGCTTTTGGTTTGCTATGTTTTGTCACAGAGTATTACGGACAATTCCGATAAACACGCCGAAATTTAATCGAGTCTCAGGTCAAATTGGGAGGATAATAACACCATGTGTTTCTTATTGAACAATGTGCTGGCATTTTGAAATAACGACCATTTCCAGAACAATAAGTGACAAATGTTTATACATGTATTACGGTAATGATTATCGAAACAACTTGGAGATTTCTTTAAAACTTAAAAGCTTCTTGAGGAGTTTTCTGCATTTGGCTTACCGTGCATTAAGTTGCCACCTGTCATTAAGACTGACATACATATTGTCCGGTTTATAGAGGGTTTTTACTGTATATGAAATAAGTAATTGGTTACCAAATGACACGGACGTATCGTTGATGATTCGACACCCAAACTGTCATTTACTGTATTAAACACAAGGCTTGTGTTTTGCAAGGGAAGCAGTTGATATTTTGAAATAACAACACTTTCCAGTACAATAAGTGACACAAGTTTTTATTACGGTATTGAATGAAATGCTGAAAAAGCCATTACCTCATAGTCTATTTTTAGATCCAACCTCTTTTATTAAATCTACTGAAACGGAGCATCTAGTAAAACCGAACATTTCAGAATTGTTTAGTTTTGAAATCATTGTGATAGATAAAGCATTTGCTCCTATGGGGGCAAATGCTCTATTTAACACAATGGTTTCAAAAAGTAAAATTTATAGAGGCGTCATAAGGCATCGATATGGGGAAATGGGTTAAACAAATTGAAGCTTTGAATCCAGTTTATCATTCATCGAAATGTTTTTCTACCTTTCCGCACTTAATGGATGTGGGTGCGAGAGATACATATCATAGCGAGGAATAAGTATCATACCGCTCAAGACATTGATTGATACGATGAACTAAACAAATGTTCTTACAGTAAAACCTCTCTATAACGGCCATTAAATTATGTTAATTAGTTGGTATTTAGGGCAGGTGGCTGCTTAAAGCAAGGTGAAAGTAAAACAGAACTCTCCTATAGGAGCGTTCTGTTTTACTTCCACCTTGCTTTAAGCAGCCACCTGCCTTTAACACAAAATATTTGATGTAATTTAGTGGCCGTTATAGAGACGGTTTACTGTATTTAGTTCCCAACAAACAGAAGTCATTTCACTAATGACACAGAGTGAATTCCTCAGACAAATTTATCCCAGTTAGGAAACAGCAAATTATGTGGCTGTAATAACAAAGTGATCTGAGGAGAAAATGGACTCGTGTCTAGCTTTAGAAAAACATAACCTAATAATAAAAGATAAGTTATAAAGAAACCAGGTACCAAACCATATTAGTTTTGTTCGATTCTCAAAAAATGTAACAATTTAATATCCATTTGAAATAATTTGCCTTCTTTGATATTTGTCTGAAGGCTCGGAAGGAAACAAAATATATGAAAAGAGCAGTTGGAGATTAACCCTTCGCTTGCTGAATTCTCCTTCTTTACCCATGCCCTGTTGTATAATTACATACATCTTCACTGTGTACAAGTATTTCGCTGTGCAATCACTGCTGTGGAGTGCACTGGTTGCACAATAAACTTGTAAATAGTGCAGACCCTGATGAGACAGCTCCTGCAGGAGCTGTCTCATCTGGGTCTTCACTATGTACAGGTAGGTATACTGACGTGAATAGCAAGCGAAGGGTTATGATACAATTACAGTAACAACCCTCTTAACCTGACGTTCAATTTAGTATAACTATCGGACTTGGAAACAGATGACAGCTTTCTGCGTGTCTTTCATCATGCATTAAGCAAGCACCTGCCTAAGAGTATCTACATTCGTCTCTACTAGAATTCCGCTATAGAGGGTTTTTATCTGCTCAACTACTTTCATTAACTCTTTGCACGCTAAGTATTTTTTCGTCTGCAACAATTGTCGTCTGCTTCAATTCTAAAAATAAAATTTCTCTCATTTCTTTGCAAAAATATGGTCAAAGTGACAAACAGTTTGGATCCTGATGAGACGCCGCATAATGCGGCGTCTCATCTGGATCCAAACTGTTTGTAATGGTAATCACAGTTTCACCGTTAGTATGCAAAGAGTTAACAAACAATATCAATAATTATCAATTTGTATTGATCTGCATCATCGAGTGAACACGTGATATATTTAACCCTTTCTCTGTCCTATGTTTATTCCAAATTTCGATTCCTACAGATTATTCATGGACAAAATAGTTATAATCATTATGAAATATGGAAAGTTGACAATTGCAGCCATTTTAGAAAGTAAAGAAACAGATCTGTCAAACTGCATTAACAAACAGAGCAGACCCTGATCAGACGGCTCCTATATGAGCCATCTGATCTGGGCCTATTCTGTTTGCAAATACGTGAAACACGTTTATATGAAGGAAAGGGTTAACCATTATTTATTTTGAATGTGCAAGTATTGCATTCTGTGGCTATGCAATATTCAATATATGGAGTTCCTCTTGTCTTTAGTTTTTGGCAACTGTACTTGATAATAAAGTTATGATCCATTATAACAGGAAAATTGAGTTTTCTCCAAGGCATATAGTTTTCCAGTAATCTGTTTTATATCAAAGGCAGAATGTTTTAGATAAAGTGCAATCGATACATTACTTCACTGGGCTGTTTTTTCTCTAATATAGTTTATTACGAAAGTGGTTTTAATAATTTCCTGCAGAGAAAATTAGTTTTGGTCCTGCTGTCAAATGCATGAAAAAGAAAGTAATAGCTTTGTCTCCCCCCAGGTATCTTGGATACATACTGTAGGAGTGATGCGTTTTCCCGTCTGTCCGTCTGTCCATACGTCCGTACGTCCGCTCTTTATCGTCCATACACTTTAACTCATTCTCACTTAGACTCTTTTGAGGTCCGACATCTTTTAACAATTCTACTGAAAAGGAGCATTTACTAGAACAAGATAATTTGTTTTGGAACTGTATAGTTTTGAAACCAGTGTGATAAATAGAGCGTTTTCTCCTATGGAGCAAATGCTCCATTTCTCACAACGATTTCTAAATGACCTTTACACAGGCGGCTAAGGCTCGTAGGAGGGAAAGTGTTGATGTTGGTGTTTATTTACGTAGCTAAAATAAAGCAGAAAACATCAGTAGGGGATTTCTATATTATTTAACTGTAGATCTATTAAAAAGGTGCTTTCTAAATTACTTTCCTGCACTAAACATGTATTCTAGAAATACACCTATTCCAACAAAACGTATGTAATGAATACACGTAGTTATTACCAGTCAGAGTAAATCCTTGGAATTTGATTGGTCAGTTTGCCAAAACCTGCCGAGGTGTACAGAACCGTGGCGGCTTCCACGGAGAATACAGAATTCAAATTTGACGCGTGACGTCATTCGTTTTGTTTTTGTTTTTAGCGTCGATTCGAAATTTCATAACGTCCTTACTCCATCAATTCTGGACGTATTACGACCAAATAATGGATAAAAACGTAAAAAACTGTTCCTCATACGTTCCTCAATTTGACACTATCAACTTCTCAGTACAACGTGTAACCGTTTAAACTCAAATTTTTACAAGTGAAGTTTGAAATCCTCTTTTGAAATTGCTCTGAAACGACGTCATATTTGCTCTGTGATGACATCATGTTTTTCTTGTCATGTCGTCATATAATTAGAGATCTAATGTCAGCAAAAATAAGAGTTGTTCATTTCTGAATTAGGTAAATCGGATCACTGACTGGTAATAAATTCGTTACACGGTAATTTGGTCTGGCATGACCGGGTTAGACCACCTATTTCCTTCGGCTAACGCCTCAGGAAATACGAGATCTAACCCGGCCATACCAGCCCGTACATCCTGCCAAATTACCGTGTAACTAATATTATCAGCTGAATGCTTATTAACCCATTCCCTCATATTGACGACTTTTGACGACTCTTTAAAAGTCACTTTGTGAAACCATTGTGATAAATAGAGCATTTGCTCCTATAGGAGCAAAATTTTAATGCTCTATTTACCACAATGGTTTCAAGCTACAAAATTCTGAAAATTTCCTTTTCTCTAGTTGATGTTCCGTTTCGGTAGATTTATTCAAAGTGGTTGAAAATAGCCTATGAGGTAATGGGTTAAGCAGCATTGATACAGGATTTTTGTGACCTTAGCAGAATCACATCTATATAATTCCATGAGGAAATAGAGCTGACTCAGGTCAAATGGCATTGGAAGGAACCGGTTGATCTGGATTTAATTGGTTTACAAATGCACGGGAAGCAGTTTGAATGAGGGAAAGGGTAACGTGAGAAAAGAGATTCAGAGTGTTCACATGTTGTATGTTAAGTAAAACCACAAAAATAGAACAGTTACAAATGTTTTGGGTTTTTTATAGTGAATGCGTAGAAATGTAAAAAAAATGAGCTTTTTTAACTCACTAAAATACTACAGTTATCTTTTCTATGATGTTCAGATTAGGTATGTGTTTTTAACATTCCATGTAAAAGAACAACAGATAAGGTTTTCCCGTAAAACTCTCAAGAGTATTTGTTGTGACCCTTTCAACGCTGAATTTTCAAATGGGCTGTTCTAAAAGTCAATCTGGTCAAGCTCATCGTGCATATTCGGGGATTTTATTAAAGAAAAATGTCAATTTTAAAAAAAGTGCAGGCCCTGATTAAGAGACCTCTCTAGAGGCCATCTCATCTTGGTCTACGCTATTTGCAAAGGATTCGAGTTCTGCACTGAAAATATACTTTATGGAAAGTTATCATGTGAAATCATGGGCTACTTTTCAAAAGTATTTTTTCTGAAAGGCATATTTCGATATCGGATACAGCAGATCCTCTCTTAAGCGGCCATTCATTTATTGAACACAAGTGTGTTGAAAAGCAGGTGGTTGCTTAATCCAGGGCAAAAGTAATACAGAAAGCTCATTGGAGCGTTCTGCATTTTTGACCTGCATTAAGCGACCACCTGACTTACAGGCCCACGATTAGATCTTTGATAGCGGCTTAAGACAGGCTTTACTGTATACAGTTAAACCCCTCTAAGGCGACCACTTTATAAATAGCCATTTCTTCTTTTAAAAGCAGGAGGTTGTTAAATGCGGGACGAAAGTAATAAAAAAAGCGTCCACGTGCGCTAAGTGCGTAATTTTCGCCTTGCATTAAACATTCCGTCTGCTTTTATGATCCAGAATTAGGCCTCGTTTTGGTAGTTGCTTTATATGGGGTTTATTGCAAACTGATTTAGCTGATAAATGAAACGACTACATCTTTGAAAATACAATAAACGAGTCAAGCATGAATGTTTTAACACCAGACAAAGGGTTTCCCATAACGACGTCATTAGCTGCCGCGGCACTAGCTCAATGGAAAAGTCAATACATATCGCCCCATGTTTTGTGTATATACAGCAGCGGTAAATCAAAAAGTTCTATTTTCATTTTTTGTTTGTTTATTGATGTAAAGGAGGCCACAATTTTGTAAACAAATATCCTTTACCGTAACCCTACTGTGGAAAATATAATATCTACTCAAATAAGGATCTGGTGTAATTTTGACTACAGTAGAACCCCTATAATGCGACCATTTAACGGATACACATTGGTGTCTTTATGAGCAGGTGGTTGCTTAAAGGACAAAGGTAATACAGAAAGCTCCTCTTGGAGCTTTCTGCATTACTTTTTCCCTGCATTAAGTTACCACTTACCTCTACCACCCACAATTATACATGTACCTCTTTTTGGTGGTCGCATTAGAGGGGTTTTACTGTACAGTTAAACCTCTCCATAATGGCCACTAAGTTACATCAAATATGTTGTGTTAAAGGCAGGTTGCTGCTTAAAGCAAGTAGAAAGTATAGGGTCGTTCTGTTTTACTTTCACCTTGCTTTAAGCAGCAACCTGCCCTAAATACCAACTAATTAACACAATTTAGTGGCCGTTATAGAGAGGTTTTACTGTATTTCCTATTCGATCAAGTGTCAAACAACGTGGGTCCTGACGAGACGCCAATGTACTCAACGTCTCAGTTGGTTCCATGCTATTTGCAAATGCGAATCTGGTAGTGTATTGCGGGATAAGAGTTATAGCCAAAGAAGAAAAGTACACATACATGACAGAAATGTTGTGATTGTAGATGTAGAACAAGTTCAGGACAAGCCTGCTTTAGAGGGATAGGTTTGCAACTTTTATCATACTACAATCTGAGACTGGACTCGTATTTCTGAACAGCTTGAATCCAGACGAGACGTCGTAAAACTCGGCATTTCATAAGGATCCAAACTGTTTGACACTCGGTCAATAGTGGTCTAATCGGCAGTGGTCCAAATTGAATCTGATCTAAATTTGAGCAGAGGGTATTTTTCACATTCTCACACTGGGCTAATGGTTAGACAAGGTTTCAAGTCACAAAGCTGGTGTAATTTTTGAGGAACCTGCTACAGATAAGAGCGAAACAATGGAAAATGCTCTAAATAGAATAACAGTAGAGTCTGTATTAAACAGCAATCAAACAAAAGGTCTTATTATGCTTATGTAAGGCAGGTGGTGGCTAAAGGCAGGAAAACATTAATGCTTTCTGCATTATATTTGTCCTGCATTAAGCAACCATTAGCTTTCTAAGATTCCTATGTTCCATAAATGAATGGTCGCTTATGTCAGGTCCTACCGTATAGTTTTATTGTCTTTAATGATGTCGTCCCCATGTCGACACACGTAAATGTAATATCTGGCTTAACGTGCTTAAACTGTTTGATGCTGATGGGATGCCCCTCTTCACATGCTCAACGATTAGTTTTTTTATATAGGTTAGTCACACGGTTTCACCGCACATATGCTTTATAAGTCTTTCATTCATATAAACGCATTTTCATGCATTTGCAAACAGAGTGGGAGCCGTCTGATCAGGGTCTGCTCTGTTTGCTAATGGAAGTTGAAAAGATATGTTTCATTACTTTCTTCAATGGCTACAATGTTCCACCATCAATTTTTCTTTGTAACTTTTTACCCCATGAATGTTCAGTAGTAAATGGAAATTTGGAATAAACGTAGAACAGATAAACGGTTAAGTGAGCTTATTCTGTAGCTTTAACCTTTAACCCTTCGCTTGCTGAATTTTAAAATACATTTCTCCTTTACCCATGCCCTGTTGTATAATTACATATATCTTCACTGTGTACACGTACTTCGCTGTGCAATCATTGCTGTGGAGTGCATTGGTTGCACAATCAACTTGTAAATAGTGCAGACCCTGATGAGACAGCTCCTGCAGGAGCTGTCTCATCTGGGTCTTCACTATTTACAGGTAGGTATATTGACGGGAATAGCAAGCGAAGTGTTAATACAATAATATTTATGCAAGAAAAATAACGACGCCATGAATATAAAGTAGATTATTTTTTATAATGCTTAATGAATACTGGAAGTTTTGGCCAAGGCAGGAACTGTAGAGTCCTGTAATCTATACTATGTCAAAGGCAAACAGAGCAAGAGAGACCCTGATCAGAAGACTCTTACAGGGATTGTCTGATCTGGGTCTACTCTGTTTGCGAAAATGTAGATAGGCGTGTGCATTTCTGGAATAAAGGGTTAAGTAATTTTGGAAAATCTTAACGCAATCAGTTTCCATAAGGTTTTGAAATGATTCGTTTTACACTTTCAGTCCGTACCTATAGGTGCAGATGAGAGGGCTCCTAGAGGAGCTCTCGTCAGAGTCTGTACTGTTTGTAATGTTACACTTTTCTTGAAACCCTGCACATTCACGGTAAGTTTGACCTGTTAATTCCACTTTGAAAAATTAACGTTGAGAGGGTTATTGTCATTCACAGAGGCATTTGCTATTTGTCTTAAATTCACTGAATTTTTTCCCTTTGTATATACTTGTTTGGATCAAACTTGCACAACAATTCACAAAACAAAAACTAAACAAAAGCATGTCATGTAAATCTTCGTCGAATTATGTCGACGCTCCCCACTTCTGAAGGCAGTAACATGTCTGAGCTCCTACATCTGCACCAAGGAATGGACCAAGAATTAAACCCTTTTTAATAGCCGCTTAAGACAGATTCTACTACATACACATGTATAAATGTTAAAATTGATATTTTAACTAGAAAGACAAATATTCAGTTTATTCGGGATATTATTCTATATCGTAAGATGAGTTCAACGGGAACATTACAATACATGTATTCAGAAGTCCAGATAGGAGCTTTCTGCATAACTTTCGTCCTGCATTAAGCAACCACCTGCTTTAAACGACATCAGTGGCTGTTTATCAAGTGGTCGCATTAGCGGGTTCCACTACATATGTTGTTCCTACATGCCGGCCACTGTAGCCTTAGCAGAAGACAAGTTGCAGACTGATACATGTACAACAATTGGCGGGAAATAGAAAGTCTATTGTATTTGTTTGGAAACAAAACTCACATCGAATGTACAGCTGCAGCTTACAAGTTGCTCGAAGTAATTTGTTACATGTTTGGAGTCTAAATATTTCCAAATGTTATTTTATTTCTCTTTCGCCACGGGTCACCCTTTCATATAAGTTTCTTTAAAGAGTGTGGCTGCCAGTGGCGTATCTATGATTACGTATACAAACAGTTTAGGTCCAGATGAGACACCGCATAACTTGATACTTGATTATATCTCTTGAAGGGAAATTGACGGAATTTAAACAAAAATGAAAAATTTAACCGACGACACATTTTGAAGAAGACATTTCGTGGCATGGAAACGACTTAAGATTGTACTTAAAACAGTTTTGCACTAAATCTTTGATATGTTTATGACTTTACCTAAGCCGCAACCAGTTACGAATCCGAGGTAACAGTTTGGATACAGACGAGACGTCGAATAATTCAGCGTTGCATAGGGATAGAAACTGGTTTAAACTCTAATTATCTACATGTATTTATAAGGGAATTGAACGAAACCCCACTTTGAAAGCTGGAACACACGATAATCTTAGCAGATGAACGCCATTTGACTGCGAAATGGTGGAACGACATTCTTCCACTTTAGAAGTTACTGCTTCGTCAGTATGTGCCCAATTAGTTTTGTTTTGTTTTTGTTTCGTTCACGCGCTGCCTGGAAGGAAATCCAAATTACTTTTGCTGGTTAACTCAATTAATCTATTGGCCCCTTTGGCAATCACATAGTCATTTCCTAGATACTGAAATGGAACTACACAAGCTTCACTTTGTTTAACCATACCATCAATGTTGATCTATTTTCCATCTTAACGATTTCCCCGTTCAATACTCATATAAGAAATAATGACATCATGCATATTTCTTAGTTCAATGTTTATAATATAACAATTTCAAGGGAATTGTTAGCTTTTACAAAAACTTTAGAATCATATCTAGATCAGTTCATAAGCAAGAAGAACTGACTCCTAGAGGGACCGCTGTGGAGCTACTCTGTTTGCAAAGGCGTGAACAATGCCTTTATATGAAGGAAAGGGTTAATGGGAAATCCTGTCCCGTTTTTATAGAATGGTTTCTTTTGTCCATATATAACAGATATATGCATCGTTTAGTGGACATACAGGTACTTATATTAACATCTTGTATGCGTAAAAAGTGCCTTCCTTCCTGAACTAATAACATAGTTATGTCACCATCTACTATTTGAATAAGTGTTTCTGTCCGAATACTTACGGTGATTTGGGCAGTTTACTTAAATGTTTACAAACCCTTTCGGCGCCAAATTTCTTATTGTCGTCTGCAATCCAAATTTTGTTAAATAATTCGGTACAATAAGGAAATGAGATAAATAAATGCAAATTTAAAACGAATAAAGCACATAAATAGAATAGAGACTGAGACAAATAGTGAAGTCCCTGATCAGACGCCGCCTTGAAAAGGCGGCGTCTGATCTGGGACTGCACTATTTGTCGTGGTGCATTTATGCGACTTCGGCGGTGAAAGGGTTAAGCCTTTACTTAATAACTATGCGTTTCTACGACCTTGCAAACAGAGTAGTGAACACATACAGGCACTTATATTAACATCCTGTATGCGTAAAAAGTTCCTTCCTTCCAGAACTAATAACATAGTTATATCACCATCCACTATTTGAATAAATGTTTCTGTCCGAATACTTACGGGGATTTGGGCAGTTTACTTAAATGTTTACATATTTGCAAGCGTTACCCCTTTACTCCATAACTACACGTTTCTAGTTTACAAACAGAGTAGACCCAGATCAGACGGCTCCTATAGGAGACGTCTGATCTGGGTCTGCTCTGTTTGCTGATGGAATGAAATGGATCCGATTATATGGTTTCTGCCACAGCCTAAACGTTTGTGCTCATGTGCCATTACATGTATAAACTTTCATCTAATAAATACACATAGCATTTCATCTAATAAATACGCATAGCATTTCTTACATGACATGTTAACCCTTTCCCTCATATAAACGTGTTTTCACGCATCTGCAAACAGAGTAGACCCAGATTAGACGGCTCCTTGAGGAGCCGTCTGATCAGGGTCTACTCTGTTTGCTAATAGAATTTGATAGATCTGTTTCTTTGCTTTGTAAAATGGTTACAACGTTCCGCCTTCCATATTTCGTTATAACTATTTTGACCATGAATATTCAGTAGGTATTGAAATTTGAAATGAACATAGAACAGGGAAAGGGTTACATGTAAGTAGACAATTATATAACATATTAGGAACATGCTTGTTAATATCACACCGTCTACTCTTCATTTATATATGTGTAGACCATGCGTCTACTACGGTTAATATTCTGTGTTTTCATAGCTGCTCCGTGCTGCTTTATCAGTAATATTAAATGATTCGACATATTGCAGTAGACCTTGTTCACTAAAGTCACTACTTAATTCATAAATATGTGAGACTGTAAAAGCAGAGAGTTGCTTAAGGCAGGGCAAAAGTTACACACAGATCTCCTATAGAGTGTTCTGAATTGTCATGCATTAAGCTACTGTCTGATATTACATGTGGTACCCAGGATTAGATATCATTGAAGTGATCGCTACACAGATGTTAGACTGTAGATTTATAGTTTCCAGTTTTAATGAAATACATGTGGTAACATGACAGTGGCGTCACTAAACCCACTACAGATTCATACGCTTGACATGCATTGTGTTCCCCATCAGACCCTTTGACATACATTGTGTTCATCATCTAACCCTTTCGCCGCCAATAAAATCAATCTAAATAAAGTATACTAAGGTGTTCGTAATTAGATGCCAAGCTTCTACCCTGAATCCAAAAGGTTTGCAAAGTTTATTACCGATTTGCTATGGCAAAACCACCACCACATCCTGCATTTCACCAGGAGCAAGAGTATTTGTCAATCTGCAATATCCACGACTGCGTAGCTGATTAACCCATTTGCTCTCAGTCGATTCTTCCGTGCTTTTTTCTTTTATTTAAGGGATGTCTGGTCTAAATTTTCATTTTTCGTTTTGTTTTATATTGAATTTTCTATCAGCAAACAGTGTAGACTGATCAGACGCCGCATTGTGCGGCGTCCGGTCAGAGTCTACACTGATTACCTACGTCCCATATATGGAATCGTGTGAGCAAATGGTTTAAGTATAGTTTTTGCTGTCAAGTTGTGGGCGTCCTTTGTCTTTTTCAATATACAGTAAAATCTAGATTATTCAAAGAGCATTCAAATACGTAATGTTATCGATCTTTAAAACAGGAGTTAGCTTAACGTAGGGTGAAAGTCATGCAGAAAGCTCCTGGGAGCCAGCAATAAGCAGCCAACTGTCTAAATGTATCTAAATTCGGTTTAAGTGACCAATGAACTTTGGTGTCGTTTAAAGGAGGTGGCTACTTAATAATGCAGGACGAAAGAAATTTATGAGTTTTCGGCTTCAAAGTTCGGGTTCCAAAATTTCCCAAACAGAATAGTTCTAAAGTGTATCACTCCGCAAATCTACAAACACGTGCGACTGCTAAATGCATGCGCTTTCAGCATTACTTCAGACATGCATTAAGTTGTGAACTTGAGAAATTATTCAGATTAGAAATAGGATGACTCCAACCTCTGTTATCTCGAAGTAATGTGTACGCTCCCTGAAGTTCAATATAGGTTTGAAATACGAGCGTACATGGCAATGCCGGAAAGAAAGAATTTCTGAGTGGACAGTGCTACTACATAAATTTAATTCTTATCCCTTTGACCACCAAATACATATGTTTTTCCTCTTATTTTCGAACCCATTGTCAGATTGCCATACAGCTTGGATACTGATGAGACGCCGTAAGTGTATACAGTAAAACCTCTCTAAACCTGACGTTTAATTTTAATTTAGTATAATTATCGGTCTTTGAGACTGGTGACAGCTTAACCCTTTCCCTCATATAAACATGTTTTCACGCATTTGCAAACAGAGTAGACCCAGATCAGACGGCTCCTAGAGGAGTCGTCTGATCAGGGCCTGCTCTGTTTGCTAATAGAATTTGATAGATATGTTTCTTTGCTTTCTAAAACGTCTATAATGTTTCACCTTCCATTTTTCTTTATAACTAATATGTTAATGAATATTCAGTAGGTTTTGAAATTTTGCCTAATTACAGAACAGGGAAAGGGTTAATGCAGGATGAAAGGCATGCATAAAGCTCCTCTAGGAGTATTCAGAATGACGTTCACCCAGCATTAAGCAGCCATCTGCCTAAAAGTACTACACGTTTAGAGGGGTTTTACTGTTTAGCCTTCTGTTCATTGTATGCTCTGTTTCCTAATAAATATTTATTAGTTAACACATATTTGGTCATAGCTTTCGTAAAAGATTGTCCCCATAGTGTTAGTGTTTGACGGCGCATGTTTCAGATGATCTTGTGTAGAAATTGTCACTACAACTAATGCATTGCCAGTCAAAAATATCTGTAGAATTTGGTCATAAATATTCCGTGCAAATCAGCTTCAATCACCTATCTTTAATTGGTTCACTTTCTCTATTGTCCTATTAAACATTATTACCGAAGTTTATTTGCAGACCGCTCCAAACCACAACTAATTCATATTTACAATCTTATTAAGTAATAAATCAATATGCCAGTGCATTTAACTTCGCACGCTTTTTGACAGAAATTGCGGATTCAGGCTCAATAAAACCATTGTGAAATATCTAGTGTCAACTGCGTGACATTTGGATAATTAAGTGTCTAATATATTCCTGATAGATATTGATGGTATATTTGGATTGGTATATTTGAATTGTTAGATTGGATTGTGTTAGTGATTTAAATGCAGATTCTGTTTTGATGAGGTCCTATGTCTGTTTTGAATTGAAGTTGCTTGCAGCTGTTACAATGCATTCGCCCAATACGTTATAGATCTTAACCATACACGTGGGAAATCGAAAGTGATATCAATATTAATATACCATATATAGTAAAACCCATCGGACTTTTAATAAAGAACAATTTAAGATTTTAGACGGGTGGCTGCTTAATGCAGGCTGAAAGTCATGCCGAACGTTCCAAGAGGAGCTTTCTGCATGACTTTCATCCTGCATTAAGCTGCCACCTGTCTGAAAGATCGGAACTAATACTGATGTTATCGTTCAGTTTAGAGGGAGTTTAGAGGGATTTTACTGTTTACAACATTACCAACAAATTGATACTAAATTGCTATATATGGACAATAGACAAGCTATGTAGATCCAGATCATATGCTTTTGAAGGGGATGGGGTATACCTATTAATACAGATGACATCAGTATATCTTTTCCCAAAATGAAAATAAGACCTATATTATTCCACAAGAAAAGACCCTTCTCTGACAGCTCCTGCAGCAGCCGGTGTCTGTTATGATTGTAAAGGCATGAAGATGTGTCTTTATGAGGTATAGTGTTATTTAGAATTAATATCCTGCAATACATACACACTGTAACGTGTTTGTGTTCAAATAGTAAGATATGTATTTTGACTGTACATTTAAAAATTAGATAACCTTTACTACATATATACGTCTTTTTAGTTTTACCCCTTTGCAAACAGAGCAGACACTTCTCTTATATGAGCTGTCTGATCAGAGTCTGCTCTAGATCTGTTTGCTTTTGAAATAATATAGATATGATTCACCAGTTTTTGTCATGATAAAATTATAGTTTGTTCATAGTGTAAAAATCACTGAATTAATATTACATGATGTCATAATTTCTTGTCTGAATAATCATGGGGTATAGGGTGATTTTGCATGTATGTCAGGATATAAAGATATGGCTAAAGACTGCAAAATCAGAAACAAATCGTAAACGGTATATGAGTAGATCAACTTTAAATACCTCCTCTCAAACGCCAGCCTTAACCCATATTCTACTATGCACAACACGAACACGCTCGCATTTACAAACAGCTTCAATCCGTACCAGACGCCCGATCCAAGTTGTTTGACACTCGGTCAATAGTTTCGCAAAAGCTTGATAGCATTGGGAGTACAGTAGAATCCTCTAAACCGGACGTTTAATTCAGTATCGGTCTTGGTGACAGGTGGCAGCTTCATGCAGTGTGAAAGGCATGCAGAAGGCTCCTCTAGTCACCTGCCTAATAGTATATACCTTCTTCTCTACTAGAATTCTGGTTTAGAGGGGGTTTACTGTAGTTAACCCATTTGCTCCCAGTGGATTCTTCCATGCTTATATATTGGATTAGTCTATTTTTTATATAAGGGATGTCTGGTCTAAATTTTCATTTTTGTTTTGTTTTATATTGAATTTCCTATCAGCAAATAGTGTAGACCCTGATCAGACGCCGCATTATGCGGCGTCTGGTCAGTCTACACTGTTTGCCTACGTCCCATATATGGGATCATGGGAGAAAAATGGGTTAAACTTGCATCAGATCAATTTTAAGTAGATACTATTTTTCTTTCACATCCGGGTAATGGTTAAATACTCGTTACATGTACATGTACCATGGCATAGTTACATAGAATGGAAACTGAAAGCTACACAGACTGGTCGCTGATGCGCAATAAGATTGTCATTAACACGCAAGCATACTTTCATTAAAGTGTTTGCTTAGCTTATAATTATCTAAGGAGTCACTGTTCTGACACGGTGTGAATATAGTTCATCTTCACTAAGTCTGTAATTAGTTCATCTCTATTGGCTTTCGAGTGGATCATTTAGGGACACTGCATAAGTGAATTTATATACAGCATGATCAAGAACACTAGGCATACTTGGATTAATCGGCGAGTCACGATCAAGAAAACTGAGGATACTTTGCGTCCTTGGATTAATATGCAAAGCACGAGCAATAATATTAATGACACTATGCGTCATTGCATTAATAGGCGAAGCACGAGCAATAACGCTAGGGATACTGGGCGTACACGGATTAAGAACCAAATCACGATCTGGAACACTAGGGATACTGGGCATTATTGGATTAATTTGCGAATAACGAGCAAGAATACTAGGGATACTAATCATACTTGGATTAATAGGCGAAGCAGGAGCAAGAACTCTGGGTTCACTAGGTATACTTGGATTAATAGGCGAATCACGAGCAATAATACTGGGGATATTAGGCATAATTGGATTGATAGGCAAAGCACGAGCAAGAACGCTAGGGGTACTAGGCATAATTGGATTTTAGACCTATTATGAGCAAGAACAATTCTAAATTAAATATAACAGAAACGCTTGGATATATGTTATTCACGTTCTAACAGTTCTAACATTTCCTTGACAATCTAAACGTTTAACATTTCATCATTGAAAAACTGCGCCTGCCTAATACAGTAAACATTCGATTCTTCGAAATTGTAATAATGAAGAATTGATGCTCTTTTAGGCAGGTGGCTGCTTACTGCAAGGCGAAAGCAGGAGATTTCTGCATGACTTTCACCCTGCATTAAGCTGGCACCTAGCTTAAAAGCCGATAGTGATGTTTGTTGTAGTGTTCGAACCATTGGCGTTCTACTGAATATACTGTAACAGTCTGTTTTTTTAATCAGCGACTGCAAGATTAGTTTCGATATAAAGAAGAGAGAAAGTACAGGCAACTGTGATAAACATCATAAGGACTCGAGTCACACAGTCAGTCAGTCTACTATATAGTCAAATCTGCGTAGGCACTTTGTAAGAAAGCTACTCAGGATGGGTCTTGACTTTTTCAATCGATACAATCTGATATATCAGCGTTTACAAATCAGTTGTCATGATTAATATTTTCATGTCTCAGCTAAAAGTGATAGCGCGACTGTGGCGCCTTTTCTAATATCACCGATTCATAATTTTGACACACATTTTTCTTCAACATTTTTCTTCGTTAATCACCCTTATCTTGTTCAACTCTTTCCTTCATATGAACGTGTTTTCACGCATTTGCAAACAGAGTATACCAAGATCAGACGGCTCCTGTAGGAGCCGTCTGATCAGGGTCTGCTCTGTTTGCTAATGGAAGTTTGCAAGTTTGTCCATGAATATTCAGTAGGTATTGAAATTTGAAATAAATATAGAACAGGGAAAGGGTTACAAGGGATGGTGTCTACTTAAACTATGATCCGTTTAAAAGTGATAGCCCCTGCAATACACGCATATTTTTCATAACATCGTAAGACATTCTTGTGAAGATTGTCATTTTGAAATGATATTGATAAATGCTCCTGCGATGCAAAATAAATCCTTTTCGCAGATACTTATAATTGTCTATACAGTTGTCTCTACAGTGGTACAGTTACGAAATGAATAAACACTGATATATCGGCGAATCGTCCATATTAAACAAATGGAAGTTTTGCCCTTTCTGGCGTGTTTTGATCGGTTTTCTTGTGATATACTTTCTTTTTAACATATAAACATATGAATGGTATAACTTAGGCATTTTCAACACGCGCTGCAAGTAGAGATGGCCACTTTAGCTTTAGTAAAATCTGTTATATGCTTCTGTGAATTAATTGGCCGGGACTCAAATATCTTATATCACGATGACACACCGAGTTATTCGGCGTCTCATCTGAACCAAAACTGTTTGAAAATCAAGACAGGTAGCTCTTGGTAGGATAGACGTTAACATTTTACCTGATACAGTACAACCAGTCTAAACCGGAATTCTAGTAGAGAAGAATTAAGATACTTTTAGACAGGTGGCTGGTCAATGTAGGGTGAAAGTCATGCAGAAAGCTCATAGAGGAGAAATTATAATAGATCTGACTTCACAGTTACTGCCAATACCAAATTTCATGTGTGCATATGCCATTACGTAAATATAAATTCAGCTAATTCGTGATATCATTATTTCGTTAATGAATATTCAACAGGACAAGGGTTAGCGTCCGAGCGTGACCTTGACACTTTATGTAAATACCGGGACTATCACGCGCGACAGAGCGTCTCTTCGTATTGAATATGGGTCACCCTGTTCTATATTTAAAAGGTTCTTGTCCCAAATTTCACTGATCATACACCCTTTATCGAGACATGAAATTCCATAATGTGCTTCGTGTCATGGGCGCTATTTCAATTATGATTTTCTGTAATATTATCGGTAATAATTCACGAATTAAATTGGCCATGTAAACATGAGCCATAAGGTTTCTGTCGTGAATGGTCTGTGGTATGTTTTACAAACACTTAAATTAACTGTGGAAACGTTCTCCATAGAATGTAGTTATTAAACTGTTATCTAAATAAGATGCATTCTGTTATTGTTTTATGTAGCATTTCCTATGTCTATTAAATATTCAGTATGAGGATTTATTTGCTTGGAAATCCTGAATGCGACCCATCTTTCAAACAATTATATCATTGTGTAAGTTATCTTAATTTAAAATATCTACAGAACTTTTGCAGTTCCGGTATTATGAACATATAATAGCCCTTTATTTCATAAAGACACATTAAACGCATTTGCAAACCGAGTAGATCCAGATTAGATGGCTCATGTAGGCCCTTTTTCGTCTTTTTCTGTAGGAGCTCTCCGATTAGGATCAATTCTATTTGCCTATGAATCTGCCAGGACCAAACGTTCTTGTGTTAAATACCATTTTAAAGATTCGCCGTAATCTTTAATGTGCAGAACCCGAGTAATAAGACCTTTGCAGACAGATCAAACGGCTTTTGACAATAATCAAATGGCTTTTGATTAAGCCTTTAGATCAGGGTCTGCACTGTTTGTCATAAATCATTTTTGTCAATGATAAATTTTCATACAGCTTTTTGCTTAATCGATAATTGCTTCAGCAATGAAGGAACACATTTCAATTATTGAGCAGGTTAACTCTTTCGGCGCCAATGTCGCCTGTTGGCACCATTGAAAACAGTGCAGTCCCAGGTCAGATGCCGCCTTTTCAAGGCGGCATCTAACCTGGGACTTCACTGTTTTCTGTATTTTTTTAGCCCAAGCATACAGGTTTTTAAAAACAAATGTTTTACTAATATACCTTTATTATTTAGTTTAGAATTATATTTAATATGAAATTATTATGGCAGACGACACTTTTAAATTTGGCGCCAAAAGAGTTAATGGTTAATTAATAATCACGATGTCGTTATTTCTAACACGAATGCTCATTGGGTAAAGGGATACACTGCATAGTAAGAACTTGAAGACGTTCCTTTAGATAAACCGTGTAATATTTATCTAATTGTTATTGATGAATGGTTTATTTGAAATACTAGTTTGAATTATATTGGAAATTCGATTGCAAACTCGGTTACTAGGTCTTTCGTTTGGATCGACACAGATTGCAGATGTAACATTTCGTGATAAATGCTACCAATACTATCTACAAATCGGCTTTAGATATCCAATACATAACATAAATTTATAAAATATTTAAAATAGCATAAGAGAATAAACGCGTGATAACTGATAGGATCATCCCAAAACTAGATAATTGGACTTAAGAGAATTTGCATTAACGCTATCAAGTTTTACACAATTGGTGTTTTGGGATTCATTTGTTTGTTTGTTTATCGGGAATATTGTGTTCAATGTACAACATATATTAACCATTTACTCCACAAATATGCCTTTATACGCCTTTGCAAACACAGTAGACCCAGGTAAGGCGGCTACTACAATATGCTTATGGAATAATATAGATCTGGTTCTACAGTTTCTGCAATGACAATAGTTCATGTGTTTATATGCCATTTTAAAGACATAATCTAATTAATATTCATAATGTCGTAATTTATCTCATATTCGGTATATGAACAGCTCACTGTGAAACGGGGAATAATTGCTTCACATACAATTTAGACTCAGACCGACTGACGCAACGGAGATGCCTGACTATTAGGGTCTCCAATATTGACACTCTTCAGAATTTGTGTAATGCTTTCTTCTCTGCCTTTCTATAGTGTTAAATATTGTTATTGTGCTGTCTGATCCGGATCTACACTGTTTGCAAATTGCAATAAGATCACATCATTGTGTTCATGGTGGCATTATAAACAAATCAGCTATTTAATATTTATACACTCGTTAATTCTAACATGAATATTCAAGGAGTAAATGAAAGGCCATTAACATTAAACAATCTTATTGGCAAGTACAAATGTAATCTCAAGGTACTTTTGCGACACGGTATTTCACATCCTGAATTTTATGGTGATGTGATTTACAAACTTCGTAGAATTATTGGACATACCCATTTTCTCACTTTGTTCATCAAATATATAAAACAATTCATTAAAAAGGGATATGATCCTGTATTATTACAACATACTGCATGTTTGGTTGTGAACCCTTTTACAGTTGGCAATCACGCTGGCCTCTTTGCATGTACGCCGACAAGAAAGGTTTAGTACTCTATGAAGGCGACCTCTTAAATCCAGAAATGGAAGGAGAACGTCGGATATCTGTACTATTTCATTTTTGTCGTACCCTTTATTACTTTTCTACAGTTACTCTGTTTGCAGCTCAATCATTGAGTACACTAGCGATAGGTGGATACAGTATGTTCAATTAAATGTTTTTTGTTATACATGCACTTTACCACTGTATTTGCTGTCGCGGTTGTTGTAGATTAGTCGGAGAGGGGATACGTTTATTTACACTGTTTGTCTTTTAGGATGGGGATGGAATAAGGGTGAGGTTGGGCGCCCATAAACCGGTTTAAACCCCCGGTGACTTTTGTCACTGACCGTTCCAAGGCGGTACTTCCATCTTCCTCCTATTGTATGTTTGTTTTGTCTTTGTGCGTCTCTTGTTGTTTTTTCTACCCATGTACATTTGCTGTTTCCTTGTGTTGCTGTTCGGGCGAGTGTTTGTTCTGTATGTGGTATTTCCTGCATGACTCATTTTTGTACTTTCATAAGTATAGCAATCTTTTGTTGGAATTGTATATTTAAACATTTTTCATTTTCACAGTTCTGTTTAACCCATTCCCTCATATTGAAACCTTTTGACGCCTCTGCAAAAGTTACCTGTTGAAACCATTGTTTAGAATAGAGCATTTGCTCCTATAGGCGCAAATGCTCTATTTATCACGATGGTTTCAAACCACGCAATTCTAACATTTTCCTTTACTCTAGCAAATGCTCCTTTTCGGTAGATTTATTCAAAGAGGTTGGATCTAAAAATAGTCTATGAGGAAATGGGTTAAATACACGAGCTTTACCCATTACTCCATGAATATTTCTGTAAGAAATAATGACTTCATGAATATCAATTAGATTATTACTCATAGCGGCATATGAACACAGAACATTTTGGTTATGGCAGAAACTAGATATTCAGATCAGCAAACAGAGCAAACTCTGATCAAACGGCCCTTAAACGAATTGCTTAGAATACAACTGTGGCATAGCTTCTTAACAGATTAGTATTCATTAAACGTTTTAATTCTATTAATTATCTAGTCAACCTATGTCCAGTATGCTGATAAAGTTTTGCAACGTCAGCGTGTTTGGTTAGTGGCACTTTACTTTTGCCTGATACATGTACATCAATCAGCCTCTTTATTGTTGTAAACCAAACACCTTACAGTGGAATCAGTACACTCTCTCTATCCTGGACTTTCACAGCATTATCGGTATCGGCCTTAACACATGCGACATCTAAGTTTGGTGGATATTGATGGTAGGATGAAACCGCCGGGATTGCGGCTCGGGCGGCAATGTGTGCCTCATTCAGTGTCGGTTGAACTGATTTTACGATACTCCTTTGCCGACTTTGCATTCTGGGTGTATATAAAGTGTGGTTTGTTTGTAATGTGTGTATTACATTGTGTAGTTTATATGCATTAGCTACAAAGTTGACCTATTCTGTTAATCCACTGTCCTACATATGTAAGGCAATATATTATGTATAGTAATGTATGCCAATCCAGGGCATTCTTAGCGGAGCATTTTGCATGACTTTCACCTTGCATTAAGCAGCCACCTGCCTAAAGCTATAGCAATTCTTCTCTTTTAGAATTCATGAATAGAAATAGAGGGGTTTAACTGTACATGACTTCTACCCTGCATTCAAAATCACCTGTCTACACGAATCTAAGCTTATATGTACTAAATGTCCGGTTTAGACGGGATTTACTGTACATGACTTCCATCCTATTTTTCCAAATCACCTGTCTACACGAATGTAAAAGTACAAAAATGAGTCATGCAGGAAACACCACATACAAAACAAACAGCCGCCCGAACAGCAACACAAGGAAACAGCAAATGTACACAACTATAAAAACATCAAGAGACGCACAAAGACAAAACAAACACACAATAGGGGGAAGATGGAAGTACCGCCTTGGAACGGCCAGTGACAAAAGCCATTGGGGGGTTAAATGGAAAAGTAATAAAGTCAAGCAGGCAAAGCCACATACAAGACGCAACCACCACCAAAACACCGATAGACAGCATGACACACACACACACACACACAACCACACACCCAAACGCACACACACACACACACGAAATGAACACAGAAAACACCAAAAGACACACAAGAACCAGAGACAAACGTTCCACGCACGAACAATCACAAGCACAAAGACGCAAGGCAAACAAAAGGAAGGGTGACAAAGAGAGTACCGCCTTGGCACGGTCAGTAGCAAATCACCACTGGGGGTTTAAACCGGTTTACGGACGTCCTAACCTCACACTTCTCTCAAAGTCACCCTAGCTTTACAAATATTGTAAATAAAGGTATCCCCGCTGGACTTACCCACAACATAGACGACGGTGAACACAGGACAACATGTAAAACATAGCATAATAACTGTGACAATCCGTCAAATATGTACTCAATGACTTTGCTGAAGTCAGAGCACCTGCAGGTAAGCCGTTAAGGGCACGACAGGGAAAAAGTAATACATGAGTCTGGTAAGCTCATCCTGTATCCAAGTTTAAGAGTATACCATCATAGAGTACTACCCTCGGCCTGTCATCGCGCAAGCAAAGAGGGAAGCGTAGCTACCGACTGTAAAAGGGTCGATAACCAAACATGCAGTGCGTTGCAATATAATAGGATCATAACCTTTCTTTTTAAATGTTTTAATGCGTTTTATGAATAAATCATGAAAATGGATATGACCCCGAATTTTCCTAAGTTTGTAGATAACATCCCCATAAAATTCTGGTAGAGAAATGCCTTGTCGCAGTAACGTCCGTAGATTGCAATTATATTTACTAATGAGAGGTAAATTTCGATAATAAAATTTAGAAAATGTTTTCCGAAGTTTGTGATATCTGTAACCTTGCTTAAGAAGTTTATCAGTTATAACTAAATTACGTCTGTTAAAATCTTCAAGCAAAGAACAGGCTCGGGCAAACCTAATAAGTTGAGAAATATAAACCCCATAAGATGTAGAACGTGGCACATCTCCATCTAGAAAAGGACAATTAACAATTTTAAAATTAAAATCTTCTCTTTTATCGTATACTTTGGACGAAACTTTATCATTTGTAATTGAAAGATTCAAATCTAAAAATGAAGCATTAATGTCAGATTGATTAGCTTTGTTTAATGACAGTTCTTTTGGGTAAATTGAAGAAATCATAGTATCAAAATAAGGATTATCTAAATTCAAAATATCGTCTAAATACCTTGAAGTTTTATTAAAAGCATTTACAATATCGGTCTGTGTATCAGGTTTTAAGCTAAGCATAAAATCCCTCTCGTAGCAATACAAAAACAAATCTGCAACAAGAGGGGCACAATTTGTACCCATGGGTATACCAACAACTTGACGATATATGGTATCCCCATAACGCACAAATATATTATCTAAAAGAAAGGTAAGAGATCTACAAACATCAAGGCAAGTCCACATTGTGTAATGTTCAACTTCTGAATTCGAAAAGAATGAACGTTGAACATTACAAGCAATGAACATTTTGTTTTCTCTGGCAAAGGTTTTTTCTATTAATTTAATAAGTTTATCTTTTATTCCATCCCCACCCTAAAAGGCAAACAGTGTAAATAAACGATTCCTCTCTCAGACTATATCTACAACAACCGCGATGGCAAATACAGTGGTAAAGTGCTTGTATAACGAAAACATTTAAGTGAACAAACTGTATCCACCTATCGCTAGTGTACTCAAGTTCATATGTACTAAGCGCCTGGTTTTGAGGGGATTTACTTCACAGTTAAATAAGTGTTTGGTGTCAATTTTATTAACATGTGCCATCTACTGAAAGCGTTCAACCCACTCAGTGTGTTACTACACATTCCTTGACACTATTTGATATTTGATTTCGCACCTTCCTGACTACGATATCGAATAGAATTATCTGCGCACGTATACACTGTGAAACAATAAGTATATATCATGGTAAAACATCCGATCAGACAAATAAAAAATCTATAAAAAACGATATCCAATAATACAAGTAATTTTCGATGATATGATGTCACCCCCTGCCTACAGTATTATGGACGTTTAGTCGATTTCATTCATTCCCTTTTTGGACTGTTTCGACTTTCAATAATACATCACGTTGCTTAGACGACATTTTTAATATAGATAACCCGTTCTCTTTGATTCTATGATAATCTCAATACAAATGTATACCCTCATGTTTAAAGGAGGAAATAGTTCTGACATATATGCTCTGCAGCCTTTTTAAACCAACAGTGGCCTTTTTATCACTGACCGTTCCAAGGGGGTACTCTTGTTCTCACCTCATATAAAATACTTTGTTTTTATATGGTAAATGTTTTATGTCTTTTTGTGCGTTTCGTCATGTTTTTTCCTGTACTTGTGCTGTTTCACGTTTGATGATATTTAGGGGTTGTGACCTTTTGTGTGTGGCGCTCCCATTAGGACTGTTTTTTCCACTTTTAGGTTGGATTCTGTAATGGGGCCTCACATTGAGTCAAACTGTCTACAATTATCATTCAAGTCACGCGTAGCAGGATAAAGGTCAACTATAGGCACGTGGTGACTTAGTAACTTTTTTATCTTTAACCCATAAATACGCCTGTCTACGCCTTTTCAAACAGAGTAGAACCTGATCAGACGGTTCCTGTAGGAGCCCCCTGAACAGGGTCTGATCTGTTTGCTTATTATATAATATAAATATGTTTTGGTAATGGTTGGGTCTTGTGTGTGGCTTTTCCTGCCCGACTTTACTATTTTTATCATGAATTTTATAGTGTCTGCCATGGTCTAAATCCATATGTCCATGTGCTGTTATAACAATTAATCTAATATCCATGATGTCATTATTTCTCGCGCGCATATTCATGGATTAAAGGGTTAAACTACGTGCTCATTGTTTATGTAGCACGAAGGTTTTAGCAGCAAGTAAACTCTTAGCATTCTAAAGGTTGTGTTGTGTATACCACCAATACAATATTGATATGTTAATATACTCCCTTTATTGTAATATTCCGTGATATTACAATAGTGTCTGGCTAATAAGGCCACACCAAAGAAATAATATAATTGGTTAGGACGTCCGTAAACCGGTTTAAACCCCCAGTGGTGTTTTTGCTGCTGACCGTGCCAAGGCGGTACTCTCTTTGTCACCCTTCCTTTTGTTTGCATTGCGTCTTTGTGCTTGTGGTTTGTTCATGTTGTGGAACGTTTGTCCCTGGTTCTTGTGTGTCTTTTGGTGTTTTCTGTGTTCATTTCGTGTGTGTGCGTGTGCGTTTGGGTGTGTGGTTGTGTGTGTGTGTGTCATGCTGTCTATCGGTGTTTTGGTGGTGGTTGCGTCTTGCATGTGGCTTTGCCTGCTTGACTTTACTACTTTTCCATAGCAGAAGGCAGCTTAATGCAGGACACGGGTTATACAGAAATCTCTTCTGAATTACCTTTGCACTGCATTAAGCAACAACCTGATTCTTTTTAGACTCATATGTTTATAAGTTATGCAGACACATTAGCGAGACTTATGTTTTCTTTCAAAATCAAATATATTGAGTAAACTACAGTAAAGCCACTCTAATCCGGAATTTTAGTAGCGTAGAATTTAGATAATTTTATACTGGTGGCTGCTTAATGCCGGGTGAAATTTGTGCAGCAAAGTTCCCAGAGGAGCTTTCTGCATGACTTACACCCTGCAATAAGCTGCCACCTGACTCCAAGACCGATATTTATTGTGATTTGAACGTCCGATTTAGTGGGGTTTTACTGCATACCATTGACAGACCTTTTATATCCAATATAAACGTCACATACATCGTGATTACGCTAGATATCCAGACATTGACCTACCATTACACAAATGTGCTGCATAAGTCAAATAGTCTATCGCACAATTTAATCTTGATTATTATCTACACGCCTTGTTTCATGATATCAAATACAGTAAAACCTCTCTAAACCGGACATTCAATGTAGTATCAATATCGGTTTTGTAGACACCCTGCCTTAAGCAGCCACATGCCTAAAAGTATCGAAGTTATTCTAGAATTCCGGTTTAGAGGCATTTTACTATGTATTTTCTATGTTCGCTATAGGTATGTTCATTTTAGTGTTATTTTATTAACCTTTCACCACCGGAGTCGCATAAATGCACCACGACAAATAGTGCAGTCCCAGATCAGACGCCGCCTTTTTAAGGCGGTGTCTGATCAGGGACTTCACTATTTGTCTATAACTCTATTTCTATATATGTGCTTTATTCTTTTGAAATTTGTATTTATTTATCTCCTTTCCTTATTGTACCGAATGATTTAACAAAATTTGGATTGCAGACGACAATAAGAAATTTGGCGCCGAAAGGGTTAAAGTAAGGTAAAGGGTGAATCGACATTTATCTGGAACGAGATTCCAAATTACTAACCCCATCGTATTATTTAGTAAATATATCTATTGGTTAGATGGCTACTCATGTTATTTATTTGTTTATCGAATGGCATCTTTAAACATAAGTCGGCATTATTCCAATTACAAGATATATGGACATAACTAAATTGACGGATGTGCATATCCAATACTTACAAATAAGAACTGCAAGTTTCAAAATGTTCCACGATTATTAACCGAAGGTTTCACAAATAAAAACTGCAAGATTCAAATTGTTCCACGAATATCAACCGAATGTTTCACAAATAAGAACTGCAAGTTTCAAATTGTTCCACGAATATCAACCGAAGGTTTCACAAATAAGAACTGCAAGTTTCAAAATGTTCCACGGTTATTAACCGAAGGTTTCACAAATAATAACTGCAAGTTTCAAATTGTTCCACGAATATCAACCGAAGGTTCCACAAATAAGAACTGCAAGTTTCAAATTGTTCCACGATTATTAACCGAAGGTTTCACAAATAATAACTGCAAGTGTCAAATTGTTCCACGTTTATTAACCGAAGTTTTCACGAATAAGAACTGCAAGTTTCAAATTGTTCGACGATTATTAACCGAAGGTTTCACAAATAATAACTGCAAGTGTCAAATTGTTCCACGTTTATTAACCGAAGTTTTCACGAATAAGAACTGCAAGTTTCAAATTGTTCCACGACTATTAACCGAAGGTTACACAAATAAGAACTGCAAGATTCAAATTGTTCCACTATCATTAACCGAAAGTGTTTATCTACAACAGTTACTGTCTCTTGGCTGGTTTGAATATAATAAAGCACGGCTATACACACACACACACACACACACAAACCTTGTTATGGAGGATATGACACTACTCCTAGATACAATACCTTGTCTTGAATGGACGTAACTCTCATAAACTAATTATCCCCAGATGTTAGGAACATTGTCGATTGAAAATTAAAAAAAAACTTGTTAGCAATATTGTCGAAATAACTTTTTGAAGTGAAAAAGACATCAGCTTACCTTTGCTGTAGTAACTGGAACGTTTTGTTGTTGCTTGTTTTAATTGAGACCAACTCCGCCGCATTGGTGCCAATATGTTACCATGACTTTGTCCAAATAATGTATGATGAAAAAGAGAAAGCGACTATTATTTTCATTTTATTCTAAATAGTACTTTGTGCTTGATTCAATGTATTTTGTTTTCAGATGACTTAACCAGCAAATATTACTTAATATTTTACAATAATCAATACACCAAAGATCATTAGCGTTTTATTTTCGCACACCAGTGAAAGATTGACGGACTAAATATGTTATTGAAATTATCAACGGTCTTCAGACTCGGACTGCTATGATGTATTCTT